>BSBM01001642.1:5880000-6207500 GCA_027924585.1 Larix kaempferi
CAACGTCTGTGGCTGTGGCTGCGGCTGCTGCAATTAATTAAAATCTCCACCAGTGTCCGTTCCGGAAGAGAGCTTCTATTTTTTCTTTTTCTGGTATTGCAGATCTGTGACGTGTGTTATGGAATATTATTTAGGAGATAGAGCCGCCATAAAGATTGAATTTCGTCAGGGTTTCTATTAGTGTGAGATATATAGAATGAGGTATATAATACTTTTCAAAAAAGAATAATGCAGGGTTCGAATCGAGCAGAGAGATTCGGCCTTTACTTGCAGGAGGAGAGGATATGATTGCCAAATGCAATGGATTTTGTTATTCGATTTTGTATTTATTAATTGGATGGAGTGATAATTCTTTCAAGCTTTCTCTGAAATACTTTCAATTCCATAAACATCAAAATATAAGATGGGGACATTTACTGGAATGAAAAATTTCCAAAGAAAATAATATTTTATGTTAATAAACATTAAGTTACGTCACGGTATGCTGCCAGTGGAATGAAATTTTTCCAATGAAAATAATATTTTATGTTAATACACGTTAAGTTACGTCACGGTAGGCGGCGAGTGGAATGAAATTTTTCCAAAGAAAATAATATTTTATGCTAATAATCATTGAGTTACGTCACGGTAGTTTGCCAGTGGAATGAAATTTTTCCAAAGAAAATAATATTTTATGTTAATAAACATTAAGTTACGTCACGGTAAGCGGCCAGTGGAATGAAATTTTTCCAAAGAAAATAATATTTTATGTTAATAAACATTAAGTTACGTCACGGTAAGCTGCCAGTGGAATGAAATTTTTCCAAATAATATTTTATGTTAATAAACATTAAGTTACGTCACGGTAAGCCAACAATGAAGTCGAGTGACGATTGATTCGAAGGCTTAAGATAATGATTATCTAAAATCATTTCTTTTCGGTGAAATTATACCTTAGCTCTTTTATGATTTAAAGAATAATAAGACCATAGATTAGAAGGTTTAGTTTTTTGGTATGAATTTAAAAAATAATATTTTTTATTATAGAGATTTGAATTTTGTTGTGAAGGATAATAACATTTTATCTAATCACTTACCAAAATAAAATAATATATATAAGTTAAGTGATAAAGTCCAATTCAAATTTATTAATAATTCTAAATAAAAAATAAAAAATAAAATAATATATAAAAGTTATTCGATAAATTCGACTTCAAATTTTTAATCAATAAAAGACAATAAATTTAAATTATTTGATAAAATCTAATTTGAATTTACAGTTAATAAAATTATTAATATCAATATAAATCTATTTTAAATTTTAAATTTATTTTTATATAGAAACTAAAAAATTTAAAGTCAATATAAATCATTTTAAACCACTATCCTGTCATAGCTAGTATAAGAGGATCGAGGATCAAATTTTTTGAAGTGTCAAAATTTTATAAAAAATCATTGATCAGCTTGGTAGTTTGGTTTTTGAAAGATCGAATTTAAAATATAAAATTGAGCAACTCTTAAACCAAGACATATTCATCTTAAACTTGGATTTAAGAAGTATATAGATGAATCAAGTTTAGTGAGGTGTAAATTTAAGATAAAAAAATTTGATTCCTTTATGTTATTAAATAATTTTATTTAAATTTTTTGTTAATGTTATATATATACAACATCTCCCCTATACTAAGTTGTAAAACAATTCACTAATCTTAATATAATAATTAATTTTTCAAAATCATTAATTATATATATATATATATATAAATAAAATTGGATATCCTGACATGTTTTCATTTTTTTTGAAGTTACCTTTTTAGTCAACAAGTTCTTCTTCTTATTTTTTAAATTATATTAGGTTATGATGCAAACAAATAAGTTGAGTTATTTTTATATCATACGGTCGACATAAAAAAGAAACTATTAAAAAAAATCAAGTTATTATACAAAATTTTCCCCTTCTTTTACATATAGATATATCCATGTTATGGAATCTTGAGAAAGAATAAAACATTCTCATAATATGATAGAAGAGATGAGCACTGACAAGCATTCAACTATGCTCGAGATACATAGAATAGATATATGTAAAACAAAAGCAGCAATTGTGTTATGTAAGAAACTCATAGGCATATAGAACCTCACAAGCATATATCTTCCCATAATAAGGTTTATGATCAAATGATGAATGTGAATGCAATGGCACTAACTACTAGTTTAGAAAGGAGCATTTAAAGACATAGATGTATTAGCATAAGAAAGTAATACAAATGCATGTAATAAAAAATAACAAGAGTCCATTAAGAGTAGCTAAAAAAATAAGAAGAGAATCATGTGATTTCAAATTCAATAACATGGTAATGATATGGTGTAAATAACGAGACTTCATACAAGGAAACTTAGCATATGTACAAAAAGTGAGCAATGTGAACAATGTATTAAGGTAATTAATGACAAGTAATCTTTTATTACCTAAACTATGCCAAACAACATATAAAAATAGTTAAATGTGACAACAGGGTGGAGTCAATCTTAAGGCATATAGTTACATCAAAATGATATCAATGCAAAGTGTTTAATAAAAATCCCATATTCCTATATAGGAGTTAAAAACTATTTATCTAATATAAAAGTAATATAAAAGAAATAATGCTCCAAATATTAAGTAAAAGTCATTTTACATTTATCATAGTAAATAATTTTAAACAGTAATAAAGCTAAGTTAATCTAAATTATTATTTTTAATTTTTTTTTCCAGCGAAAAAATATTATTTTTAATTATTAACATTTTCATATTTTAGTTTTAATTATAATAAATTATTTATATTTATATACATATTTTTTATTCTTTATATATTTATATTCATTTTTATTAAAAAGAGAATTCAAATATCAACAACTATAGTAACTATATTATATAAAAATACTTGATTTTTCAACCGATATAAAAGTACTTGATATACACATAATGGAATTGATTAATTAATTTTTATTTTTATTTTGGAATCTATTTGGATGATATATTGATTTTGATTTGATATATTCTTATCCATGAGTTAGCTACTAATTAATTTTGATATATATTTTTAATATAATTATTTATTTCGAATTTAGAACAATTACCATAAAATCAATCAAGAGAGTACACTTGTCTCATCCTCTTACAATCTAAAAAAACCCAAATACTAGTCCACCACAAATTCTAGAATATAAACACCTACAAATATAATTAATCAATTTTTACACAAACTAAAATAATGTTACATGAACATATTCACTTTAACCAATTCTAATTAATATGTTCATGAGAATAATTTTTTCTTTCTATGAGGGAATGTAACATCCCTTCAATTTGACACCTATTGTTATTATTTTTGTAAATGTAATTATGAATGCCCTGGTGAGGAGCTCGAGCTAGTGTTATGTTTACAAGTCTTAGTTTAAGCCTAGAAGATTAAAGAATGGTAATGCGACTAAACCATAAGTAACAAAAACCACCTATAAGAAAAGATACTAGGGAACCATGTGTTGGTTGATCATATCATGACTTATCATATTGAATTATGATGAGTGGGGATATAAGTTCGTCCTAGTAAGATTATTATTCACCTTAAATATCTAGCTAAGATACTATGGCATAAGCTATTCTACTCCTATTATAATTAAGCGATTATCTTAAACGAGAGTGCTCTAGAAATACAATCACCTGTTACAAAGAGCCCTGAAATAATACTAATAAAAGTACTACTTCCATCCTTATCATTATTGACATAACATGATAAGAGAATGAACATAGGTAGAAGTAAGATAAATACATACTTGAACCACAATGACCTAGTGGAACAAAATGAACTATCTTAGATGTCTTTTTGGACACTTATAAAAAATACTTAAAAATATTGTTAAAACAAATATACATAAATTATATAATATATATATAAAATTTGAATGCATGATAAGTATAAAGTATATATATATGATTTATTTTGGTGAAGAAGCAACTATACTTAGAAAGATCAATTTATATTATATATGGGAAAGGGGGTAGAAAAACGGGCAGCTCACTAAGAGCTGGATACCCACTCGTTCGACGGGACCATGGGTTATTTTTATTTTTATTATCGTTTTCATGGTCGAGACATTATAGATCTGCATTAGCCTTCCATTGCGATATATGTTGTTTTATATACATTCGGGTAGTGGATTGTTATTTCATATTCCGAGATAGGAGGATGCATCGCAGATTCTTGTGGCTCACCTCCAGACCTGTGTCATACGGGGGCATGTTCACCGAGGGTTCTGGTCTACCGTTGCCGGTTTATGTGCTTACATACCGTGGGCAGGGGAAAGGAGAAAGGCACTGTAGTGTGGGTAGTCATGATACTTATAGTAGCTCTTCGTCTGCCAGAGAGGAGCCGGTTCAACCCTACTCATAGCGTGAAGGGATGAGCTCTGAGATGGAGTGGTAAGCGGTCTTCATCTACGGAAATAGCGTGAAGCCGGGCGAGAGATCAGTCTCAGGTTCTGGTTTCATAACACTGCATTTCTTTTTAATTGATGATACTATGTATGATCAGACTCTAGATAAAGGCTACTTTATATATTATTTGAATCAGTTAGATCTGGGTAGAACGCAATTGTCTTCATTTTTATAGGAGCTCGGCTTAGCCTTTGAGTATCTGCATAACATAGTTCGCAGTTAGGTTTAACAAAAAAAAAACTTAAATCTCCGTTGGGTCTTGGGAGTCATGCTTACCATCCAAAATTAGGTTGATTCTTTTTTTCAAAGAATATATATATATATATATTAATGTATGATAATAAAAAATGAGACGAATTCCCTTACTTTCAATTATTGAAAAGAATAGATATTTTAATGAATGTTAAATAAAGTATGGGAAATATTTCCCTTATTTGGGTATATTGAAAGGAATATATATTTTTATATGTTTTAAGTATGGGAAGTTTGTTCCTTAGTTAAATAATTGAATTTATATATATATATATAGATATCTTCTTTTGATAAAGATCTTGTTTGATTATATACTCCTTTGTGTATATAAATTAAAGAGAGGTGAAGTCCTTTTAATATCAAGGAATTCTTCGAGTCTATTATCCGAAATTTAGGCATAAAGCCAAACTTCCATGCATTGATGCATGTTTTAGTAGATAAGTAATATGAGTTTATATTTGAAAATAGTTGGAAAGGATCTAAATTTTAAACTTTAGGACGTAGATCAATCTTTATTTTTTTATAGTCCTTTCATGAATGTTTTCGCTTGGAAGTATAGCTTGGCTAAAATCTGCTTGAATGCATATCAAAGTAGATAGTTTAGCATGACTAGAAATGAATTCTTATAGTCATTAGTAACTATGGCAACAAAACAGGTTGTAAGATGTAACCTCAATATCGGAATTTAATATTACAACACAACCTTTTGTGGACTAGCCCAAGGCGTGGGTGAACCACGTTAAAAATGGTCTCTCTTTATGTTGTGTCTTTCTGGTGTACTTCTCTTGATATTGTGCTTCAATATTATTTGAGTTTGGTTTACTTTGAATATATGTACTTAATGTGTTTATTTGTTACTAACTATGGCTTTTTGTTTATATCTTTGTGCAAAAGTATGCGTTAATGAAGGTTAGCTTCTTGTTATTTTATGTTGACTATGTGATATCCTTGTAAATGTGTCTTTTGCTCAAGCATTCAAGTTACCACTAAGGGGTGAAAATTTAGTAAGTTACTCAAAGACAAATGTAGTGCTATTCAATTACAAATCAATCTAAATTTAAGTTAGATAAGGTATTGGACTCATATTTATTTTTTTACTTTGAAGAAATTTACTACATATGTAAAGTGAAATAGAGTGATATTATTTAACATTGTAGATTAATTGACAAGTTGGCTGAAGCCTTTGTATACATATATAAGTAAAGTTTATGAAAGCGATGATAGAAAAAATATTATGTACGCTTAACATCTCTGATAAATAAATAATCAACACAATCATTATTAATACTCATTAGGAAAAAATTTTAAAATTTACCAAAACTACTCACTTAGAAATTTGGGTATGTTACAGGGAACGTCAGATTTTCTTGGAAGTTTCATAGCAGATTTTCTTCGAAGGTTCATAAGGATCAGTGTTGGAATTTGGTGTTTATTCTACCCGTCTGATTTTTTTTTTTGACGTTTTTTTTTTTTCTTGACTTTGTTATATTAAAATTAAAATAATCATTATTAATATGTATCACTATCCATTAAATTGATTCACGTTCATTTTATTTACCATTTATTTACTAAATTAATACTATATAAAAATATAAATTAAAAAGAATAAATATGAATGCACTTCATAATACGCAAAAATAAATAAATAATGAAGCATAAATAAACGAAAAATGGTTTTATAATTTCACACCATTATGCATATAAAAACAAAACTAATATCACATAATTATTTTTGTTTGCAAAATTGTTATCATAAAATGGAGGTAAGAGTTACATTATATTTGAATTGAATCAATATGCCCACTTGAAAGCTATATATCTATATGCTAATCATTATTGTTATAAAAGATGCTTGAGTCTTTGAAAATATATGGCACATGTAATCATAATCCGTATTTTTAAATAGATGCAAGCCTCTGTAAATCGAATCGTTATAAATAATGAATGCAAGACTCTACAAAATATAGCTCTATATGCATTTTTTTGTATGTATCGTTTATTCTACAAACTGCATAGGCAATTTTCATTCCAAATGTTGCACCCCTTATTTAGTACTTGCCTTCACTTAAATTCTGTATCCTTCACTGAAATTGAACCAAATTTCAATGGGAGTTGGAGAACTAACCAATACTCTTCGAGTCCAAATCCATATAGATGATTGAAATTATGGGATAAATGACTAAATACACATGCAAAAAAATAGTGCAAGAATTACCTCTATAATGCAAATAACTCTCAACCTTTGTCTTCAAGGCCCTCCAACTCCCAAAGTTGTTGCAGCATGCTAATATAATCAATGAGCATTAAACATTGAAATTTGTAGACTGTAGACGTCCATTGCACTAATAATATATATATATATATATATATATATGAGTTTCCATGTTTTTAGGAAAAATCAATGCAACTTGCAAATGGAAAGGCATGGAAATAATTATTATTTAATAGATGTTTATATTTTTTAAATAAATATATTCTTTGGAAGTTGGAATTTAGAAAGTGCAGATTAACAAATCAAGGCAGCACATGGAAATAATTTTAATTTAATAGATGTTTCTATTTATTTAATGAATGTACTCTTTCTAAGTTGGAACTTAGAAAGTATAATTTATATAACATAAATATATTAATACTACTGTTAAATTAGTAACATAATAACATTTTAGGAATTTTTTTGTCCTTAAAAAATAGTAGTAATATAATGACGGTTTAGAAATTTTATTGCCCTTCAAAAATTGGTTTTAGAATTTTTATCACCCTTCACAAAAGATAGTTAGCTAAAAATTTAAACCGTATTTGACTGTCAAAATGCCCCATGATAACCATTTTACCCGTCAAATTCCATCACTGATAAGGATGACGTTAAAGTAATCTGAAATTTTCTTGGAAGTTTCATATAAGATTTTCTTGGAAAGTTCATATACGATTTTCTTGGAAGGTTCATGAGGATGACGTTAAAGTAATCTGGAAAGCAGAAAACTGAGAAAGTGACTTGCTGGGTAGATGAGCATGACACGGCATATAGTCCCCCCGCTTTTTGAATGACTATTTACTCATGTCATTTAGTCCACAGTTAACTTTTAACTTGTTAATCAATTTACTTTTTTAACATTTATCCTTAATTCAACTTAATTTTTTGGAATTAGATTTTCATTTATAAATATTTAACATTTTTCTTTAATTCAACTTTTTATTTGGAAATTAGATTTTCATTTATAAATGTTTATAACGCTTTCAAAAATAGGATTTTACTAAAGATGCTATATTTATAGCCATTAAAGCTTAACTTAATACAAAATAGCTCATCTTTATGCTTAATTAGTTTCTCTAGCTTCCTTTCTTTTATCCCACAAGTTATTTAATTTGTAAATTCTTTTGTAGTTTTTTCTGTGGTAGTACTAGCATGTATTCTTCTTTCCTCTGGATAGAACCAAAAAATTATGGTGTTCAAAGCTCTTTTATTGGGCTTTTATTCTAAGTCTATAAGCTTAATCAATTTCCTCTTTCATGGATTTAATATTCATTTTTACTTCAAAATTGTTATTTAGCTTTTCTTTTAGCTCTCTAATCTTGTTCTTAACATTAAGGTTTTCTAGATTGTCCACCTTTCCTTATTAGTTCAGTTCTTTATTTTGTAACTTTTTTCTTTCACTTTAAGACAATTTAATCTCCATTTTTTATAGCATATTTTCCAATTATATAATTTTATTATATATTTATTTTTAAATATTAAAATAATAAATCATTTAAAATATTTCTCAACTTGATAAATTCAGGTTTAAGATGGATCTATGCTAATAATAATTAAAATACAAAAATAAATTAAAGTTACAACTTATTCAATTTTTTTTTATTGTTGAAGTTTCTAATGGTTTACATCCTTAAAAATCTCTTACAATTAAAATATTTATATCGAGGTGGACATAAAGAATTGGGACTTCAAATAAATTATAATAAATTAAAAATTAAAATAAATTTAAAGAGATCATTAACATAACATGCATACATGTAATCACATTACCAAGTCACATTCAAATTCTTTCAGGAGAAGGGAGTGGGCTAAAGTCTAGACGATTTAGAAGATTTGCTCTTTTTACTTTTTACAGTGACTTTTGCAGAAATCCGGCAGCACTATTTGTTGTTGAAATTGCAATTTTCGTTACTGAAATTGCAATTTTTATTGCATAAATGAATTCAGGGAAGCACCCTCAATTACCCTTGAGACACCTCAATTATACAATTCCAATAACAAAAAACTGCAATTCCAACAAAAAAATTTGAGTGATAAATGATACAAATCGTGTAGACTTTAGCCCAATCCGAGGCCCAAAAATATAGCTATGAACAAGTCATCCACATATAGACTATAGATTTTTATTTTAAAGACATGTTATTTGTTTCGTTTTTATTCACTATTACAATGATTATGGAAGCGTTCGATTTTGATGAATTCTCATAACAAATCATATTGAACGTCACTTCTCTGAGATGGATGTATACCACGATTCAATTCTTTGGTAACAAGTAAACAATTTGTCCGTTTCAAATTGAGAAGAACCGTGAATTCCTGGACCACACCATAAAAAAAAAGTTGTTCAGAGGCGATAAATCCCATCGGCCTTACGTGTATCTATGGGTTGTTCAACCATCGCTTTTGGGAGCGTTACGGTGACGATAAAGTCATCTGAAAAGTGGAGAAGCAATTAAGCGAATTGCTGAGTAGATGAGCACGACACGGCACATAGATTATGTCGACCGGATAATTTATAATATCGGTAGTTACATCCAATATCGACAGCCACCCACAAATCACAAAACCTATAGACGAAGTTTGATGGTTTTGGGCAACAGGGAGAGGGACTGAAGTTTTGACTAGTTGACAATATAGATATTTATATAATAAAATCAATTATTTATTTCAAAATCTAAAAAACCTAGAATACTGTTAGTGTGAGATGGTAAGTAGTTATTAATAATTATTTTAATAAGAGAGTATTACACCTACACCGAATATTCGAGGACGACTTCGAATTGTTTCAAATTTCAGTACATGAACTACCAATGCTGGATCTTCAAAAAATTTGTCTGGCGACTTCGGACTTCGAGAACATGATTTGCAGTTGAAATATCGAAATGGCAAGCAAACCTAACTATACGGCCTTCAAGATATGGCAACTTGTAATTCAGAGACATCAGATTGGTGAAGAATTGGTTGCCACACGTAGTGAAAATATAGTGTATTTATTTTAAGTTTTCGGCTTTACTATGAGTTTTGGTTGGAATGTCGTAAAATTATTTTTGATAAAATCTAATTTTTTATGTTTTTAAATTGTGTTTCTGAATTTATAAATAGATTTAGCACCCTCAAAGACTCCCTTGACACCTAAATTATGCAATTTTCATAGCTAATATTTATGATTCTAAGATATTTTAAAGATTTTTACTCTAAATAACAAACAAATAAAACTAAAAATATATAAAAAAAGATTGAAAAAGTAGAACATTTAGACTACACCTTTAAAAAATAAGATTATTTTTATTTTACATCGTAAAATCTTAATCATAATCAATTGGGATTGTGTCATGTCCCAAATTTGGTATTGGGTCACAATGGCCTAATCACATTGGCCCTATTCATTAGAGTTTGTCAAATTGATGCTAAAGGTCAAATAATTGCCAAGGAGGAAAATTACTAGTTTCCTAGGTTTGGGGTGGAAGCTTTGGGATTTGGAATAATGGGGATAATAAATGATGTTTGAACATTAGAATGACATAAATATTTAATAAAGGAGTTAAATAAATATCTACAAGTGAAAATCAAAGTGGCATTTCATCATGAAGACACATGGAGGAAGTGAGACCCACATATGGCTAGATTTCCCCACTACACTTGGCATCATTCTCTCACCAATTCGAATTCAAAGTGAATGGTAACATAATTGGGGGAGTCCTAAAGGTATTATTCATGGCATGAATCATCCAAGGTCGAAATATAGAGCAAGAGTAACTCCCATGGAAGAGGAAGAGGCAATTTCAAGCTAGTGAGACACTTGGGCTAGATTCTCTAGCTCTATGACAACAATGATGACACCTATGACACAAATCAAACCTGAAGGCTGACATATAACATATATGACATGTCAGGGATAAAAATAGACTCCAAGAGGGCGCTCAAGGGTGTTAGGGCAGCTAAGATGCTTCCACATGTGATTTGGTGGAAGTGGGAGACTAGGAATTGTTGTACAAGTGGTGTTCTTTGGAATCTCTTCCCAACTTGAGTTGGCATGAGTCTCTTCGAAGGAATTCGACCCATGGAGGACATTAGAACTTTATAAATGTCAATAACAAAGAATGAAACCAACTTTTGATCATTTTTATAATTTGCAATTGCATTTGTGTAGAGGGAGAGCTAGTGGATGACTAGTTTCTTTCCTTAGCCAATTTCGAGGGTGAAAGATTCCCATCCAAGTTGGTAATTCGAAAGGCCATTCAGACCTTTCAATTGGAGCTTTAATGGAGTCTTTATTTGCAGGTGTAAGCTACAAGGAAGCTCATGGTTTCTTCTATTGAAGCACATTCTCTCAACCATTTCCAGTTTTGGTGGCATATTCTTAATCCTTGAGGGAGGGCGTTTTTGGTGAGCTATTGTACTCTTTGGGGGAGCTTCTCATGCCCCATTTATTTTGTAATATGAATTAAATACTCCTTTCTTCATCTCCAGAAATTTTCAGGTCGAAATTCCAAGTAGAAATGTATAAATCTCATTTTTAATGGAAGAACAATGTCATTTCCCCACTACCTTGTTGTGAACCAATGTATTGATGATGATTTCGAATGAATGGATGATTATCTGATGCATTTGTTATTAATGGACTGCCATGGATGTATTTTACAAGTTTCATGTACTGTACTTGAGCATATGAAGTATTTTTACTCAGTTTAATTGCACTGGGAGAAGAAATAGTGCCATTTCCCCAAGGGTCGAATTGGTGATTTTTGCAGTTGAATGGGAGAGGGTTGGAACAGATATAATAATCAATTAATGGTGCATATGAAACATTAATAACATCCTTAATACATTACCTACCTCTGTTCATAAATTTGAGTGGCTTTGGAGGCATTTGGGAAGCCATTTTCAGTACTTACCCCAAGGGGATTTGAACCCCAAATTACTAGTAAAATTGCATACTTGGTCCAGAATCTTAAGAGAGATTTCAGAGGTATTTTGGTGGCCATATATCATCCATGAACATCATATTCAAGTCCTAATATCATTCATACACCTTCGTTGAATATTTGAAGGCATTTGGAGTCAATTCGAGACCTAGAGACCAATACTAGTCAAAGGAAAATTACTAGTAAAGTTTCCTACATTGGCCAGAATTGAAAGAGTATTTGCAGAAGTATTTTAAAGGTTCAAAGGAATCCCTAAAACACATATTTATGTTCTAATCTCATTCATATACCTTCTCAGAAGATTTGAAATCATTTGGGGCAAATTTGGGACCTAGAGATCAAAACTAGTCAAAGGTCGAACTAGGGAAAAAAAAGTGGAAAATTGCCATTTTAATAAAATTCCTTCCAAGGGACATTACAGTGGTATCAGAGCATGATCTTGGCACCTGATGTGGTCTAATATTCATGAGGACAAGAATTCAGGTACCACCATTAGATATTGAAACCAAAAGTGCTTTTGTTGAAGAAAAAAAAAAGTAGGAGAAGAAGAGCAAATTTTTTGAGGAACTATAACTAGGGATGAAAAGGGAGCCTCATATGATGGTGAGGAGCATATAAAAATTATGAAAACAATATTTGAAGATATGACCAAGCAACTTAAGGAAGGTTTCAAATTGTTTTCTATCGAACTTGTGGAAAAAATTATTGATTTTAAGGAAACCAAGGGGCAAAATGCATCAGCTCGCTTGAAAGAGCAAAAGGAAGAGATATCACAAGATCATGAAGAAGATTCTATTGAAAATATGGAAAATCATTTCGAGACACCTTCTAGATTAGACATGAACCAAAGAGCATCTACTGATGGATTCTTAAACTATGAAGGAGTACCTACTGATGGGTGCTCACACCTCTATGTTGGTGACATAGAGCTCACTTTTGAAAGTGTTGCTGCAAGCCCAAGTTCCATTAAGCATGATAATGAAGACCTTGCAGTAGTTGAAGAAGAACCAAGATCAACTCCCTCATCACGACTTGAGCTTCATGAAGTTGGTTCAAGAAAAAATGAAGAAGATGAGGAGGTTCATTTGCAAGAGCCTCATTTTCTTGAAGGGTCCTTAAAGATGAATAAAAAGAAGATCCAAGAGTCCCTCAGCATTCTCCATGACACTCAAGCATTGGTGTCAAATTCTTGTTGGAGAGCTACTTCATTGGAGGAAACATCCTTCCTTGAAGACATGGAGAAGATTCAAAGAGCAATGTGCCACATCAAAGGTAATTTCATGTCTTTGCTTTTTGATAGAAACCATTTGCTTGAGCTTACTGAATTGTTACATGATGCATACTTGAAGAATAATGAGGATATTCATAAGCTCACAATTCAAAATGAGCAACTTTTTGAAAAGTTGCAAGATACTTGTTTTTCCTCCTATGTTTCAGATTGTCAAATGGTAGATTGTTTGGAGGATTCTCATGACATGGTGGATCATGAGAAATGTGGGAATTTGAATGTGCTTAATGTGTTTGAAGATGAACTTGAAGAGATCCAAACACTTTATGTGGTGGAAGAGGAACTTGAATTGTCTCTTGAAGAAGGTTATGCAATTTTTAAAGAAGAGCATGATTCCTCTACATTGGAACCAATCTATGACAAAGGTTTCCCACTTTTGAAGGAGCTGCATGATACTACCCAAATGGATCCTTCCCATGATGAAACTTCTACACTTTTTGATCATTTGGGTGAGTTAGTTCACTCTCTTACATCCTACAATTCCATGTTTTGCAGTATTAGTCTCAATGAAGTATGGGTGAAAGGGTTCTTTTGGATGGTTCCACATGAGGAGTATGGAACTCCTAGATTTACCTTTTATGATGACATGGTTGGAGCACACTCTTATTCACATTTGCAGCAACATTATTTTTCACTTTATGATGATGCAAATCTACATGGATGCACCTATGCTATGCATTTGAGTCACTTGAAGACTCATGGTTTTTCTTGCTCAACACTTGATTCATTTGATGTTGGAGGAACCTCATCCAACACTTGGGAGAATAGATTTATGATTGGAGAACATTTTTGTTGGCAACCACATACTTTGTTATATTTTTATGATTCTCACATTCATGGATGTATGGGTGAGACTTCTTTGAGTAATTTGAAGTCTCCTTGTTTTATCTGCTCATCATTTGGTTCAGATTTTAGTGGAGATTCTTCATTCACTTCTTGGATGAAATAATGCATGGCTGAATATTTTGATGCATATCACATCCTTTTGGAGCAACATTATAGGACATGGGATCCTCACTTATGTCATTGGAGCAGATTTGATTGGTCACTTGAAGCTTGTATGCACTTGGAAAATGGTGGTCTACTTGCTTGGAGGTATAATCACTTTCATGACTCTTTGATGAAGCATATCCTTGATGTACATTTTCATTATGTTGTTATGTACTTTGATGATATATATTTGGTAATCATGATGTTTGGAAGAATGCATACAAGAAAATGGGATCCAGGAATCCTCTTATCTAATGGTGTGGGTTGGAGAGCACTCTTAATTGTTGGGGTGCAATACAAGCAATGGGACCCTGGAATAATTTTTATCTCATTGGTTTCATATTTTTTGGGGAAGCAAGCAGTATGGGAGATGTATTCCCCACTTAATAAAGTGATTTTAATCAGAGTAGTGCAGCAACAAGCATGGTGGTTCCTCTCTAAAATCTTCATGGAAACTCAAAGACTCAAGGTTGGGCAATTCAATGGCAACTTCAAAGAATTATACAGAAAGCAGGTTCTTCAACACCCACATTTAAAATTGCTTGAGGACAAGCAATATTGGGAAGGGAGGATTTTTCATGTCCCAAATTTGGTATTGGGTCACAATGGCCTAATCACATTGGCCCTATTCATTAGAGTTTGTCAAATTGATGCTAAAGGTCAAATAATTGCCAAGGAGGAAAATTACTAGTTTCCTAGGTTTGGGGTGGAAGCTTTGGGATTTGGAATAATGGGGATAATAAATGATGTTTGAACATTAGAATGGCATAAATATTTAATAAAGGAGTTAAATAAATATATACAAGTGAAAATCAAAGTGGCATTTCATCATGAAGACACATGGAGGAAGTGAGACCCACATATGGCTAGATTTTCCCACTACACTTGGCATCATTCTCTCACCAATTCGAATTCAAAGTGAATGGTAACATAATTGGGGGAGTCCAAAAGGTATTATTCATGGCATGAATCATCCAAGGTCAAAATACAGAGAAAGAGTAACTCCCATGGAAGAGGAAGAGGCAATTTGGAGCTAGTGAGACACTTGGGCTAGATTCTCTAGCTCTATGACAACAATGATGACACCTATGACACAAATCAAACCTGAAGGCTGACATATGACATATATGACATGTCAGGGATAAAAATAGACTCCAATAGGGTGCTCAAGGGTGTTAGGGCAGCTAAGATGCTTCCACATCTGATTTGGTGGAAGTGGGAGACTAGGAATTGTTGTACAAGTGGTGTTCTTTGGAATCTCTTCCCAACTTGAGTTGGCATGAGTCTCTTCGAAGGAATTCGACCCATGGAGGACATTAGAACTTTATAAATGTCAATAACAAAGAATGAAACCAGATTTTTATCATTTGTATAATTTGCAATTGCATTTGTGTAGAGGGAGAGCTAGTGGATGACTAGTTTCTTTCCTTAGCCAATTTCGAGGGTGAAAGATTTCCATCCAAGTTGGTAATTGGAAAGGCCATTCAGAACTTTCATTTGGAGCTTTAATGGAGTCTTTATTTGCAGGTGTAAGCTACAGGGAAGCTCATGGTTTCTTCTATTGCAGCACATTCTCTCAACCATTTCCAGTTTTGGTGGCATATTCTTGATCCTTGAGGGAGGGCGTTTTTGGTGAGCTATTGTACTCTTTGGGGGAGCTTCTCATGCCCCATTTATTTTGTAATATGAATTAAATACTCTTTTCTTAATCTCCAGAAATTTTCAGGTCGAAATTCCAAGTAGAAATGTATAAATCTCATTTTTAATGGAAGAACAATGTCATTTCCCCACTACCTTGTTGTGAACCAATGTATTGATGATGATTTCGAATGAATGGATGATTATCTGATGCATTTGTTATTAATGGACTGCCATGGATGTATTTTACAAGTTTCATGTACTGTACTTGAGCATTTGAAGTATTTTTACTTAGTTTAATTGCATTGGGAGAAAAAATAGTGCCATTTCCCCAAGGGTCGAATTGGTGATTTTTGCAGTAGAATGGGAGAGGGTTGGAACAGATATAATAATCAATTAATGGTGCATATGAAACCTTAATAACATCCTTAATACATTACCTACCCCTGTTCATAAATTTGAGTGGCTTTGGAGGCATTTGGGAAGCCATTTTTAGTACTTACCCAAGGGGGATTTGAACCCCAAATTACTAGTAAAATTGCATACTTGGTCCAGAATCTTAAGAGAGTTTGCAGAGGTATTTTGGTGGCCATATATCATCCATGAACATCATATTCAAGTCCTAATATCATTCATACACCTTCCTTGAAGATTTAAAGGCATTTGGAGTCAATTCGAGACCTAGAGACCAATACTAGTCAAAGGAAAATTACTAGTAAAGTTTCCTACATTGGCCAGAATTGAAAGAGTATTTGCAGAAGTATTTTAAAGGTTCAAAGGAATCCCTAAAACACATATTTATGTTCTTATCTCATTCATATACCTTCTCAGAAGATTTGAAATCATTTGGGGCAAATTTGGGACCTATAGATCAAAACTAGTCAAAGGTCGAACTATGGAAAAAAAAGTGAAAAATTGCCATTTTAATAAAATTCCTACCAAGGGACATTACAGTGGTATCAGAGCATGATCTTGGCACCTGATGTGGTCTAATAGTCATGAGGACAAGAATTCAGGTACCACCATTAGATATTGAAACCAAAAGTGCTTTTGTTGAAGAAAAAAAAAAGTAGGAGAAGAAGAGCAAATTTTTTGAGGAACTATGACTAGGGATGAAAAGGGAGCCTCATATGATGGTGAGGAGCATATAAAAATTATGAAAACAATATTTGAAGATATGACCAAGCAACTTAAGGAAGGTTTCGAATTGTTTTCTATCGAACTTGTGGAAAAAATTATTGATTTTAAGGAAACCAAGGGGCAAAATGCATCAGCTCGCTTGAAGGAGCAAAAGGAAGAGATATCAGAAGAGCATGAAGAAGATTTTATTGAAAATATGGAAAATCATTTCGAGACACCTTCTAGCTTAGACATGAACCAAAGAGCATCTACTGATGGATGCTTAAACTATGAAGGAGTACCTACTGATGGGTGCTCACACCTCTATGTTGGTGACATAGAGATCACTTTTGAAAGTGTTGCTGCAAGCCCAAGTTCCATTAAGCATGATAATGAAGACCTTGCAGTAGTTGAAGAAGAACCAAGATCAACTTCCTCATCACCACTTGAGCTTCATGAAGTTGGTCCAAGAAAAAATGAAGAAGATGAGGAGGTTCATTTGCAAGAGCCTCATTTTCTTGAAGGGTCCTTAAAGATGAATGAAAAAAAGATCCAAGAGTCCCTCAGCATTCTCCATGACACTCAAGCATTGGTGTCAAATTCTTGTTGGAGAGCTACTTCATTGGAGGAAACATCCTTCCTTGAAGACATGGAGAAGATTCAAAGAGCAATGTGCCACATCAAAGGTAATTTCATGTCTTTGCTTTTTGATAGAAACCATTTGCTTGAGCTTAATGAATTGTTACATGATGCATACTTGAAGAATAATGAGGATATTCATAAGCTCACAATTCAAAATGAGCAACTTTTTGAAAAGTTGCAAGATACTTGTTTTTCCTCCTATGTTTCAGATTGTCAAATGGTAGATTGTTTGGAGGATTCTCATGACATGGTGGATCATGAGAAATGTGGGAATTTGAATGTGCTTAATGTGTTTGAAGATGAACTTGAAGAGATCTAAACACTTTATGTGGTGGAAGAGGAACTTGAATTGTCTCTCGATGAAGGTTATGCAATTTTTAAAGAAGAGCATGATTTCTCTACATTGGAACCAATCTATGACAAAGGTTTCCCACTTTTGAAGGAGCTTCATGATACTACCCACATGGATCCTTCCCATGATGAAACTTCTACACTTTTTGATCATTTGGGTGAGTTAGTTCATTCTCTTACATCCTACAGTTCCATGTTTTGCTATTGTACTATTTGGGGGAGCTTCTCATGCCCCATTTATTTTGTAATATGAATTAAATACTCTTTTATTCATCTCCAAAAATTTTCAGGTCGAAATTCCAAGTAGAAATGTATAAATCTCATTTTTAATGGAAGAACAATGTCATTTCCCCACTACCTTGTTGTGAACCAATGTATTGATGATGATTTCGAATTAATGGATGATTATCTGATGCATTTGTTATTAATGGACTGCCATGGATGTATTTTACAAGTTTCATGTACTGTACTTGAGCATTTGAAGTATTTTTACTCAGTTTAATTGCACTGGGAGAAGAAATAGTGCCATTTCCCCAAGGGTCGAATTGGTGATTTTTGCAGTTGAATGGGAGAGGGTTGGAATAGATATAATAATCAATTAATGGTGCATATGAAACCTTAATAACATCCTTAATACATTACCTACCTCTGTTCATAAATTTGAGTGGCTTTGGTGGCATTTGGGAAGCCATTTTCAGTACTTACCCAAGGGGGATTTGAACCCCAAATTACTAGTAAAATTGCATACTTGGTCCAGAATCTTAAGAGAGTTTGCAGAGGTATTTTGGTGGCCATATATCATCCATGAACATCATATTCAAGTCCTAATATCATTCATACACCTTCGTTGAATATTTGAAGGCATTTGGAGTCAATTCGAGACCTAGAGACCAATACTAGTCAAAGGAAAATTACTAGTAAAGTTTCCTACATTGGCCAGAATTGAAAGAGTATTTGCAGAAGTATTTTAAAGGTTCAAAGGAATCCCTAAAACACATATTTATGTTCTAATCTCATTCATATACCTTCTCAGAAGATTTGAAATCATTTGGGGCAAATTTGGGACCTAGAGATCAAAACTAGTCAAAGGTCGAACTAGGGAAAAAAAAGTGGAAAATTGCCATTTTAATAAAATTCCTACCAAGGGACATTACAGTTTGACTGCGCATTTACCTGCTTGCATACTTCGAAATTGGATTTTGGAACTTACATTGAGTGTGAAATCGAGAGACTCGAGTGATAAATGCTTTATCATGGCAATCAGAAACCTATTTCCTTTTGGGCCAAAATTTTGAGATAATTTTAATCAAAAGTGGAGACCCTGCTCAAAATAACGGTTTGTCCAAATGGAATATATGTCAACTTGTCTTAAATCAATATGCTCAAAATAATGGTTGGTCTAAATTAGAATATGTCAACTGCTCTTATGGGCTTTCAAGATACTAATGTATTCAATTAACCATTGAGAGTAGCATAAGATTGAAAATGAGGGTGGAGCGAGGCATGTTTGTCATTATACATGAAATGGAGGAGGGACATAGGAGGACCACACATGGGAGATTCAAATCCCAACTACCACCGTTAATGTGAAGGGACATTAGCAACCAAGTCTAGCCTCGGCTCATTAACTGCCATATTATCTCCATTAATCCGCTTGTCCTCCCAAATAGTGCCATTAGGAGACTTCATACCCGCATGATAAGGAGGTGACGGGTGCAACATGCTATCTCTAGGTGGATGGAATATGTCGCTAGGTGTGGTGTGATCGGGAAAAGTACCCGCAACTGTGGTGGGGAGATCTTGAGAGGTGGGAACGTTGCATTGGAGAATGAGTTGGTCTGGGAAGGACTGACCTAGCTCTCCTTTCCGAAGAAGATGATCACAAGTAACCCCGTCGTTGGAGAAACAGTCAGCTAGAGCATTGGCCTTTATTCTGACATGGGGGAAAGTGATAGAGACGAGTGTGTTTAAGAAATTGGCAAGCCTGTCGATGTTGTGTTCCATTCTCCAGTTGGCGGAGAGTTTGGATGTCTGGGAGCCATTTTGAATTTTGGTGGCTAAGGTCAGGATCACCTGGGAATCACCCTCAACAATAAGAGGGAGGAGTTTGAGTTTTCTTGCAATGGTAATTCCTTCCATGAGGCCCTCCAACTCCACCACGTTATTGATGTCGTGCCTAATGTTTCCAAAGTACATTCTAGTGACTTTTCCCTCGTGGTTATGAAAGGTGCCACCAAATCCTGGATTATCAGGATTTCCTTTTGATGCGCCATCGAAGTTAAGTTTGTATATACCCTCAGGGTGAGGGGACCAGTGTTTCAGGATGAAAGTTCGCCAAGTAGGGATGTTTCCCACAGTCGGGAGAGTGTGATGGGAAAAGTTCCAGTTAGCTAGATTACCTTTCTCTGCATCTGTGGAGGGGAAGTCGGAGGAGTTCTAATCCTTCGAGATGATATTTTCCTGGAGATTACTCTTGATAATTGTCCATATGTCATCAGAAGATTTGTTTCTATCCTCAAAGATTCACAAATTTATTTCTTTCCAGATGTTCCAAACCAGGAATCTGGGAGTGAGTTCCCAGAGTCGATTGAATATAGCACTTTGGAAGGGGTTCACATTCCATCTCTACATAGATTCGATGATGTCACCTCTGACTCTATTGGCTCTTCTGAACTTTTTTGCCACTCAGTCCCAAAGATCTGAGGCTAGATTGTAGGAGTCAAGCAAATGATCTATGGTTTTAGCATATTTGCTACACGTTACACAAAACGCAGGTCCCTGGAATCCCTTCTTTTGTAGGTTTCCCCAAGTTAAAATGTGCTTGTGAGAGATCAACCAAAGAAAGGTTGAGACTTTGGGCCATAGATGGGGATTCCTTATTTTTATCCAGAGGGGAAATTGTTGATCTTCTTCTTTGCTAGCTAGGATGGAGTAGGCTTCCTAGATCGTAAAATATACCTTAGGGAAGTGTCCCTAGCAGATTATGTCAAGGTTGTGTTTGATTCTGATCTTCCTTGACTTGAGATCCTACCAGATATGTTCTAAGATATCAGGCTCAATATTAGTGTGTCAATGTCTCGACTGCTTCCATAACCAGAAAGGTGAAGAACCAATAGGTTCCAAGTAGTCTTGGATGACTTAGCGATCTGTGGCGAGCCTAAGATTATGGTTTTATGCGATTTTGTATTGGCTGTGGTAGCTAGGAATCTGTTTCCATGAGTCCTGCCAAAAATAGGTGGGAACTCCCTCGTTGATTTCCTAGAAATTGTGCCACTAAATAAGAGCCTTTTGAGAATTAGCCACTTTCCAAATTAGGGAGCGAGGAGGTCATGATTAAAGCGAACCAGATGAGAGGGGTCCCAGTCTTGAGCAGATTTTTTGTTCCATAATTGCACCCAGGGCGTGTCATTATGCGAGATCCATTTCCACCATATTTTGGCTAAGAGTGCTACATTGTTTATTTCGGGATCCCTTAAATGAAGGCCTCCCTCCCTCCGAGGAAGACAGACTGTATTCCAATTAACAAGGGCCCACCTGCTATTCTTGGAATCCTTTCCCCAGAGGAATGAACATTGAAGACTTATGAGAGATTTCAGGACCCATTTAGGAGCAGCTAGTACCAAGCAGAGGTAGAGGGGCATAGACTGAAGGACGACTTTAAGGAGAGTCAAGTGAGATTGAGAGAGCGGAACGCCTAGGAGGAGATGTTCATTTCAAGTTTATCCAAGAGCTCCCTCCAAGAGGAGTGCTTAATGGTAGAATCAAAGAGAGGCATGCCCAGATATTTAGAGGGTAAGGTAGAGACAGTAAACCCCAGAATGCACGCAACATTGCATTTAGTGATGGAGTCAGTGTTGAAAAAGAAGATCTAATTTTTTTCAAGGTTAATGGTAGTTCCTGAGGCTTCTAAGAAAGTGTGTAGGATTTTCTGAAGGGAGCAAGCTTCTTGGATGGAGGGGTGACCGAAGAGGAGACTATCATCTACAAATTATTGATAGGAAGTGGGGCTTCCCCTGTGAAGAGAGAGGCCACACAGGGAACCTGAAGCAATCGCGGCTTGAGTCAATATTCCCAAACCTTCAACCATGAGGATGAAGAGGAACATAGAGAGGGGGTCTCCTTGACGAATTCCATGAGAGGGAGTGAAGGTAGCGGAGGGAGACCCGTTAACAAGGATAGAAAAGAAGGCTGAGGAGGTAAAGGAGGAGATCCAATGAGTCCACTCCTGGATGAAGCCAAAGGCTAGAAGCATTTTCCTTATGAATTCCCATCTTAGCTTGTCAAAGGGTTTGGAGAGATCCAGTTTTAAGAGCATGCATGGGATACGATTGACCTTTAGGGAGTGGGTAATTTCATGCACTAGGGGGATATTGGGGATATTAGTTAGAAAGGTGAAGGGATATAGTGTTATAATTTTCATTAATTTAACTAAGTTAAAATCTTTAGCGATATATAGATTTATTACCATGCTCTATAGCAATTTGGCATTATGTTATAGGTTAGAATTTAGTCATTACAATGGTTTGGGTTGTTGTATAAATAAAGGAGGATATTGTGTCATAGTTGAGTGTTTGTTCACATAATTCCTCACTAAATGAAATATATTGAAACAGTTTAAACACCAAGACTAACACAATTTGTAATGGTTCAAATTCCCTACTAGTATTATTTTTTTTGCAGTTGATGTAGATTCACCAATGTTGCACTTATTGTTGAGTGGTAATGAATACTTATTTACCTAGTAAGCATCCCAACCCATGGTGACCTGGTAATTGATGGAGGTTCTTTTCCAATGAAGGTAAAGTGATGAATCCATTACACAAATGGAAACCACATTATGAAAATACTTTAACACAATAGCGATTATGAGCTCATCACAAGTTAACATTCAACTATACCTCATACTTCACTATTCAATTTTAGTATTTGGAACAAACCATAATGAGTTCCTTTTCATTGAGTCCCAAAGGCCATCAAACATGTGATGAAAGAGATGGATTCCACCTTTATTGTAAAAAAACATATAGCATCATAAGAACATTCAATCAATGAGGTATAACTTGATAGTTATTATAATTGACTCACATGATCTAAACTAGAGCTTTGAACACTATAATTGTAAAGAGTGCGTAGAGTTTTTGCACATCAGAATGTTAATGATGGGAAAGGTAGTGTTACAGCTAGAGTCCTTTCCACCATATCGATGCTTGTATTAGTATGGGATTGTGGACAATTTCTACTATTGATTGCATAGAGTGTCTTCTTATTGAGTATACCCTTAGGTGAATGAGACATTGAGTTGGGGCCCTGCATAGGAAGCATGACCTAATTATTGTTGTTTGCATTGGTTGGGAGAAAAATTGTCCCTTACCAACCATGAACCATCAATTTAGATGAGTGATAGGTGATTATAGTTGTTGGGGAGAGAAATCCAGTGTACATATGTATGGAATTCGTACTACTTGATTGAGGCTCGTGCATTATGCATTTATTTTATTTTATTTTCCATTTTGAGGATGCTAAAATGTTTCTAACTAAAAGGATTCCAATGCTCCTGAGTTTCACTTTCAAAATTCACAAGAAAAATGGAAATGATTTGAGAAATATGTCAAAATAATATGTAATTCTTGAGATTAGGGCATGCTAGTGACCTAAATCAACTCGGGGTTCAAAGGTGACCAATTATAAGTATAACATGTCTCACCTTCAACATGCTATATCTTAGATAGTGGTTGACCATTTTGGAGAAATGACAAGGATGCCTACCTATGAAAAGAAACTTTATCCCTAGGTGCAATTAGTTTTAACATGTTGAAAAACACCCTTAGCCATCAATGCAATCCAATTAAACATTTATTCTTCATTTTCCAATTGTCTAACCTATTTTGAACCACAAGTTGGTCTATAACAACAACACTTATATTTCAAATACAAAACAAAAAATAGAATTGGAATTGCATGAAAAACAATAATAAGAGAAACCCATATAAATTCATAAGCATGCTTATGCACAAAAAAATCATAACTAAATTCCTATACAAAATTGATGAATTAAAGAATAAATATATGAATAGAATTAACACCACATAATATAGAATAATAATCCATAAGATTCTATTTACATATACAATAACACAAATTTCCATTCAATATAATTATTCCATTAATAAAATTAACATATGTACACTGAATTCATATATGTACACTGAATTCATAGAATCAATAACATAAATGAAAACATGGACATCTCATCTAGAGATAAATACAAACATTTCTTTACTAAGAGAAATTTCCACCAAATTGAGTGTTAAGGAGAGATTCACTGCAGAACCATAGGAATTAGTTGTAAATTGCACTGCATAGTTAGTATATGAGAACACTAGGGTGAACAAATCACTACTGGATTTTGCATCTCGTTCCATTGGTTAGTTAAGTCTAGTTGGTTTGGGATGATAGCTATTACAATATTTGAATTGTTTTGTATTTTATTATTACAGTACGATGACCCAAATTAGAAGGTTTTGGGATGCTTGCTTTTACACACAATTGTGCGTTTTGTAATCATTTCACTTAGGGCAATGCATCATTAAAGAACAATATTGTTAATTCTGTAAGCTACTGTTAAATTGAAGCAGATTTCAACTAGTATGGAAGAACTAGTGGTTTGTCAAGGAGGAACAAGCACGAGTCACAGATGGAATATTATCAGATTATCATGTAATATGCAATAATTACTAGTAATTCCTTAATTAACATACCCATATTACTCTAGTTAGAAATTAACGTAATTTCATACATGAAACTATCTTGAGTTTAATTAAACATATAATCGCTTCACTTCGTTTGATATCTCCAATGTAATTTTATCAGTCCTGAGTTACTACTTCATTGGAATATGAGATATTGGAATTATATAGCATTAATAGATAACAAATAGATGTTTAATTAAACATAAAGCCTAATAAGTAATGAATGATATTGAAAATCTGATTTAATATATCATAATTAGATGTTTAATAAACATAAACAAAATAAACAGTAGTATGATCTCGCTCCATTATTAATTGTCTCATAACTTAAGTAACAGTGATTATATTATTGGTTCCATTAATATAAATTGCAATTCCAACATCATTCTAATTGTTTATTAAAACAAGTATCATTTGTATTTACTTCTTGAAATCATATAGTGGATTTGACACCAACTCAATCAGTTATGAAACTTATACTAGTTGTAACATTAATAATAACTTAGTTGTAACATTAACAATAACTTAATCCTATTTTATATACAGAAGATCGAATGAGTAAATATATTTAATTGGTCAGCACTTTAGAAGAATATGTTCTACCACTAATGTGCAGTGATACTTTAATTTATCGCTCATGTAATTCAGAAATTAACCAAGTATAGATCTAGAAAGACGATTGATGATGTCAAGTTGAACCTGCCGACGAGAAATGGAGTCTTGGATTTTTTTAGGACTGAGATAATTAGAGGCATGGCTTCCCTTTAGGTTACAGATCGAGAAGTAGAGATAAAGGTAGTTGGACTTGAAGCTAGACCAAAACCACCTATAGTGGAGGGAAGTGTCAATTTCCCTTAATTTCCAAGAAGTACCTTCTACAAATATCTCCCAAGAGATCATAGTTGGAAGGAGAGACTATGGTTATTCTTATAGCCATATGGATGGAAAAGTTGCATGTTCCATAGTGAGAGATCAACCTACTTATGAAGAGAGCATAAAAAAATTAGAAGCTTCATTGGATGCACGTGTTTCATACTTCATGAGAATTTTTTGATCCTCTTCAAGAAGAGCCTCCAAGAATATTGATCCTAAGACAACCAAGGAGGAAGCTTAATCATTTTTATTAGAAAATCAAGACCAAAAAACCAATCATGAGGCTGTTGAAAGAATGGGAGAAGAATCTACTGCAAGCTTCTATGTTGAGGATTTCAAGGTCACCTCAGAGGAGATTGGTACTCTTAATGATGGTGAGACATATTTCGGATCATATCCAAAAGAAGAACCTAAATCAGATTCAAAGTCACCACTTGAGCTTCATAGTGAAGCAAAAGATGACCACACATCAGTTGGAGGTGAACCAGGAGAATTGGTGACAAAACAAGGCACCATAGCTCCACCATTTGAAGGGAGAAGTATGATGCAAAGGTCTCGACCACATTCAGATTTTTGTACCCCTTTGTGTCATAATGATGTTTCATCCACATCAGTGGATAATTATTTCATGATGTAGTCCCTGAATGCTGATGCTCAGATCCTTATTGATAAGGGTGAATGCAGTGACAGGGATGAATCATTGGAAGGATGTTTTTAGGATGCCCACATGGTTTGAAGAGCACCTATTGAGGAATGTTTGAATTGTGAAGGAACATATAATGATGGGTACTCTCATATATATTTTGATGAAATGGAGGTTCGCATTGATGGAGGTGCAGTGGGTGCAAGATCCTTGGAGAAAGAAGAAGTCCTTGTAGTGACAGAAACTAAACATGAGAAATTGGTGGAAGGCCAAACCACCAAAATACCATCACAAGGGGAGGAAAACATAACACATGGGAATCTTTTCAATTCTATTTTTTATGTTCCTATGTGTCAATTTGATGGGGCAGCCACTTCTGATGAGAAGTTTGTCTTGTTTGAACCCTCAGGGGTTGAAATTCATGAATTGGGGAAGGCTGGAAATTGGAGAGAAATATTTATTGGTGCACCAGAGATGAATGAGAACCCAAGTTGCATCCCAAGATGTGATATTAATGATATTCAATATGAATATCTTGCAACCCCAAGAGATGGATCAACTTCCATAACTTCAATGGAACCACCTGTAGTTGATCCTAGGAAGCTAGAAGAAGAGGAGGTTTATCTGCCAGAACCTCATTTCCTTGAAGCGAAATTGAAGCTGAATGAATGCAAGATCCAAGAATACATTCAAACCATCACTAAAACCCATGCCTTAATGAATAATTTTTGTTGGAAGTTGGGGGAGCAATATTCCTTGAGAGACATGGAGGAGTTTTAGGAAGCCATGACAAGCATTAAGATAAATTTCTTGAATATGCTTTCTGATGGAGACAATTTGCTTGAGCTTGTGGAGTTGTTTCATGGTGCATCCTTGAAGGATGAATAGATCATCAATCTTAATGATGAATTGATGGCCACCCAATATTCTTTCAGAAGCACTCAAAGTTCCCTCCAAGAATCTAAGATAGAGATAGTGCAACTTCATGAAAAGTTGCAAAGATCCTCCCTACCCTCCTACACACCATTTAGCCAGCTTCACTTGGTTGAAGGAATTTCTAATCATAAGGAGGAACCTCTTGAGATGGTGGATCATGGGGATCATTTATTTTTACATGTGCTTGAGGAGTGTGCAGAACAATTTGATGAGAACTAAGCACTTGATCTTTTCCTGAGGGAACTTAAGCTGTTCCTTGAAGAGAGTCACTCTTCCATGGAGAAGTGGGATTAGATGACCACATTTGGACCAGCCGATAAGGAATAATTTTCAGCCATAAGTTTGGTTACTCAAAGTTGCAGACATACAAAGAAGGTTCACAGTTCTTTCCCACATGACCTAGATTCAACCACATCAATGAGGAATGAACATTGGGTGAAGAATTTTTTTGTTGTTGATGCCACATGTACAACAAGAGGATCATGCTCTGTCCCTATGGGAGATATATCCTATTGTATAAGAGATGGCTGATTATAACTCATATAAATCAGCAAGTAAGATTTTGTATTCATTCACTGAAGGGATGGATAGAGGCATCACTGAAAAGAAGAATCTGGAAGGTAAAAGTTTCCTGTCTTTCTGCAAGGAAATTGTTTTTAATTTAGATTATTTTTCTATGATTTGCAAGTAGAAGCAGAGACATATTTTGCAGCCATTAGATACCTCCAGTACACATTTACACAAGGCTCGGATGTACAAATGCATAATACAATTTTTCATGAGTAGGAGAAATGGAGAGATTCCAACTTGGTATTGGGATCTTGGCATCCTTCCGAATGCCACACTGTTTGGAAGAATACTGCAAAATCCATGGGATCTTGGAATTCCTTGGGTTGAAAGTTTGTTCTTGATGACATTTGAGCTTTGGAAAAATCACCACAGGAAGTGGGATCCAGGAGGGCAAGCCAGCCTGCATTTATTAAAAGTATATATTAAAAGGTGGTTTAGTTCCTTGCATGGGGAACTGTATGATGGACCATACTCTTGGGGAAGACATGAGCAACTTATGATTAGAGTTGAGCAAAAGCATCATGATGGACCCTCTCAGATTTACTTGGGGAGTTTAGAGATACATGGAATTGTTGGAGCATGCTTGAGAGAGCATATGTTTCAATTCCATTAAATTGATGGGACCCATGATTCTGATGATTTATGTTGTGGTGCAGAGAGTGGGTGACTACTATGGTCATCCATATGATGAGAGGAAGAAAATTCATAAGTATGCTTGGGATGGAGATGTAGTGTTAGTCGCTATACTAAATTGCTTGAGGACAAGCAATCTTAGGAGGGGAGGACTTGTCATGTTCCCAAAAAACCACTATGGTCCAAGGGGGTAATTTTGGCCTAAGTCACCTAGGCAATAATTATTTAATTAATGAGTAAGTGTGGAAATTATCCTATGGAATATGCCTAAGGTTGTATTTGGGTATTAATTGGATGAAGGTTGCCCCCCTGAAGATATTAATTCCCAATTTTAATGACTAAGGAGGATGATTACTTAATGGGGAAAATTTTGGAGCCAGTCCTAGAGTAGAATAATTATTTAATTATTTTAATGTTGGAGTGTTGGATTATTTAATTTTAATTAATATTTGTAATTAGAGTTTCCAATATGTGTGGAAGTGGGCCAAGAGGGGGCCCCCTTGAGGATAATGTTGCTAAATTGGAACGGGAGGTCATAACATAAAAAGATGGCTAAATCAATTTGTGGATTTATGAAAAGAACAAAAGAAGGAAAGGTATAAGAGTTGCTAAAAGCAATAAAATGGAAACAACCAGAAAAAAGCAGAAGGAGGGCGCAGTTTCCAAAAAGGAGGTCAATTTACAAATCAAGCAACTTTTACAAAGCAGGAAACATATGGAGACAAATGGGGGCACAATTTCTAAAGGATAAAAGCTTATAAGGAAAAAGCAAGGAAAGTGTGTCCACTCATGGGTGACCTATTATCACAGGTCACCAAACTCATCAAATTGCTCAGCAGGTCACCCTCAATTCTATAAAAGAAGGAATCCAACTCCATTTCGCATCTTTTGACCATTTGTGAATTGTCTTGAGAGCTCTGAGCTACTCATCTGTTGAGTGATGTGCCTCAGCACTTCTTGGGAGATGTGCCCCAACGTTTAACAGGTTCCAGTCCACAGATCAGATCCAGATTGGTGATTTTCTATTGATCAGATCCATATCAGGCACCATTAAATTTCATCCAAGTTCCAGAGAAGAGATCACCATCCATAAGAGCTTGTGAAGAAGATATTGGAAGATCACTACAGAAGGAAGCTCTCACTTCTGAAGGAGGATATCAAAACATCTCAGAGAGCCCAGTTCACCCCAATAATTTTTTCTTATGACCTGTAGCAGATCCATATCAGTCCCATACTAATATCCATACCATTCTTCTTAATCTCCAAACAATCTCTTCCCATTGGGGGGAATTCTAGCTTCTAGAGGTCCTCTTGAGTACTGAGAGTGAAAATGAATGTAGAATAGTCTCTAACCTTCTGATTTCCACCTAGAAGTGAATAATAATTTATATCAGATCCTTCCACATGTTAATTTCTGATATTTATAACAATATTTGACTTTTGGCTTCATAAGTGTTAAAACTAGCTCAAGTACTAGCTTTGGAGAGGTTTATTGAAGGAAGGAGGTAATCAATTTGCAAGATATTCCTAAAATATTCATATTCGACCCTTTGAACATTAATAATTCATATAATATCCATTCATAATTTCAGAAAAGAGTATTATATTTTTTTACTGAGTTTTTACCCTTCAGAATTAAAGACTAGCTCAATAGGAACTTTTAACTAGCTAGTTTTAGCATATCTAACTGTATGATTTCCCTATGCTAAAAATTAATGATATGATGGTTTTATGAGGTCCTTATAAAACCCTTGAAGACCCCCATGCTTTGTTCCTGAGTTTTTTGGTGCATTTCAGTCTGTTTGGAAAGGCCTGGAAATCTCCTACTTGAGCAATCCCCAATAGCGCCCTTGACTAGTTTGCCTCCAAATCCACCTATAACCTACCAAACTCATATGAAATATGTTACAATATGTTTTACTGAGTTTAATGACTTAAATAACCCTTACTTCCATCTAGAATTAACCCCCAATCTAGTATGCATATGATAGAAGCCTAGCAAGCCTCGAAGTAGGCAATAGACTTGTCTATTGTTGAAAAGTGAAAGGCTCCAGTACCTTGTGCATAAGACTCAGTGTTTGGCCCTGAATTATCTTGTTGATGCACATTTTCCATACAAAATCCGGAATCAAAAGTCATTTCCATCATCCTTGATCAGTGAACCAGTACTTAGCACTTACACCCTGCTCACCATAAAAAAATTGTTAAGAAGTACTAGTTATAATTTTGATTAATTTGGGAGTTTGGAGTTAATATTCTGGCCTATCCTTGGCTGGGATATTACAATACCCCTTAAGGATATGATCCAACCAATTGTCCAATAGTCTATTGTGCATGATATAGTGGTACTTACAGATTTAACTAACTGGATCTCTTCAGGAGTCCAGTCCCTCGGATGAACAATGTTATATCTCAGGTTTGATTCAACCAAGCTTATCAACAATTATGTCATAAGTATAGGAAATTCACAGAAGAACCATTCATACAGGTCCTGAGAGACGTACCTCTATAACCATCCTACTTTTCTAAATCGAGGGTTCTTGTTTTGTTCTCTAGTGAACTGGTACTCTTTTTGTTTAAGACAATCTTCTATTTCTTCTCTCGTTGGTCTCCACAAAACCATTACTCAAATGTCACATCCCTTCAAGCGCATATCCTAGTCCTGGTAACAGAACCATTTCTTTGTACATGGAAAGACCCAAGGTTCAACATAAATCACACCAACAAAACTCGAGACATCATCCCTTTCGGTATCACCTGTGAACAGATGACGTCTCACCTGAGGTATCAAAGGGGATTGCAGGAACCAAGTTTCTACAAGAATGAAGGGATGCGAATAGACATTCAACAGATCTACTATTCATCCATTTAATGTGGAGCATATAATTACTTTATCCATAACAGAAAAATCATTCATAACAACATCATATTGGATTAATCGTGTGCAACAAATACAAGCATTCATCACATTCAACACAAGCATAGAATACTGGAACCAGAGTCTCTGAATTGTATTATCATTGGAACAATTTTACATAGCTTGCGCAGTGCTAATCAATACGTAGGCTTCAACTACCTAGCATTACCCAGCAACACAATGATAAAACAATAGCTACTATTTGCTAGCACAAAATTTCTCCAAAAAACTCTCCTTTTTCTACCCTTAGATCTCCTACATATTTATACATCAAAACATGGGTGGAGCTTGTTACAAATTGGACACAACTCCTAACTAATTTCTAACTAACATTCATCTTCTGCGTAGTTTTGGGCCAATTGTGGAACTACCACATGGTCCATCTGTGGTGCACAAATTGCAAAACAGGTCCAAAAGCCACTCCAACAGTTCCTCCGATAATTCTATCCAAAGGATACCAACTCTCAAAATTGAACCAATTCAAGAATTTGTAGAATCCTTTTACCATAAATTACGGTGTGGCCTTATGGTTGAAATATAGATAAAATTTGTGGATCATTCCCTCTTGGTGGAGCACAATGAACAATATTGTTATAAATGAGAGGATGTAGATCAAACAAAGAATCACTACGTGCAGTAGGAGTTTTTTTTTTTTTGGTTTTGGGCATGAAATTCCTCATGTAGAGCTGCAGGGTTTCAGGCTTGAGACTTAGAGGTGCCATTATTGAGTTCAATTCTATTCTCGATTCCCCATCCATTTAATTACTAAATTAATCATAGGAATTACAGAGTTCGCTAAGGTTTATACTCAGCGGATCTTATATGCATGGTTTTTTTATGTTGAAGTCCTAGTTCCTCAATTGTGACAGCAGGCCATATGATGGCTAGAAATATCAAATAAAGTTATTTTCTTCAAATGTTATCCAAAAGCCTACATAGATTTTCCATTTATACATTATTGTCAACATAAAATGGATCTGGATGAAGGCAAGAAGCTTTATACCCATTTTATGCAAATTGTCCACGACACTCTGTGGATGAGATCTAAGGAACTTTACTTCAAAGCTTCACCTCCGATATGCTCCCACTATTTCCTTTCATGCCATGAAAAATGTTTTTCATAGACATAGAATGATAATAATAATAATAATAATAATAATAATAACAACACTATTGACCTCATTGAAACCCTAGTCCTGCGCTATAGGTGACCTTTCATGCTGAGATTCTTGACTACGTGGCTCAATTATGAGGTCTAAAATACCTAATATAGGAATATATGGCTACTATGTCGTTGATAGAGGTTATTTTTGTGTAGAGTCCATGCATTTTGAGGTAATAAAATCGTACTAGTGGGTTTGAAACTACACATTTTCCATCTTCCGACAACTCCCCCAAACATGACAAAGTTTCAATACTTAATGTTAGGGTAGTTTGTTTTTTCGATAAGAATTTTAGGGAATTGGGGGGGCAGAGAGGGTTGGAGCTTGAGTCTTGCATTAGAGTGGCAAGTTGTTAAAGATTCTAGGCAACATTATTAATGGTTTTTCTTTTCCATTGAAGGAGGACCACCAGTTTTTTTTAAGAGTATTCATTCCTCTACATAAGCCTAAGTGTTTAGAGGTCCTAGGGTTTGAGCCTATGGATTTGATACCAGATGTAAAGACCAACCATAAAAATAAGGTACGACCATAACCCTGACCCTAAAATAATAAATTATACTATGGAAATACATTCATTCATTTAGTTATCATCTAATCTACAAAATACATCTAGATTAATATTCAATCAATAACTGGTAGTTGAAGTAGGTAAAGAACTAAGGGGTTAAAACATACTTGTAATGTAGTGAAATTCAATGACACTTACTTGGATTGAAATAGTGACTTTAAATCCAACACTGATATCAATGATAGCAATGAGAAACAATGTGTGGGGGACAACTCTCCACCCAACCTACCCCATAGTCTATGACTAAGATCCCTCGAACCGTCAATCAATAAAACTATGCCACACCACTTTCTTCTCCCTCTCTTCCTCACTACAATAAGACAATCCTCACATCCATCTCCTCCAACTATAAAATCTGATGTAGCACTCACTCCACCAAGCACCCCATTCCAGGAGGAAGAGAAAAGCCCCTCATGAAGTCCTCCCCTTCTCTTTAAAAACCCTATTTTCCTTATTATTAAAAATATGTTTATTTACATGGATGGCATTTGTCATCCATGCACTAATCCCCCTCTTTAGTTTAATAAATATCATTTTAATCCTAAATATCCATTTAATTATTTCTCTACTTTATTTATATTACATTATCATGCACCTATAGTTATAACTTCTATAAGTGGGTGTATAACTTATTTAACGAGGTGGGGCATTACAATTTTCCACCATTCTTAAATATGCTCAACCATAGTTTAGCATAGTCAAATATGGTCAACTATATTCAAACATAGTCAACAATGGTCAACCATAATAACCTTAGTGATACATGGTCCACCATAGTCAAACATGGTCAACCATGGTTGATCATATTCAACTAACCTTACATGATCAAACAAGTTCAACTATTGTCAACCATTGTCAAACCAAGTCGAACCATAATTAAAATGGATGAACATTCTCAAGTATAGTTAGTGTAATCATTCTTGGTAAAACCATAGTTAAATAAAGTCAACTATGGTCATCAATAGTCAACCATAATTAACAATAATCAGCCATAATAAAACAAAGTTAACTAAGGCAAGCCATGGTCAACTTTCTCAAACATGGTCAACCATTATGAATCATGTTCAACCATAATTCATTAAACATACTCAACAATATTCAACTCTATTTAATTATAATAATCCATACTATAGTATGTTAATTAAAACTGTTTGATATACGCATAACATGATAAGGATATTATTGATAACATGGTGGATATGCTTATACCAACTATTTTTGTTATGAGTTTTATTTGCTTTCCAATAACTAAGCAAACGTCGTACCATAGTTATGCCATAGCATTTCACTGTGGAGAAGCATAACCATCCACGTCGACTAGATTTCTCGCTCATAGAGCGAATGGAATGTTGCCACGCAGATGGTCTCGTCCTGAAGGTTCCTGTTGATAACAATGTTGGCATCCTACACGACCTCCTGCAAAATCGTCACAATCATGATCGCAAAAGATGCAGTCTTTGCATACTCCATGAGTCCTACTCTTCCCTTTCTTTCTTCTCCAACAACTACCACGACGCATATAGAGAACACTACTATGAATGTGCCCACCATCTCAGCACATACCTGCATTCAAATTAGCAGCTCAATTTCGAATTCTTCATGGCTACGAAGAAATTCAATGGCTGAAAGAATTTTGTAAGGGAAAGGTTTACCCCTACTATGCTACCCTAAATTTTCTCACCTTGGAATTGGCCAAACTAGTACTCTGCTCTTGCTCCTGATCTTGTTTTGTGGGGTCTGCAGCAACAACACTGTAATAGTGAAACTTCACCAGACGATAGTCAAAAGCAAATTTTCAATCCTAAAACAATAGGATTGATCATTAATTGAACATCATATTACAAGTTTTAATATAGTTTACATTGCTAGGAAGAAGTGCGAAGAGTTTAAACAGATAAACCCAGAAAGCAGAGCAAACAAAGAAACATGAATTCATGGGTCAAAGAAAGAAAAAACCTCGGTAGATGTTACCATGGATGAACAACCCAACATTCCTTGCAAGTATTATTCTTCAATGGCAACAATCTCTACCAGTTTTGCATCAAACTTGTTCAAGAAAAGGTTATTCTTATGATCAGTTTAATAATGCATGTTTACTTCTTCCACTTTGCAGCAACAAAAATGACTTGGAAGTCGGAACAGAAGTGCCAACATTAGGTCGTCTGAAACAATTTTTAATGCACTGCATCCTATTCCAGGACATGTGCCTAGAAAGTTTGGCGGCGCGCCATCAACCGAACCTTTCGCATTTAACATACCAGATAACAGTGCTGCGTGGGTTTGATCATCATTTATACAAGCGTCTGGTCGATTCGGTTAATGGAAACAACGCACCACCTTTTGAACTGTTGTGCTAGAAGGCAAATCATGGACCAAAATCGAAATGTAAATTGAAGGTAACCCCAAATCTACATTTCAATATCACATGCTATACAAAAATCCATTTATAACACTAGTTAAAGGTGATCAACAAGAAACAAGCAGTGACTTACAAGATCAAGTATCTTTTTTGCACAAGTGGATACGAGTGTGTCTACAATAAACTTCATCCCACTGGAACACATTATCTCAAGATTTGGTTCCACGCACGCCACAATCACATGTGCACTTGCCCTTCTCAGAATAACAATTAGTATAACATCGTCCATTTCCTCTGTGCCAAATCCTACTATCACCAAAAACCTTTTTCTGGTCCGTGGCAATTGTTGAAGCTGCAGATTTGGAGTCTGTGGAAGACACTCCTTGTGCATAACAAGCTGTGAATGCTATAAATTTAAAAATATGCTTTACATTTAAGACCCGATGCGGCCAGAATTTGACAATCTGTGAATTCTAGAGCATATGGTCGGAAATGCACTCCATTTTATGTGGTCATCAAAATATGTGAATTCTCATACTGAAAAATTTTCCACTATGTTAAGAGAGCATCAACTCACCATATACAAAATAATTAATCATTTTGTTCATAAATTTCATCTCATAGCCACTTAGAGCAACTTAGAGGTCTGCAATAGATACATAACAACCTGATGGATCTGCAACAAACCTATAAGTGACCGGTTTTGCAAGACTAGCAATGTCAGCCAATTATGGGATCAAACTGTCTATCTATGCTCCACCTCGTATAAACAAGTTTATTATGCAATAGCAAATTAATTAATGGGGGTGAATAGGTGTGTAAAAAACATAAAAACGCGATGATCACAAACGCGATTATTGTTCAATCTCCACATTTCTGTCAAATCCCACCTCTCTAGGAAAATTCATGCAAGCGTGCTGTTGCATAGGGAAAATCCCTAAATTTCGACAATTTAAGAGCCGAACATGGGTTTTCAGGATGTGAAGAATACATTGCAGGAAGCTGTGAAGTCTCTGTATCACCATCTCGATGAGCAGGTTTGCATTTGGGCTAACAATTGGTTTCAAGAGTTCAGTGTACACTAGAATCTTGGGACGTAAGAAAGCATGCTTGTAGAAGCTAGGACTTCGCTAACAATGTAATTTGGTAGCAATAATGCATGGAAATAGACCAACACTTGGCACAACAAACATATCATGTGGAGTAGGCGAGCGTGACAAATGCTCTACATTAGGCATCAATCTAGGCCAATAATGCATGGACATAGACCAACACTTGGCAAAGCAAATAGGTCATGCGGTGGAGGTGAGGGTGACTCACCATCCACATCACTTTGCAATGTAGGCGAGGGTTATATCCTTGTTTTCTTAATAACAAGATAGAACTAAAAATTGCTCCTCATCATGAATCGCGAACACCTTGCTTCCTCCTCCACGACCTCTCCTCCTACGTCCACACCTTATTTTCATAATGATGTATTCATTAAAATCTATCGCATGTGATCATGACTAATCACATTAGAGTCCAAGTTGCTTGGCATTTCTCAGCATATCAAGTTACTATATGATGTTGCCATAAATACGTCCTCGCAATGAAAGAAAATTAGATTCACGGATCTCCAGGGGCTCCTATCCACGGGGATCTCTACAACCATACAACCATGAGCTAAAACAATTAACTGGGTTGCTATGGGGAAGGTATCAACTCATCATATCTACAGGTTTCATTGCTATGGGAAGGTTTAAAATGCATAGAGAAGTTCTGCATTGCTGCTATGTTGGTTCTCTATAGAAGCTGCACGTTTGTTTAGTCTCTGTTGTTGTTAGAGCCGTAAAAGAAAAAAGCCCATAGCAATTTCCTTTTCACAGATGATATTGCCATATCCAATGGATACGTTGAAGATTGCATGAGATGCATTTGGCAAGGAGTCGTAAAGTTGTCCCGCATTAAGAAAACGTGGCTGCCATGCATTAATCTTGAACACGTAAAACAAAAATCGAAGATGGACATTATAACCAATGTAAAGGACTTCAATGCACCCGAGGTTGTTTCTATATACTATAACTTTTCTCGTTCCACTACCGAAGGTGTTGTCCGATCAATACCAAAAGGTGCCTGCCCTTACTGTTTTCTAATCAATACTGAAAGTTGTCGGAAGGTGTTTTCTGATCAATACCAAAAGGTGCCTGCCTTACTATTTTCCATACAATACCGAAAGGTGCCTGCGCTGCCCACTGAGGATCATTGTGATAATTGATATGCCTGTTTCAAAAGAAGTGAAAGCTCCACAACCTTGGGATATAAATTTTTTATCACAAGCTATGTTAAAATTACAACGCCCTGGTTGTCGCCATGCATTTAGATGCTCAGTTTGATGCTCACTCGATTTTCTTGAGCAAAGCGTAATGCCATGGTCTTCCTTTGACCATAGCATAGGGCCCCTACAATAGTAATTGAGGTTTCATGCTTCATGTAAGTTTATGATTGTTAAGTTGCGTAGAATAAAAGTGTTTGAAAACCTTAACACCAATAACCATCTCAGATGATAGATTAATATTCGGCTATTCATATTTGGCCACATTGTAGTGTTGAATACTCGGAAAGGGAAATCTACCACTTATAAAAATCAAATCCAGTCAAAATATTAAATATTACATAAAGCGAGTAATAATATTAAATATATATATTTTTAATTTTTTAATTTTACATATTATTTGAATCATTACAACCATTAATGGAAGAAATCAAGATCTTCCCGAGTCACTTGGAAGATCCTGAAATTAGCCTTGCACATTGGAGGCCAAAACTACACTACTTTCCTTGGTTTATTAGTGATTTTCAGAAGATTAATTCATATAGTGATAGGTTTGTTCACATTGCATGGTTGAGAAGCATGTAAATATTTTTTTGTGGACTTGAAATCCTCAATGAGAAGAAAGAAACATATGTGGGTTTCCCACTGTATCTTCCATTCTTGAAGCAAGCATAACGAAGATTCATTTACAACTTAGATTTTGGCACTATCAAGAGCTGGTCCATGAAAGAGTTCTATACCTATACTTGTATATGGAGATTCCTAAATTTATTGCTACAACACATGGCATGAAAGCAAACTTTTGTTCACAAGTAGTTTGTGCAATTTAGAAACTATTATAATCATTGTTTTCATTGATATTCACTACAAGAAAAAGGGCATTTTAGCCTCACATTAGCACCACTATTTGTAAAGGATTTGGGAAATCCTCAATTTTCAAATAGTGGTGCAAAAGTGGTGATAATGTGGGGATACGCAAGTGGTGCTAAAATTTATGGTGCAAAAATGGTGTTTGTAAAAAAGTTAATTTTGGTGTTAAATGAATATGTGGCATAACATGGTGTATGGTGCAAACCACCAAAAGCCAATATTACGTGGATTGAAATTTTGTGGTGCAAAACACCAAAACCAATCCAACATGGATTAATACCTTTTGGTGCGAAACACGAAAATTATTATTATTATACTCAAACTTGTATATGGTGCAAAGCACCATAAAATAACAAGTGGTGCAAAGCACCATAAAATAATAAATGGTGCAAAAAAAATAAAACGCATGATTAATATATATATATATATATATATATATATATATATGGTGCAAAGCACCATAAAATAATAAATGGTACAAAAAAAATAAAACGCATAATTAATATATATATATATATATATGGTGCAAAGCACCATAAAATAATAAAGGGTGAAAAAAATATAAATCACACACGCACGTGTGTGATTTATATTTTTTTACACCATAAGCTCTTATATATATATATATATTATTTGGTTTATTTAATTTTAATCCATCATCTAAAACACAATAATTCAATACATTAAATAGACATAATGAAAACCATAATGCTATTTCAGCAAAATTTATAATTTATAATTACAAAACAATTATTCTCATAATATTAATATAATGGAAGACTGTGTTTTGAAATTTGTTTTTAAAGAAAAATTATAATATATGTGATTTATATTGTTTTGCATCATATATATATAAACAAGGATAAAATATGTTTATTAAGACATCTCATTATAGTTTATCTGGTTTAATCCATCATTTAAAAAATCAATAATTCAATACAATGAAAAAACATAATAAAAACTATAATACCATTCCAAAAAAATTATAATTGATAATCATAAAACAATAATTTTCATAATATTAATATAATGGAAGACTATGTTTTTGAAATTTGTTTTTACAGAAAAATGAAAGAGAGAATATTAATAATTCATTTGAAGAGTTGCTAATATTGTTCATCCTTGATTTTTCCAGGGAACTTGCCATCACCTGCATGGCCAAAATGGTAAAAGAAAATTATAAACATGATGACTTCTCTTTGTAAACAATAAAAATACAAAAAATGATGGAGAAAAAAACACAAACAATAGCTTTAACTGAATTGCAAAAACAATAAAAAGGTTATGCATTTAGTGACATTTCATAACTAAAATATGCTATTGATTGCAAAAATAATTGAAGTGAACTAACCTTTGAAGCCATGTAGATTCAACATGTCAGCATATGATAATGTTGAAGCATGAGTCAAAATTCATTTTCCTCTTCTCTTTCATCCTCTGAAACAATTACCTAAGAAGCATACAAGATAAGATGAACATACCTACAAATTGTACTCATTGAAACTTTCATTTACATATATATGTTTCATATCATGAACATTTATTTAGAACAAAGAATTTGTAGGTGGAAAATTACCCCATAACCAGTGATAGGATGAAGCCCTTCTTTAACCTTTTGATGGATGAGAGAAGATATACCATAGCATGAAGCAAAATCTTTATCATCTTCAGACATTTTAGTATTGAATACCTGCAACTACAATTTTAAAAAAATAACAAAATAGTTAGAAAAGATGTTTATAAGAAAAATAAAGTTTACTTGAGAAGCATAGTAGTGTATTAAACTTACAAATTTTGCCTCTGCAGACAACATGCCACCTTTCCCCAAACGATGGCGTGTGGCCAACCTAGAGGCTTGCACGGTATGTGCATATTTGTCCTTTCCAACCAAGGTTCCACATTTCCTCTTTTTTTTAATATCCACTTGTTCCAATATTTTTTTCCACTCTACTTCTCCTATGAAATGTGGTTTGACTATATTTTTGTTTTTAACCAATTCCCCTCTCAAAGCATTTCTAGTATTTTTCATATATTCAGCAACACTGTGGAGAATTTGCTTGGGAGGTACAATTGCAGAAACTTTATGCATATGAGATACTAACTCATCCTTCTTAGATTTGTCTGCAAAATAAATATAAAAATTTTAATCTATATGAGATATTTTAAGGTTTCTAGTATCATGGTAATAACATGAAATCTTGTATATGAAGTATAGGGAATGCAACAATGAGTAGAATATATAAATTTTTGAATATGAAACATGAACTATTTAGTCAAGTATATAAATTTATACTACCTAAATTAAGCATGCATTCTATGAAAAAATATATAATATTCATGTTTTACCTTGATGACGAAAATCTCTAGTAATTGTAGGACCAAATAATCTCAATGATTCGCGATGAAGTATGTCTCTCCATGTTCTCCCAGCTTCATCATTTAACACTTGCCCTTTTTCATTTAAAGTGATTGTAAATGGCATACCATTGGTTGCCTCTGCTCTAACATATTCACTTGGATGTTTCAAAGGAGGTGCAAGAGATGCACCAATAGATTCTCTAACTGGTTCATCTACGGGAGGAGATTGATTTTGCACTCCATCAACATTGGTGCCTTCTTCTGGAACAATGGTATTACTGCTAAGAAACAAGGTAGAATATATTATTATGTTGATATTATATGTAATTACAAACCTAAAATTAATAAGTATAAAATAAATGATGATTTACCTTGGCATATCATCAACAACTATTTCTGTATCTGCTGCATTATCTCTGTCAAATATGGTTGTGTTGTATGCTATTTGAATTGCATCTCTTATGAATGGGTTGACATCATCCCTAGTCAACCACTCTTTATACAATCGTAACTTATCCATTTCAAATCCAGTATCTAATGTTCGCTCCACATTATAGCAAGGATCAGTTACTACCGGTATGTATACATCATGTATAAAATTTGAATGTGAAGATGGTGTTGTAGATAAACTACTTCCATTCAAAGGTATTTCAGTAATATCTGTTCCTATAGAAGGCGTGTTTCTCATAACATCATTTACACTCTTTGTACGAATAGTACACATTGCTTGTTTTTTTGTTCTCATATTGAAGCAAGAGACCTAATTCAATGTTAACACATTTCCCAAAAGTCAGAACTAGTATTATACACTTCATTGCACTAGTATGAAACCAACAATAATCTAACTATATGAAATAGAGTAAAAGTATTATAAAACAAAAATTATGCAAATGAACTAAAATACTTATTAGAACCATTAAGCTTTCTACATATAATAAAAATAAAAATGTTTTGTGAATCAATATATAATAATACATCTAACATTTAGTAATTTTGAAATGGCATCATTTATAAGTTTATAGAAATTTTTTTCCAAGTGTCTTCTTCCTAAATGAATATGAGACATTAAAATCATGAAATGCTTTTATTATATTTTTATATTTCAATTAATAAACATTTCATCATAATTAAATATGAGAATTGTTTCCTAATTTATGTACTTTTAAAATATTAATTATGAAATATGAAAAATTGTATCTTATATGCTAAATACATATCTTAAAATGAAAATGTACAAGATTTTGAACCTAATCAATTCTCTAGATTATCTTTAGAAGACAAATTAAAAAAAAATGTTTTGCAACTTTTGGATGTTAGAAGAACTCTCAATGAGTTTCCTAGACATATCCATGCAATAGATTTAAATGAAAAAACAACCCTAATTCAAAACCAATGGACATTTTTTTCAAATAGGAATATTCATAAAATTTGTCATTAATCATCAAAATAAGTTGAATATACATTGTAAGGTCCAATCATGTCTTCTTATCCATTAACCTCATCATCTGAGCTATCATCAGATGACATTTGCTCCAGGATAGGTTGGTCTTCATGTAAATGTTGAAAGGATCTTATTGATCTAGGATTATACTCAATAACAAATGACTTTGAGCATTCTGTAGGATGGCGGCATAAAAATATCTGCTCACACTGGTCAGGGAAAACATATGGTTCATCTGTTTGCTCAAACCTAGTATGGTTGATGAGGAAAAATCCATTCTCATGCATATATGTTGTTGGATGATTTCCAACCACAATATTTCTAAACCACTTAGCATTAAATAGAACCACCTTGAAAGATCTAAAGTTAAGCTCTAAGATATCTTCAACTAATCCATAGTATCGCAAGGTGTCTGTTTTTAAGTTTCCATCATGAACATGTGACTGGCAATCTACTGTAAAATATGCAGCAATGCCACAGTCAAATGTTTGTCGATTTTCATCTACCTTTTGAACACGGTAATGACGACCCTTGTACCACATCCCCTTGTAATGTGTCACCTTATTCTCTTCTGGCCCCTTTAGAATGTCCAATGCATATGTAGTAACCCTTTCATCATTATCTCTGCATGCCCTTGCTACTCTATCCCTGAAATATTTTAAACTAATAGCTGGTGGCCAATCCTTTTCAAATTTTTTCATTATTGTTGAGTATGCCGATGAATTATGACCACCTCGAGATACATATGACAAACAACGTCTCTGCTCGGCATCACGATGCCTTTGATAGTCCTCCCTCCAAACATTTGTGTGCTCATTGTTTCTTGCAACATATAGTAATAAAGCCTCCATTTCAGTAGCATCTACAATCACAAACATAAAACACATTAAATACCATCATAATAAAAATTTAGACACTTGTACCATATATGGATATGAGTTTAATCACCTTTAATTTTCCTAGTTTTTGCTCGTTTTGTGAATACATGCCCTTCAACTTTTTCACTTTGTTTTGAGTCCCATAGTTGTGGCCCTTCAATATTTAATTCTTTGCACAATTCGGTGAGATAAACTGTTGATTTGAACAACATGTACCCTTGAAGCATGGAACCTTCAGGACGAGCCTTTTGCTTTACAAACTTTTTCAAAACCTTTAAATAACGCTCAACGGGAAACATTGTTCTTGTTTGAACTGGTCCACACATCTCTATTTCATGTAATAGATGCACAATGTAGTGTTCTTGTGCATTGAAGAAACTTGTTGGGAAATATTTTTGCATGTCACACATTAGAATGGGGACTTCTTTCTTACACATCTTTAGGTCTTTGTTGTGTATCTCTGTTGAAGTGACCCACCTAAAATAGAAATAACTAATATAAACCCACATTTGTGTAAATGAAGAAAATATTTTAGATGACCAACTTCCTATTGTATTGCATTATACATGAAGATACACTTTTTCTTATATCGACCATGCATTATACCTAAAAAATTTACTCAGCTTGTAGATTGTCCTCCTAATGTTGTCATCCATATTATTTGGAAGGCAGGCGGGTAATAGGTACTGCATATAGAATGTTCAAGTTGATTAATAACACATGAAATAAAAAATTAAATTAAAGGCAGATAACATATAATATAAATAACTTCAATGAGTGTGCACATACGTACCCTAAGGAAATTATGCCAATCATGGGTCTTCATTCCAGTAAGTTCATTTCCTTTTGTGAATGCCTTCTTAAAATTCACTCCAAAACCTGTTGGGAATCTTAATGATTTTATGGATTTAATCATTTGCCCTTTACCCTCCTTTGTGAGAGACCATGGATCATCTACAAAATTACCATCATCATCTGGCCAAAGATGAGGCATTCTTCCTACCTCTTTGAGGTCCATCCTCACTTGTAGCTTATTTAGTTGTCTCCCATGTATTGAACTCTTCTCAAATAACATATTATATAAGCAAGAAGATACATTCTTCCCTATATGCATTGTGTCAAACATGTGAACAATAGGTAGGTCTTCATAGTATGGCAACTGTGAAAATATTGTCTTTCGAGTCATTCCTGGAGGAAGGGATCCTATCACAAAGAAAAATCATAATAAATTTACCAAATCCATTATTTTCAGATGTTATTTTATAACATTTCAACTATGGACATGAGAATTACCATTTGTGTTTCTATATGCATGCATCCATCTCTTGGGATTCATCTTCAAAGGTGCTCTGATAAGGCACTCCTTCCCACCAAATTCATCCTTATCTCGTACACGATATGGGTGATTAATCTTTAGAAACATTCTATACTCATCATATATTGTCTTTCCCAAATGTCGCGATCTTCTAGATGAGGTGCAAGGCCCACATGTTGGGCATCCATAAGATCCCTTAGTCTGAAGGCCTTTTATTTTTATATGCAAGATCAGTAATAATTTAAGGTGTTATTATGAAATAAATAAAATCAATAAATACAACATGAGGTTATTAACACCAACTATAACTCACCACAACACATTGATAGACCCGGGGCATCATGAATTGTGAAGAGAAGCATTGCATGAAATTGAAATATCCTTGAACCAATAGGACGCGATACGTCCTTCATATGCATTCCTTGCCAAAGCATCAATAACTCATCTATTAGAGGTTCGAAGTATGTGTCCATGCATTTAGGTTGATTTGGACCTGTAAAAAAATTAACTTCAATTTGTCATTTGCATCATTAATTACTCTCCATTACCATATGGACTAATTACTATGCATTTCCATAAAGTATAACCTGGTATGATCAATGTCAACATAGCATGTTCCTTTTTTGTTGACAACCATGGGGGTATGTTGTTGTTGATAGCAATTACTGGACATGTAGACCATTGTGTTGATTGATTTCCATAAGGATTCACACCATCCAATGCTAATGATATTCTTGCATTTCTCGGTTCATCTTTGAAAATTGGCCACTTCTCCTCAATCTTACGCCATACAACTCCATCAGCTGGCATCCTCATAACACTATCTGTGCTCCTTCCCCTCACATGATAATCCATGAGCTCTGACATTCCCTTGCATCCAAATAACCTCTCAAATTGTGGGGCTAAAGGTATATGGCGAAGTACCTTCCGTCCTACCTTTTTTGATGATGCACTTGTATGGTACCTCTGCTCACCGCATTCTGGGCACTGATCTAAGGAATCCTTTCCATCTCCATAATATAGCATGCAGTCATTGGGACATGCATCATAAGACTTGGCAACATCCATGCCTAAATCCTTTGTTAATGACATGATCTCATATTTTGATTTAGGCAATTTGTTATTAATTGGAAGGTGCATGCCTGATAACAACCTATAACAATGCCATCAACAATGATAAGATAAAGTTTAGAGTGGCATTAAAGTTCTAGAAATATTTATTGAGAATAAACTTGAAATTTCCTTTCAACAAAAAACACACTTACTGTAGAAGGTCAGTGAAACTATTGTTTGTCCATCCATGGACAACTTTTAAGTTAAGAAGGGATAACACAGCTTGCAATATAGAGCATCGTGCACCTAGGTAAAGTGGTGTCCTTGCCATATGTAGAATGTTGTTATCATGAGGTTCTCCATTAGTGTCTAGATTAATTGAATTTAGAATCTCTCTTGCATTGGGTTCAATATTTATTTGTTCTTGTCCATCCCGGTGGTCATCATTAGAACCATCGTTTTCCATACAATCATCTTGTATACTCTCATTGTTGGGATTATGATCAATCCTTCCTTCACCAACCATATTGGGTAAACTATTGTTGCTTCCAATAGTTTCATCATTATTTTGAATTCTAGTGGGCATTTCTATATTCATTTCTTCACCACCCTCCAAAAATCCTTCCATAGGACCATTTATCTTTAAATGGTTACTCTCAACATGCCGTTTTTGACGTCTTCTACCATAGCAACGGTTGCATGAGCAAAAAACATCCATTTGCCACCATTCATATGTGCCATATTCAGGATTGTTCATGTCTGACATTGGAACCTAAAAAATTCAACAAAGAAGTTTACTCATATTGATCTAGTGCAATGAAAAATATAAATATGTAGTCTCAAAGGATTTCAAGTAAAGAAAATAGTGCAATAAATAACAAAAACTAAAATTACCTACAAAAAAATTAGACTACATAGAACCTTAAATATTAATTGGAATTTGTAAGGTTTGGGTTAAGGCTTCTTAATCTGCCCTTTCATTTTTGGACAGAAGATATACTAGCAGCAATAGGAAACTCTAATGGGAGTTTTCTCTTCTTTTACAGTTAACAAGACAATGACTTTTCCACTAGAATCTGTGCTGGGCTCAATCCTGGTATGGGTCCTCTGGAGGACGAGGGAGTTTCAAGGAAAACTATGGAGGTAAGTTTTGGATTATGAAGAACATCATTTTCCATTGTCTTTGTCAGCCTTCCAAAGGAGAGAAAAATCTTGCTCAAAAATAAAGATGATCAAGGGAGCCAACTAAGATGGTGTCAAGAATCTTAAAAGAAATAAAACATCTGCTTGGCAAGGGGAGGACATTCTGAACATATATAGGGTTCAATCTCTCCGATGAATTATGTTCTCCCATTGGTGTGAGCCGATGAGTTATGCTATCCCATATCCTTTCCGGGCGGTGAGCCAATTAGTTTTTATCCCATATCCTCCAGGCGTGAGATGATAATTTACGTTATCCCTGGTGTGATATGAAGATATATAATAATCATTGGCTGGATCATGCATGAAAAGAGAAATATTCATCATTGGCTGGCCCACAATGCGTAAGAAGATGGAGGTTGCTCGGGAAGGACAGTATCTTCTCCCTAAAGTGGCGATTCAAATCTTCCACTTCATTAAATAACTTCATAACAAATCTTTATCTCTGAGATGCAAGATCAATGGCTCAGATAATATGGCTGTTGCACAATTGTAGAGAGTTTGCAATTCTAAATTTTCTTTTTTTATTTAATATTGGAGAAGGGAAACACGTAATTGTTGATTGCCATGGCTGCTACAAGCCATCTTCTGGTTCTCTGAGGCTTAATTTGCTCTCAGTGACTGCTTGGGCGTTTATCACTACCTGGGCGAATTCTAACTTGCCCGGGGTGCTCTCAGTGACTGTTGGACGTTTTTATTGCTGCTTGCAATTCTAAATTTTCTTTTTTTATTTACTATTGGAGAAGGGAAACACGTAATTGTTGATTGCCATGGAAACACGTAAGAGTAGTATATCATTTAAGAATAGGTTATCATAATTCAAGTATGAGCTCTTCGTTCATGGTGTTTACGTGTGTCCCTTAACAATTTTTTTGGGGGGCGGGAGGGGGGTGATTTAAGGGACATTACAAGCTCCTACACTAGAATTTGGATTTCTATATATATTCTTAATATTTACAAAAAAAATTATTGGGCCTGCGCCCTTCAAATCGAGCTCCTGCACAAGACTTTGGCTGTCTCTATATATTCTTAATACTTACAAACAAAAATATTGGGCATGCGCCCTTCCAACCGAGCTCACACACCAGAATTGGGCTCTATATATATACTTAATACTTGCAAACAAAGGAATGGGCATGTGCCCTTCCCACCGAGCTCCTACACCAGAATTTGGATCTATATTTATATTCTTAATATTCACAAACAAAAATGTTGTGCCTGCGTCATTTCCACAGAGATCATGCACCAAATTTTGGGGGCGGGGGGGGGGGGGGGATTTAAGGGACATTACAAGCTCCTACACTAGAATTTGGATTTCTATATATATTCTTAATATTTACAAAAAAAATTATTGTGCCTGCGCCCTTCAAATCGAGCTCCTGCACAAGACTTTGGCTGTCTCTATATATTCTTAATACTTACAAACAAAAATATTGGGCATGTGCCCTTCCAACCGAGCTCACACACCAGAATTGGGCTCTATATATATACTTAATACTTGCAAACAAAGGAATGGGCATGTGCCCTTCCCACCGAGCTCCTACACCAGAATTTGGATCTATATTTATATTCTTAATATTCACAAACAAAAATGTTGTGCCTGCGTCATTTCCACAGAGATCATGCACCAAATTTTGGGGGCGGGGGGGGGGGGATTTTTGGGTACGTGATGCGGTCGGCTCTTAAAGGGCTCATATCATAAGTTTTTCTCTTTCTTTATGACTTCAGTTGAGAGGTTAAAGGCATCCGGTGGCTAAAGAGGTGATAGAGCTATGGCTCCTTTCCGGGTGACTGGCTATTTATTGGTTACAGCTTGTGATTTTATTTCTTTTTATTATTATTTATATACAAAATATCTGCTAATGCTGCTGTTATAATCCTACCGCCAACCTGCCTGTGATTTATCCATCTCCCTACCTGCCTTCCCATCGAACTTAGAACTACCTGGCCTCCTATTGGCGATTGAGCCTACCATCTGCCTAATATCTTTTCAACTACTGATATCTTATGAGGTTAGAGGATCTAGTTGGAGCTATAGAGTAAGGAGTATAGAGAAAGAGAGTAGGATTCTGTATGTCCTGTTGAACTGGGGTAGTTGGATCGAGCGGAAGGAAACCGAGAAAGAACAGAAGGCTGTATAAAAGATCGGCATACAAACAACACCTTTGCATACAAAACGATCATAGATACCAGTTAGCAGCATAATGTTTTATTACTCTATTGTTTCACCTCACACGGCTAAATCATACGTCCGTTGGCCCACGCAAGCAAACCCGTGGCTAGTTGTCTGTGGCGGGCTAACTGAAAGGGTAATGGGTAATGTGGGCGGAGTGCGGAATGCAAACTGGTTGTGAAGAGGTATTCTGTTTCCAGTGTTCACGCCTTTATTTATTTCTAATCAGTTGCCTTTGGCCGCAGCACCTTCCCGGCCGCCGGCCTCACTTGCCCATAGCATTTTCATAAGCAGTAGAAGGAGCAAAAGGAGTTCCAACACCAGCATTTGAATAAGCTGTTGCACCATTTAAAGGGTCATTCCCAAGAGCATTCCCAGCATTGGAGTAGGGCATTCCAAAGTGGTCGCATTAGGACGGACGAACAGTAGCTACATAGTTTTAGGTTAGGCGGGTCGACGGACGGATTACGTAGCAGTGTGAGGTGCACCGAGATATAGAGGTTTATGATCTGCTTGCCGGTTTATCAACAGATAAGAAGGGGATCCACTCCCGCACCCATTACCGCCGCTGCCGCTAGCCAATACACGGGAAGAATAAATCTAGGCTATGTAATATGAATAAACGTAAATAAACATGGTGTGTCTATAGCTCCTCTATGTTGGCTGGTGCATACTGACTGCTGAATGGTTACATTAATGCGTAACGTGTACTGGGTATCTGGGTAACGCCTTTCTTGGCAGGTTAGTCATTCAGCTTGCACCGTCGATCATTATTATATATTTATTATCCAAAATGGGCTTAGCAACTTATTAAAACAGGTGCCATTGTAAGCATTGTGAATTCATCCCTTCAATACAATCCACCTTGAAACCTCCATCTTTCAATTACTTACCGATACAGAACACACATTATTCAACTGGATGCAATGATGAGCCGTGACAAACGATGATGAGGATTTACCATTTAGGGGACGCAAAGGAAAGTAAAGGTATTACAGGAAGGGACAGATTGAGTCTTCTTGGAGAGGGAGGTTGCCCTTTCTTTGACCAGACTCTTCTTTAAAAACTTTTCATTCACTGTTTTTAATACAAAAAAATTACTTTAAGTACCCCAAGTGATGCCTTGGACCCGATCAAAACGAGGTTATCAATATGGAAAATGAGAAGGTTTCCTATAATCTGTTCTATTGAGACTTTGCGTTTGTGTCGAACGTGTAAAGTGCTAAATAAATAAATAAATCACTTGTATCAACACGGCTACCTGCCCCGCTCTCCTCTCCATCCGTCAGGTTTCTATCGGGCCTCTTCTTTTCTCTCAACTGGTCATCATCAATCAAATAAATCAGGCAGTCCATCCCGCCGCTCTTCCTGAAACTCCTTCCTTATATCCTGGTTGAATACTCCCGGCATAAGAAAGACTCCTGCCTGATGGGCATAAGATTAATCATACCATCCAGCTCCTAAACCTCAATGGGACTCTGCTACTCAAAATCGGGGACTCCACTCCTATCATTGCATATAAACGTAAGTAAAATATTGTAGTTTCGACTTGCTTACCTGTCTAACCTTCCTGGTGATCCCCTTCCCTCCCTGGTTTAGGTGAGGCTTGTTGGACTTGGCTAAAAAGAGTCTCCGTCCTGGTTAAAGGCTTTTATTAAAGCTAAAGGTTCCAAGGTTCAAGGCATCTGTTGGGCCTGTTTAGGCTTGGTGGCTAGAGGCCCCTGGCAATCATAAACTTATTTATAAGGCAGTTGTTGGACTATCCCGCTCATTCCTGTCCTTCCTCATATCTATCCCGGCATAAGGCTCCTGGTTGGGCAATGAAAGCCAAAGCTTCATGGTATACCCTTTTATTGCTAACTTCATTGTTGATTAATCGCTAACGCTTGCCTCCTGGTTGGGGAATTATTGCTAACCCCCCATTATGATGAGGACCAACGCTCGATATCCCCAATACTGTCAACGGTACGGAACACAGTTACTACATTGACTTACCTTGCTTGAGCATGCCCTCGAACATAAGTGGAACATAAGGACTATCCGTGGAACATGATTACGTGCAGCTTAATCCCAACATGAGTTTGAAGATCCATTAGGATTACATACAGCATTAGTACGTTCGGTTGGTTAGTTAGTGGGGTTCAGTTTTATAATGCCCTCCGGAGGCAAACAAAAAGCTGAGCAGGAATGGCCCATAGCGCAGAAGAAATAAAAAAAACATGGTTTGTTTATTATTATGATTGATAATGTTGGCCGAAAGAATGGTTGGTTGGATCACATGAGACCATATACCTGACACAATAAGAGCCTATACGCTACATCCGAAACAGTTATATATATGCAGGAGGTGATACTTAGTAATTATTACCCTAAATACACTAATAGCAGAGGACAAATTCCTAGACCGAGGCTACTCAGTTATGGCATGGAAATCCAGCCTCTTTATACCCTGGGCACTGTAAATTGTTATTTTCTTATTGGGGACCGCTTAATATGCAGAAATAGAAACCACAGCGAATATGGTTATCCACTTTTACTAATAAAAAATAAAAATCTTCCTTCCAGATTTCCTATATGCACTGTAAATTGCTATTTTCTTATTGGGGACTGCTTAATATGCATAAATAGAAACCACAGCGAATATGGTCATCCACTTTTACTAATCAAAAATAAAAATCTTCCTTGCAAAGTTCCTATAGGTGTGACAAGGAAACAAAATCTTCATTTCTTAATTTGCCTAAACTAGGGCCAATGCAAAGCTCCTTTCCAAATCAGATCTTCACTGTATTCGTTAGTCGATGTTTTTCAAAAACACAGTATATTCTTCAATATATTGGATTTTATGCAATTAATTTATAATATAGATAAGAAATTAACATACCTGTGATCAGCAAAGTTGCCGAGATCAATCGAGAAAGCCGAACAGACCAGCAAGCTACAAAACGGATCAGACCAGTTGAGAAAGCACATAACAGACCAGCAAAGCAAGATGCATGCACTTAAATTGGGGAAAAATGGAGTAACCAACCTCAACAAGCAAGCATCCAAGCATCCAGGATTAAGTAAACTGGGTAAAATGGAGTAACCAGCGCTTAACAAGGCAGCATTCAGCATTCAAGAGTAAATTGGGGAAAAATGCATAGCCCACATGTACGAGTAAATTGGGGGAAAATGCATAGCTTTGGAGGGAAAGGAAAATGCATTGCTTTGGAGGGAAATTTTTAGATTCACCCGCGACCTGAGTGACTTTCCATTCGGCTCACGCCAACTGAAATCTTAAATGCGGTTCAATTATTTAGGAGGCACCTCCTACCTGACTGGCTGTCATTCGGTTGTCCATCACGCCAACTCAATGCAGTTTATTGAGCTATTGATAATAATAGTGGTTGTTGAGATTTGCAAATCACTTTGCATTTTGACCGTTAGTCGAAATAGATTTGTGTTCATCCAAGTGAGATATGCATAGTTTTTTTTTTCAACAGAAGTTATATATCCATAGTTATATAGCACTAGCCTTTAAGTTTAAATATGAATTATAATGGCAATTACAATGGTTATAATTCCTCGAATGTAATTTTTAATTTTATTTTTATGTAATTTTTAATATTCTTTTCATTGTAATTTTTCTAATAATAATTTGTTTTTAAATAATGAAAAAATTAGAATTATTATATCATTTCTAAAATTAATATAAATTTTTTAATTTTATACTTTAAAGTTAAATTTTAATTAACTTTTATATAAAATTTATGAATTTTTAAATGTACTGTCTTTAAAAAATTATAGAAAAATAAAACTATTGTATCATTTTAAAATTATATGATTCTTTAAATTTTGTAATATTAAGTTAAATTTTAAATAAGATCAAATTTGATTTTTAGAATTGATATATTTTTTAAATTTTGTAATATTAAGTTGAATTTTAAATAAGATAAAATTTGAGCTCATATTTTTTGTCTATAAAAAAACTTCTAACTATTTTTATTTGAAAAAAAATATAATATATATATGAAAAATTGAATGAAAATATTATATCATTTCTAAAGTTAAACTATTTTTTAAATTTTGTAATATCAAGTTAAATTTTAAATAACTTTTATAAGGTTAGAATATGAAGGTAAAAGTTGAGCTTGTAATTTTTTGGTGTAAATTTTTTTCTTAAATATAATTGTTTGAAAAAAATTATATATATAGAAAATTTGAGAACTATTATGTAATTTTTGAAAGAACATAATAAATAAATTTAAGAAAAAAAACATAAAATATTAAAGTAAAAAAATTGTTAGATCTACTTCTCATAAATGAATAATTTTTCACCCTTACCACAATTTAATTTTTAAAGTTGTTTTGGGAATAGAATTTTTCACCCATTACCACAATTTAATTCTTAAAGTTGTTATGGATTATTCATACATAGTGGTTAATTGTGTAGGGCTTGCATTACATCCCCCGTGCACACATAAGTGCATTACACTAAAGTTATGGCCATAATTTGGGGTGGTAAGAGACTAAGTGAAAAAAAGAAAATGAATAAAAAGAAAAAGCGTATCATTACATTCCCCCTTGCACACATAGGTGGATCACACTAAAGTTATGGCCATAATTTGGAGTAGTAAGAGATAAAGTGAAAAAATAAAATGAATAAAAAGAAAAAGCATATATCATTTTGTTGTGTAAGTTTGCACATGTGATTTCCATGGTTTCCATCTCAAAGTTGTTGGGCTTTAATAGAGAGTTTCTGGATTAAAATATTTTCAAGCTTATTTATTTTTTGGTGTTTTTGGACCCTCTATGCTAAGTGTTTTTCTTTATGGATGACCATACTATCAAGTGTTGAGTGTATTGTCTCTTCCCTAGGTATTGTAAAAGGGCCATACACATTCTATGGGAGAAACATTTTCACATTAAGGCCCAAGTTTCCCACTCCAACCATGTCAAGGTACTCAAGATCAATACCTATAGCTCAACAAGTGCTAATGGAATCCATATCACCACTCAAATGCAATTGAATCCATCAAGAGGTCAGTTATGGTATTTAAGGTCATTGTTCTTGGACATAGATGACTAGAGCCTTCATTTATGGAATGAGGCTTTGGTTTCTTAGGGGGGGTTTGTTGGTGGATGAAAGCTTCTTAGTGTAACATCCCTCAAATTTGACCCCTATTACTATTATTACTAGTTTGGTAAATGTAATTGTAACTGTGTAAATGGACCTGATGAGGAGATTAAGGCCAAGGCCCCATCACTCGATCTTGAAAGAATTATTTTTTCTTTTCCTAAGTTGTAAATATTGTTTTTGGATATCGAGTTTTTTTTTTTCCTTGGAAAAAGTCCGTAATTTTATTTCAAAAAGATGATCAAAATTACATATTGCACATGTAGTAGAATCAACAAGGATCCCTACATTTTCACATATTTCTGTCCCATATAAGCAAAAACAACAGCTTAATAAGAGCTGAACCAAAAAAAAGAAACCCAAAGAAAAACTTCGCCACAAGAAAATGGAGAAGACGTCTTCAACTTCCATCAACCGAAACCCTCTACAGAAGAAATAGTAGATCCAAGTTTGTGGACGAGCAGCAAACTCAATGGATCTCCCAAACCGGCGAAATCAGCCAGCATCTCCTGATGAAGAAAACGGCCAGACAAAAACCAGAGCACCGCCGTAGATGTGCTCCGCTTGTGATCTATGCATCCAGCCGCATAGAACCGCCATTAGCCTGCCGAGAGCCCTGAAGCTTCTTGGCGATTTAAAAGATGGGTCAAGAAAACCGAAATATAGGTGCACGGCACCAGGTGCCAAGAAACTCCGAAAGAGTTCTCTGCGGACTGCGTCTTTTTCGGGAGTTCTTTAACAAGAAATCTCTGAAGTTTTTGATACGCCCGAAATTCACCACGTAACCGGCTAATGGTCGAGTTCTTCACAGAAACCCTCTAAATGTCTAGCAGACAAGACAGGAGCCTCTTACAGAGTAGTCGAGAGCACCACCGGAGGACTGTTACAGGGCCACCATGGCCGCCATGGCTGCCGAGCGAGAGCTTGGCTTCCTTTCTTCCAATCCCTGGTCAGATCTGGACGAAGGAAGATCGTCGCCGCCATCGAGTAGCAGCCGCCGTCAGGTTAGCATCCGCCGTCGAAGAAGATTATTGCCGCCGAGAAAGAAGATCCGCCGTCCTCCAAGCCCTAGGCAGCAACAGGTGAATAGGGCTCAGATCTGGACGAAGGAAACCAAGATCGCCGCCGCCATCGAGTATCAGCCGCCGTCAGGGGTCCGCCGTCGAAGAAGATTAGCTTGCCGCCGAGAAAGATGATCCGCCGTCCTGAGGGGCGGCTGGGCCAAGCCCTGGCCGCCCAAGCTACAACAAAGCTTCGCTCCAAGAACCCTGCAAAATTCAAAGTTCATGTCTCCTCCATTGACCATGTACAAAGCCCCAAGACCACAAGAACTATAAACATAACACTATGGACACCCATGCGAAGTAATGTATAATGCTTTGAGGCATTTCCCATGGATTTGGATGCCTATATGGTTTCTTTCAGGCCAAATTTATGATCTTCTTCCCAAAAATGTCATTCCCAAGGCCCCAGGGAATCTACATAATGCTCAAAACCACCTAATGGCACCAACATCCTCAATCATAGGCCAATGACACCCTCAGTAGGCCATGTGTTGTTCCAGGAGGAAACCTACTTAGCCCTAGATGACTAGAAGATTCCTTTAGATCCCGAGGTTTAGGTTTCCTCCACTAACCATGTCCAAGGCCCTAAGGCCACACGATCAAGATATATAGTTCTATAGATACCCCTACAAAGTCATGCATGGTGCTTTGAGGTAGTGTTCTTGGATTTGGATGCCTCAATGATTTATTTAGGGATAAAGGCATGGTATTGTTCCTTGGAACACAATTCACAACACTATAAGACACCTACTTCCTGGTCAAAACAACCTAATGGAACCAACATCCCAAATAATAGGCCAGTGATACACTCAGGAGATCATGTGTGGTTGGTGGAGGCAACCTACTTAGCCTTGGATGGATAGAAGATTCCTTTAGGGCCCAAGGATTATGTTTCCTCCACTGACCACGTCTAAGGCCCCATGACTAGAAACCTAGATACATAGTTCCATGGGAACCCCTATGAAGATATGCATGTATCCTTGAGTTATTTTTCATAGCTATGGATACCACACCAATTTATTCAGTTCAAAAAAATGGTCTTATTCTTTATAGCATTATTCTCAAGACCCCTAGACACATAAATACTACTCAAAACCACCTAATGACACTATCAACCTCACTGATAAGCCAATGATACCCTCAAGAAACCATGTGTGGATGGTGGAGGGAATGTTCTTAGCCCTAGATTGATATATGATTCCTTTAGGATCCAAGGTTCAAGTCTCCTCCCTTGACCATAGCCAAGGCCCTAAGTCCCAAATACTTCGATACATAGTGCCATGGATACGTTACGAAGTGATGTGTGGTGCTTTGTGGAATTATTAATGGATTTGGATGCCAAAATGGTTTCTTAAGGATTAAAGGCATGGTATTCTTCCATATAATTGTATTCCCAAGGCCTTGAGACATGTGCATATTTCTCAAAACCACCTAATGTCAATGTCATCCACAATCATAGGCCAATGATACCCTTAGGAGGCCATGTGTTGTTGGTAGGGGCAACCTTAATAACCATGGATAGATAGAAGCTTCCTTTATGGACCTAGGTTTAGATATCCTCCATTATTCATGTTGAAGGAATCAAGGAAATAAGACCTAGATGCATAGCACCATGGATACCCTTTGAAGCCATATGTGGCACTTCAAGGAATTGTTGATGGATTTGGATACCTCAACAATTTATTGATGGCTAAAGGCATGGTTTGATTCCCTATAATATCATTCTCAAGGCCTAGAGACATGTATATAATACTAAAAAATACCTAATAGCACGAGCATTCACAATCATAAGCTAATGGTAATCTCAAGATTCCATGTGTGGTTAGTGAAGGAAACCTTCTTATCCCTTGATGGCTAGAAGATTCCTTTAGTTCTAAAGTTGTAGATCTCCTCCCACGATCATTTCCAAGCCCCCAAATCCCCAAGACATGGATACCCCTATGAAGTCATGCATGGTGCATTAAGCCATTGTTCATGGCTCTGGATGATTCAATGGTTTCTTTAGGGATAAAGACATGGTTTTTTCCCTAGAATTCCATTCCCAAGGCCATGTGTGGTTGGTGGAGACCATCTCCTTAACCTTAGATGGCTAAAATATTCATTTAGGGATTGAGGATCAAGTGTCCTCTACTGACCATGTCCAATGCCCAAAGGAAAAAAAACCTAGATACATAGTGCCATGGATACCCCTACGAAGTTATGCATGATTCCTTGACACATTGTTCATGGCTCTAAATTCCATAAGAATTAATTTAGGGCCAAACACATAGTCTTCTTCCTTAGAATATCATTCCCAAGGCCTTGAAACAAGTAGATATTACTCAAAATATATAATTGTACTAAGATCCCCAATCATAATCCAATGCTTCCTTTAAGAGGCTATGTGTGGTTGGTTGAGGTATCCTTCTTATCCTTCGATGGATAGAATATTTCTTTAGAGACCGAGGTTTAGGTCCCATCCCTTGACCATGTTCAATGCCCCAAGTCCTAATGACCTGGATGCATAGTGCCATGGATACCTATTGAAGCCATGTGTGGTGATTTCTAGCATTGTTTATGGCTTTGTATGCCTAAATGGTTTCTTTAGGGCCAAAGGCATGGTCCTCTTCTATAGAGTGTCATTCCCAAGGCCCCGAGACATGTGTCTAACGCTCAAAACCAACTATTGGTGTTAAAATAACTAATCATAGATCAATGATACCCTCAAGAGACCCTCTGTGGTTGGTGCAGGCATCCTTCTTTGACACAGATGGCAGGAAGATTCCTTTAGGGCCCTATTTTTAAGTCTCTTTCATTGACCATGTTGAATTCCCTAATGCCACAAGACCTAGATACATAATACCATGGATATCCCTACAAAGTCATGTGTGGTTCTTTGAGGCATTGTTCATGGCTGTGGAATCCTCAATTATTTCGTTAGGGATAAAAGTATGTTATTCCTCCCTTGAAATCCATTCCCAACACCCTGAGACATGTACATATTCCTAAAAACACCCTAATGTCACTAACATCCTCAATCATAAGCCAATGACCCTTGAAAGGCGATGTGTTGTTGGTGGATAGAACCTTCTTATCTCTAGATGGATAGAAGATTCCATTAGAGCTTGAGCTTCATGCCTCCTCCCATGACCATTTCCAATCCCCCAAGTCCCCAAGACTTGGATACATAGTGCCATGGATACCCTTGCAAAGTCACACATGGTGCTTTAAGGCGTTGTTCATGGTTTGGGATGCCTTAATGGTCTTTAAGGATAAATGAATGGTATTTCTCCTAGAATGTCATTCCCAAGGAATTGAGACACATACATATTTTCAAACCCGCCTACTGGAATTGTCATCCTTAATCATAGGCCAATGATACCTTTAGGAGGCCATGTTTGGCTGGTGGAGGAAACCTTCTTATCCTTGGATGGATAAAATATTTCTATAAGGCCCAAGGTTCAAATTTCTTCCACTGACCATGCCCAAGACCTCAAGAACATAACACCTAGATACAAAGCTCAATGGATACCCTTGCAAAGGCATGCATGGTGCTTTGAGGCATTGTTTAGGGCTCTAGATTCCTTAGTTGTTTATTTAGCGCCAAAGGCATGGTATTATTCTCTATAGCATCATTCCTGAGGTTCTAAGACACCTACATACTTCTCAAAATCACATAATGGTGTTAATATCCTCAATCATATGACAATGATACCCTCAAGAGGTCATTTATGGTTGGTTGAGGAGATCTTATTAGACTTGGATGGCTATAAGATTCCTTTATGGATATAGATTCAAGTCTCCTCCCTTGACCATGTCCAAGTCTCCAAGGCTCCAAGAAATGGATACATAGTGGTATGGATATCCATGCAAGGTCATGCATGGTGCTCTAGGCATCGTTCATCACTATAGATTCCCCAATTGTTTCTTTAAAGAAAAAGGCATGGTTGTTTTCCCTATAACATCATTCCCAAGGCCCCGAGACATGTAGATACTACTCAAAACCACCTAATGGCAATTACATAATCAATCATAGGCGAATGATACCCTCAGAGGCCATGTGTCTTTAGTAGAGGAAATCTTCTTACCCTTAGATGGATGGAAGAATCATTTAGAGCTCAAGATTTATTAATATTTTATAATAGTAATAAATCAAAAATGTTTGTATTTAATTATTTGTCAAATTTAAGAATCATGGGTATTTGTTTGCCTGAATAATATTAAAAAATGAATACTCGACTTGAGCTATTTAGAAAATAATTATTTGTGAACTTGTTGTGTTTGTGGTGCAACACCTCATAAATGAATCATGTGAGCTTGTTGGTTTAAATAGTGATAAAAACAAATAATTGAATTTGTTGTGATTGTGGTTTAAAACCTCATAAATTAATCATGGGCATTTATTTGAAAGAAAAAAATTGAATTAAGTTATTAAAAAATAATTATTTGTGATATTGTTGTGTTTATGGTGCAAATCATCATAATTAAATCATTTTTGTACATGTCCATGAGACAAATATGAGCTTAGCCCCACTATATGGTACTTGACAACATGACATTTCTTTATGCTTAGGATTCCTTTAGGCTAAGGCCTATGATTGTTCGTTCAACAATGTTGAGGGCCATTGGACCTATCCCTGGTGATTAAAAACTTATAATAGTGTGAATGTCCACACTTAGAGGCTAAGAATACTCTTAGGAATATGTGTGGAGACCTTTGTGGTGTCTTTCTTGGTCCTAGATTCCTAAAAGCTTCTTTTAGGGCCTTAGCTAGAGGTTTTCTCCATTGATCATATAGATGGATCTAAGACCCATGTCTTGTATTAACACCTAATAACAATACTAATTTCCATCAAAAAAATTTAAGAAGATAAAAATATCTCAAAGGAATAATCAAATTTAAATTCAAATAATTTTATTACTAATTTACAATAGTAATAAATTAAAAATAGTTGTTTTTATTTATTTGTTAATTGTATTTATATGTTTAATAATATAAAAAATGAATAAATGAATTGAGCTATTTTCCAAATATGTTTTTTGAACTTGTTGTACTTGTGGTGTAAACTTCATAAATGAATCACTAGAATTTATTTGCTTAATATTTGAACTTTTTGTAAGTATGGTGCAAAAACTCATAAATTAATTTTTGATCATTTATTTTAATTGATATGAAAAAATAAATAAATATTGAATTGAGTTATTTTCAAAATAATTATTTGTGAATTTGTTTTGGTGCAAATCCACATAATTAAATCCTACGTGTACATGTCCATGTGGAAAATAATAGCTTAGCACCACTTTATGGTACTTGCCAACATGGCATTTCTCATAAAGGTAAAACTAATATAACACCATATTAACACCACAAAATATAAGTGGTGCTAATACCACCACTTTAACACCACAAAATATAAATGGTGCTAATAACACCACTTTAACACCACATAAATGTAAGTGGTGCCAATACCACCACATTAGCACCACAAACTATAAGTGGTGCTAACTTGTGGTGCTAAAAGATGGCTTTTCTTGTTGTGATTATTGCAGAAATATTTTTTCAAATTGCTTATATATTCCACATATAGTAGTAATCTATAATGTTGAGATTACTACTAGAGAGATTGTGGGAAAAGCAATTGTAGCTGCTCACTATGTTGATGAACTTAACATTATTTTTTGTTATGGGTTAAGTGCCTATGTTTTTGTAATCTGAAATTGCTACAAACTTTGCTCTTTTCTTACCACTTTGTTCCTTCTAACTTTTTTCTTTTCCTACCTGCATTTTTGTTCCTTCTAACTTTTCTCTTTTCCTACCCGTTCATTTTTGCCCTTGATGTGCAAATTCTAGTATATTGAACGTCACTCCTATGAGATGGGGCAAATGCTAGTATATCGAACGTCACTCCTATGAGATGGATGTATATCACGTTTCATTTCTTTGCCACTAAGTAAACAAAGTGTCCCTTTGAAAATGTGAAGAACCGTGACGTCGTGGACAACATTACAAAAAAAAGAGCCTTAGCGGTTGTTCACCCGTCACTATTAGGAGTTACGTTGACGACAAAGTCATGTGAGTCATGTGAGAAGCACAGTACTGAGGAAGTGAATTCCTGAGTAGATGAGCACTAACGGCGTGTAATCATGGTAGCTGCGATTTGAGAAGCTATTTACTTTAATAATTTAGTCTACACAATGGGTCCCTTCGAAAAACTATGGAAAACTCATAACAGACCCAGGTGTTATGTTACATATGATTATTTTATCATATGTGTAATCATGGTAGCTGCGATTTGAGAAGCTATTTACTTTAATAATTTAGTCTACACAATGGGTCCCTTCGAAAAACTATGGAAAACTCATAACAGACCCAGGTGTTATGTTACATATGATTATTTTATCTCTTTCTTTTTTCCACACATATTCTCGCTCGATGTCTGCCACATACGCCCGACACAGTCACACAACCATGAGGAAAAGGTCTTCTTCGTCGCCGAGCCAATGTGAAAAATGTGACCCAGCCATCATGAAGGCCAGCAAACTTAGTTTTTCCTGTATATATGCTTTCCCCGAGCTTCCGTTTTTTTGAAGCCAACGTGAAAAATGCGAGCTGGCCATCATGAATCCCACTAACCCTAGCTTTTTCTGTACATATGCTTTTCTCCGGAGTACAGACTTGACACTTCTACGCGGAAAATCGAGCAAGTGAATAGCTGATTAGATTACCACGACACGGCACACGGAAAATCAGGCAAGTAAATTGCTACCTCACGGCATTGGATCTTAATTTCGTTGGATCTGAATTGCCTGATCTGACTTGCTTCATATTTATTATATATATATCCAACGGCCTATACACCATCCAAAACAGTATTTAATTCTCTACCATAGGTTTGTTAGTAATAGACTTATATGGCAGCTTTTGAATTACTACCACTACTTTGTTAGTAGTAGCCTTACCTGGCAGTTTTTGAATTACTTCCCTTCCGAACAACCACCCACGAATCACAAACCTTGTGGGTTAATGGTTTCCGTCGAAAGAAAGTTGCCTACGCGTAGCGTATGCCAATGTTATAGATTTATATATAAATATTACCCAAGTCTCATATGATCATCACACAAGTTTATCAAAGAAATTTGGGAATGAAGGGTAATGCAGGCCGAGAAATGGCAATGTTGATGAGAAATGATACGAGTCCAGGAAACAGCCAAATATCGGCAGGGAAGTCTCCAGTTCCGTATCTATTGGGTGGAGTGGGTGCCATGCTGGTTCTCATAGTCTTTGCTTTGATTATACTGGCATGGTCCTACTTGAAAGACTGCACTTCCGAAGCTCAAGAAAATAACAGATCGGAGCATCAGAATATAGAGCTTGGCGGTGGCGGAAAGAATGAAATGAGCGAGGATATGTCAAACGTTTCAGATGATAAGGACGACATGAGAGTAATTGTGATTATGGCCGGAGATGAGAAACCCACCTTTATTGCTAAGCCAACGTCTGTGGCTGTGGATGCCGCAATTAATTAAAATCTCCACCAGTCTCCGTTGCGGAAGAGAGCTTCTATTTTTTCTTTTTCTGGTATTGCAGATCTCTGAGGTTGGTTGTGGAATAGTATTTAGGAGATAAAGCCTCCAGAAAGATTGAATTTCGTCAGGGTTTCAACTTTCTATTCGTGTCAGATATATAGAATGAGGTATATAATACTTCACAAAAAAGAGCAGAGAGATTCTGCCTCTAGTTGCAGGAGGAGAGATATGATTGCCAAAGGCAATGGCTTTTGTTATTAGATTTTTATTTATTAATTGGATGGAATGAGAATTCTTTCAAGTTTGCTGTGAAATGCTTTCAATTCCATAAACATCAAGATATAAGACGGAGACATTTAGCATTAACCAACTTCTACATCATAAATTAAGCTGCCAATGGAATGAAAAATTTCCAAGGAAAATACTATTTTATGTTAATAAACATTAACTTCACGTCACATTCAGTAAACAATGAAGTCTAGTGAAATTATATTTTAGTTCGGAATTCGGCTATGAAGAAATTGTTGAAATTGTAATTTTGGTTGTTGGAATAGCAATTTTGATTGCAGACATGGATTCAACACCCTTGATTACCCCTAGGGCACCCGAATTATGCAATTTCAGCAATCCCAAACTAGATTTCAACAATTTGAGTCGGATTTTGACCGAAAATATTGTTGAATTCTAAATGCAAATAGTCTAAAATTAAGCTCACACCTAAAAACAATCATAGTCCAAATACTAAGTATTTTTATATTCATCATAATCAACAATAATTAAACATAATCAACTATATTAAACAATAACAAATCTAAATTAATTTTAATTATTAACATTTTCTATATTTTAGTTTTTTAATTATAGTAAATTATTTATATTTATATGCATATTTTTTATTATTTTTATTAAAAAGAGAATTCAAATATCAACAATTAACATAACTATATTACTTAAAAATATTTGATTAACTATTTTTATTTTTGTTGTTGAATATATTTGAATAAATACTTTATTAATTATTTCTATTTTTATTTTTAATCTATTCGGATGATATATTGATTTTGATTTGATATATTAATATATTCGTGATAGTGATCTTTGCTTTCCGATTATCATGAAACGTCAGATTTTGTTGGAAGTTTCATAGCAGATTATATTGAACAAACTGATTTTAGATGGATGTATATCACGTTTCATTTGTGTGGCACTAAGTAAACAAAGTGTCTCTTCGAGAATGTGAAGAAGCGTGGAGTCTTGGACGACACTATACAAATGTTCAGTGGCGAAAAATCTCATAGCTGTGTTTTGAATAACTATTTACTCATGTCATTGAGTCCACATAGTGGGCTCCAAAAAAACATGGAATACGCATAACTGACCATTTACATATCATTACTATTTTATGTTTTATTATTAATATATATTTTCTCTCCTATGTCAAAGTCAAAGTGTTAGTTTTAATTTATTTTATTTTATTCGTGATATGGATTATTTTAATTATTTTTTATTTAGTTTTAATTTTTTATTACATATCATTATTATTTTATTTTTTATTTTTAATCTATATTTTCTCTCTTTTGTCAAAATGTTGGTTTTAATTTATTTTATTTTATTTATGATATGGATTATTTTAATTATTTTTATTTTGTTTTAATTTTTTTATTACATATCATTACTATTTATTTCTTTATTTTTAATATGTATTTTCTCTCTTTGTCAAAGTGTTGGTTTTAATTTATTTATTTTATTTGTAATATGGATTATTTTAATTATTTTTTATTTGGTTTTAATTATTTTATTTTATAAATTGATATAAACTATTTTAATTACTTTTTTATCTTTTAAGAGACAATATCTCTTCTATTCCCAATAACCACTAATCAATCACAATTTACATATATCTATTTTTTTTTAAGCTCCATGGAAAATTATATTAAAATACAAAAAGAAGTACATGCACATAAAGTCTAAGAGGTCAGTTAGGCTGCTCTCTGAACCATAACAACCAGTACATCACCGTGTTCTGACTGCATATGCCCAAGGCTACATAACATCCTAAAGCTAGAGGTTTATTGAACCAATTTGAGTTTGAAATTATTACAAAAAGCATGAGAAGGCATTTAGTAAAAAACTGCTGGAAATATCAAAATTGTAAAGATTCTCCAAAATGCTACCTGTCCCATGGACCGAATACCACGTGTTGATCAACATGTAACCAAAAATAGACACACAAAAAAGGAAGAAACCATCTAAGCTACTCAGAGTTGCAAACTGAGTCTTCTTTATCCGGAGGCTCCTCAATGATTGGGTAGTGGTAATCTTTGGAGTTGGAAGTACCATCAGGATGGATTTTGTTGGCAGAGGAGTAGTTTTCATGAAAATGGAGAGATTCATCATACCTTTTCCATCAGCATGCTTACGCTTGACTCCGTTGGTTGAGGCTATGTTTGTTTTGTTCACTGGCTGTTGTATGTCCTTTTCGAGCTGAGTTCCTTACTACACCGATATCTTGGAAACTTGAGATGCAGTCGAAGAGGATGACAAATGTAGTGCTGGAGCAGGAACATGGGGTGGAGAAGGGGTTGGATAATTCCCCTACAAAAAATATTGAGTCCGTAGGAGAAGTTGGGACAAATATTTCTTGACCAACAAGTAATGTCTTCTCCTTACTTGAGCCATTGCACGATTTTTTCCTTCGCTAGTAATCAATTGAGGCCTGGAAAAAGCTCGAACAATCCACCAGTCCTGGGTACTCAGAATGAGTCCAAATTGACCGGAGAAGGATCACACCTAGCGTAGGATAAAATTCCCAAAATTCGCAGAGTGGAAAGAGTAGCTAGCTTGCTAAAATCAGATGCATAAAAACTAGAGTTCTCCTTTCTTAAAGGTAGGTATCCGACCTCCCGAGGGGCCATTCATTTGCACAAGGGATTCATCATTATACCAGTACATCCAACAAATCGATGCAGAACAGAGAGGACCAACTTCAATAAAGAGCTAAGCATTGGAACGAGGAGCTCTTAAATGTTTGGGGTGGGAGATTCTAGGAGAAGCCATATGGAGGTCAGTTGTGGCCTACACATCAGTTGTCTCATGTGCCGGTGATTCACGCGCATCCAGGGACAATTTACATATACCTACATGTCAAATACAAATATAATAAATACTACTTGAAACTGAATTTATAGAATTTTGTAACATATTCCAAACACTAGAGTTATATATAAATACCCCCCTCTAAGAGTCTCATGTAATGATCATCCATGTTTATGAAAAGAATTTGGATGTGAGGGGAGAGAAATGGCAATGCTAATGAGAAATTTTATTAGCCCACAAAATAGCCAAATTCCTATTCCCTATTGTGTTTTGGGTGTAAATAATGGAATGTCTTATGAACTTTAATAGGAAAGAAAATTGATAATATAAACTCAAAATAACTTGATTTCAATATCAAGTAATAAATTTAGTTTTAAACCACAAAATTAAAAATAAGTAATTAAACATATCACAATGATTTTTGAAAGAGAGGAGATATCTTCATAAATTAATCAGAATGTGAACAATAATGAAACCATATATTTGATTGATATTACATGAGTTTTTATTATCTAAGTCCAGTAGTTATACAAATATTTTATATCCTTAGTCTATGGAATATGAATACATGATACTCTTAGTCAAAATCAGTTGAACAAACAAAGATTACATGTTTCAATTTGAAGTTTGCATGTTATTTTATCACATGGCTATGCTTTTCCTTTGAGAACAACACGAGCCTTATGGTTGTTATTAAGAATAATTGCGATTGGATGGAGTTTCTCATGATATGAAACATGGATACATATCAAAGCCAAAAAAATTGAAAGAAAGCTAGTAAATTAAAAAAAAATTGACAACTATAGATCGCATATAGAAGAAACTCATTTGACATGAACTTACACTCTAAAATTTTCCCTTAACATCTTCTTAGCCTGTAAATGAAGGATCCATAATTAAGGGAAAGGAGACAAAGAAAGTGGCTGAAAGAATGAAAACTACATGAAGGAATTGAAAGTGATAAGATGAGAATAGTCCAAGGCTCACAGTTCCTTTTCCAATGAAAAGCTAGCGATTAGTTTCTTTAGTTGCTCAGAAATATTAAGTAGATATCAAAGAGAGACAAATTGGTTCCTCCACCATAAGATCATAGATCATCATTAGCAAATATGTGTTTTAAGGACAAGAGAAGACGAACTTTGGTGAATAGCATAGTGCATAAAGAATCATATATCCAAATTTTTGTAACATTAGCTTTACATGTGATTGATATTCCATCAAAATGTTGTGGGAGGAAGGAGATTGAAAATTAGGGTTTCCAAGTAAGAAGAAACCCTTGCAAAGTTGGGAGCCTCATAGGGAAGCAATGAAGGAGGTTTAAATGGCACTGATATTCTATTATCCTAGCACCATGAACCTATCTAATATGTTTACAAGTTATCTACCTTTGATGGTTATGGTTTTACCCTTATAGAGAAGACTACAAGCAATCTCGACAGGTATGACTTGAGGAGATACATGTATGTTTTGAAATATGTTTCATGATTAAGTTCATGATATGCTTGTCTTCATATTATTGAGGTTAGTACAATCATGATTAATTTTAGATTGTATGATCACCTTAGTAATGTTAGTTTTTCATCATTTAATTCAATAGATCTACGATCTTAACTTAAAGAATGACATGTATAGCATATCAAGCATAAGAGACAAGAGACACAAAACATTTCACCGGGGAAAACCAAGAAGGTGAAAAACCCCGCAACTTCCTCAGAGATAGATATCTTCAACAGCATACTCCTCCTTCACTTGTGCACACTCCTCCTTTCTCTCACTAATGTGAAGTGAGTGAATGAGAGAATGTGTAAAATGAGAGAGACACACTCTCTATTTATACACTACTTCACTTGCCTTTTAAATTTAACTAGGGCAGCCCCAACTTAACCACTTAACATAATGTTGACTGGGCCGAACCCCACTAGGGTGTTCTAATAACCCTTTAAACCCACATGCCTCATACAAGGCCGACCCCATCAAGGTGGTTTAATAACCCATCAAGTATAAGTTACAACACTTAATATAAATTGCGACACTTGTAAGTACAACTGATGACACTTCCAATCAGAGGAATAATACATATCTGTTGGGGATACAATAAAGTACAAATACAATATAGAAGTGAATATCTTCCGAAGTTACAAATACATCAACACTCCCTCTTATCTAGGAAGGTATTCTCTTGACACAGGTCATCAATACATATAGGCACAAGTCTTCAATTCTGGAGCTAGATCATCGTCACTGGATCATAGAGCATCATCATCATCACTACTACTGTACCCGTCATCTTAATCACTGGGCTATCTATGAATTCTTCTCGTCATAGGAAGTTCTACAGAGCCAGCCCTTTTTCATGATGGATGTAGGCCTAGCCTCCTGTAGGTCTTCATCATCAATAGCCATAATATGGAATCTCCAGGACTTATTACGTGCATCAACAAAACCTCGAAAGAGCATCCCAGGAATGATTACGAGCTTACCGCTCAACTTATCGCGTCTCCCAGGATCTTTTACATGTTGATTGTCACAAAACCTTAAAAGAGTGTCTTGCATCCTACAAGAACTCTAAAGATCATCCCAGGATTGATTATGAGCTTATCGCTCAACCTATCGGATCTCTAGGACTGATTATATGTGACCCCCACCACAAAACCTTAAAAGAGTGTCTTGCTTCCTGCAAGAACTCTAAAGAGCATCCCGAGACTGATTACGAGCTTACTGCTCAACCTATTGGATCTCTAGGACTGATTATATGTGGTCAGGAAAAACCTTTAAAGAGTGGCTTGCAACCTGCAAGAACTTTGAAGAGCATCCCAAGACTGATCACGAGCTTACTGCTCAACCTATCGGATCCCCAAGACTGATTACATGCCTCTAGTAGCAAAACCTTGAAAGAGCATCCTAGGTCAGACTATAGGATCTCCCAGGATGTTTTCTATGCTACATGCACAACATGTCCCACGGCCATAGAGTATCAACCTGATACTCATGATTATACTGATCATCATCATATAGTACATCATCCTAATGCACATCATCATCGCATGATCATCCTAATCATCATCATAACATCGCTCTGATGCATATCATCTGGAGCATCCTCCTGATGCTCATCACACATGATCAACCTGATCATATATATAGCAACATCTGGAGCATCGTCTTGATTCTCATCACACAACGCTTACATCCACAGCCATGGGAAGGATCCTCCTACCACCATGCTTGGAATGGCTCCTACAAATGTGTCCTGTCACTTCCTCCTCGAAGTATCTTCTATATGAAGAACACCAAGCCTTTATATGAAGTACTCGAACTTCACTCTGGCTAGTCGTTTGGTCAACACAACTGTAATCTTCTCATCCATCGCAACATACTGGAGCTTCATTGCTCCTCTCTGCACCATATCCCTGATATAGTGATATTTGATCTCAATATGGTTCGACTTGTCATGGAACACTGGGTTCTCTAACAACTTCACACAACTCTGGTTGTCACAATAGATACAAGTAGCATCCAACTGGACATCAAATAAATTAGACAATAGCTTCCTTAGCCAAACTTCCTCACAACTTGTCAAACAAGCTACAACATACTCTGCTTTAGCTATACTTAGTGCTATGCAGGATTGCTTCCTGCTAAACCAAGAGATCACACATGATCCCATACTGAAGTAGCACCCCGAAGTGCTCTTCCTATCTGCACCACGTACGGCCCAATTTGAATTAGCATAACCCTCCAGGTTAAACTTTTGATTTGCATCATACTTGAGCCCATAATCAACCGTACCCTTCAGGTCTCAGAATATGCTTTACAACAATTAGGTGAACATGTCTAGGATCCATTAGGAACTAGCTCAAGGTGTTCACCGTAAAGAAAATATATGGTCTCGTGTTCATTAGCTACATCAAGGACCCAATCATCTGACGATACATCGTGGCATCAAATGACTTTTGATGAAGCATCACTCAATAGATTCAGGTTCGATGCCATAGGTGTGGTCATGGCCTTGCAGCCCATCATCCCGAACTGCTTCAGGATCTCTACTGCATACTTCCATTGTCCAAGGAAGATTTCATTTGTACTCTACCACACCTCCATACCTAGAAACTAATGCATCATACCCAATTCCTTCATCTCGAACTCAGCAGTAAGCTTCCTCTTCATGTCAGAAATCAACCTATCCTCACTTGTCACAAACAGGTCATCCACATACAGTAGGAGTATCACTAGATTGCCTTCCTAAACCTTGTAGTAAAGGTTGGAATCTGCTTTACTCTTGGTAAAGCCCAAACTGGACAGGAAGCTGTCTATCTTGTTGTACCATGTCCTGGGGTGATTGTTTCAAACCGTACAAACCTTTCTTCAATCTGCACACATATGAATCCCTGTCATGTGTCTCAAATCGGAGTGGTTGCTCCACATACACTTCCTCTTCGACTACACCATTCAAGAAAGTTGTCTTGACATCCATCTGGTGTATCTTCCACTTCATCACTTGCCTTGTATTTCTCTATGTTGCCATCTGTAGCATGCTTGAACTTGTAGATCCACTTGCAAGTCACATAGACTTTCCTTCTGGTCTTGGGACCACATCCCAAACATCATTCTTCGTGATTGATTGTATTCCTCGATCATGGAATCCTTCCATTACTACATCCCTGATCATGGGAACTTCAAATTCTTCAATATTTTCATTAGGTAGTTTTCTTGAACTTCGTTGCTAGAATAAATGTCGTTGTCCTTCTTTTGTAGGTGATTATACACAATCTTTCCTACAAGTCAAATTCAATTGCATGATTAGAAACTTCTCATAGTTTTCAGAACAAAATCTTACACATAAGAATATATGTCATACAATCATGCAATTATTTTAGCCAATGCTTCAATACAACATTTATCCATGTCTCGTAACTTTCTAGATTCCTTCCATCTCTACCAGAACATTGTTAAGAGTGTGCACAATTCCCAACATGTTAGCAAAGAGGTTTCATTAGCAATGGAATGTTGTACAGTACCATAGGCCGCTTACCCATTACTATATTAGTAGTATCTTCTTCATTAATGAAACTTTTCTAAAATGCATAATATACATCCTAAATCTAGGAACATAAGTATGTACATGACTGAACAACATCATTTAAGTAATTAATAATTCAAATAGTTATCTTTGTTTAGTTGTTGTGTGGACTCCCTCTCAATATTTGCTTCCTTGCAGGAACTACTGGAGTGTGCTCCCTCTTGATCTTTGCTTCCTTGATTATTTGTCCTTGAACCATTCTGGACCACTATGCATGCTTAAGTGTGCACTAGTGTCATCATTGTGTCATCCTCAAGATCTCATACATAATCATACATTCATTAGTATAATCTCAATACTATCAAAATATTATGATTCTAAATAATCTTAAACATATATGGTCATGATCATTTTATACACAAGCATTAGTATTCAAGGTTTTAGGGGCGACTTATTTAACTCATGCATATTTTATTTGACCATAGGACTCTTTTAGTTTGTCATATCATTAATCAAACTAAGAAGCATAATATGCATAAACCTATTATTACTCAAACTTATCACTTCATGAATTATCAATCATACCAAGTATACTTATATAAGATCCTAACACAAGGTAGGATTCTAACTTGATATAGGAAAAATATACCTTGATTATCATGCTTGCTAGTTATGTCTAACATACCCACATAATGTCTTCTTGTTCTCTTCAATGACTTGTGCTAGTAACCTACATATCTCATAAGTTGACCATTGTAGAACCAAATTATACATACCTTTTAAGTAGAGCTTCTATGTGATCAATGGTTATGGATGAGTCTTTGTCTTCATGTCACCATGGTCATATGTTCTTGATCTAGAACTTGATTTTTCTTTCTTGATGCACCTTTCATGTTAGCGGACAACATCATCCTCATACAACACCACAGTGTATTAGTACAATCATAAGTGTCATAACCCTAATCAGTGAATGTATTCTATCATTCACATGCATTCAAACTTTTTATGAAGGTGATAAGACAATTCTAAAATTAATCAAGATTGTACTAACCTTAATAATACGAAGACAAGCTTAATCATGAACAGATTTCAAAACATACCTGTAACTCCTTAAGTCATACCTGTCGGGATTACTTGTAGTCTTCTTTTGTAAGGCCTTAGCCTCATCTCCGTCTGGAACTGGAACTTCTTCACTTATGTAGGTGTGAATTCATTCTCTTCTAGGATTAACCCAATCTACTTTGATTTGTTGAAGCCAGATCTGGAGCTGGATTAGGGTTTGTCAAAGAAACCCTAAAAATTCAGACTTTGAATTTCAAACTTTTGATTGGATGAAAATATGCACCTTTTTGAGCTGATCAAGCTGGTATACTTCAATTTTGAAATCTCCAAAATTTGACCCCTCAAAATTGGCTTGAAAGTTTTGGTTGTGCAGCTTCCGTCAAATTTTGGTTTTCTGCTTTTCTGGTCAAAATCCCGAATTAGGGTTTGATAGAGCTCGGGGTTCTACACAACCAAAAACTTTGATCTTGGTCTCTAAATTTGATTTTAATGAGGAGCATCCAACCGTGGTCAAAGATTTCAAAAACTCCAACTTTTGCAGAAGCTCTAATTTTCCAACTTTCCGATCAAAATCCTGAACTAGGGTTTGATCAAGCTCGACCTTCTATCCAACCAAAAATTCGATCTTGGTCTCTAAATTTTGATTTTGATGAGGAGCATCCAGCCGTGGTCTCGAATTCCAAGCATTTCAACTTTCTTCGAAACCCTAATTTCCCATAGCAGTGACGATCCAAAAATGAAGGTGCTCGAAATCCAATCCTGTTTGGATATAAATATATGCCATATTGTTTTTGATGTATCTCTGAAATTTTGGATCCTCAGGGTCTGAAACTTCGTCTTGTGGTACACTGACCTCTCTTCTTTCCAACCCCATAGACATGAGCTTTAATGGATTCTCTGAGAGAGAGATATGCCAAGTGTTGCAACATAAACTGTGTATGGGATGAAACAGTATAGCGAACTTGTACGGAGTGCCACGTGTCACTGTTTCAAATTCGACCTCTGAAACCCAAACATTTGAAACTAAAGTCCATTCCCTAACTGTGACTTTTTACAGAATTTCATTTGGAGCTTCCTAGCCCGAGATATGACCTTTTTTCCAAGGTCACCTGTTTAGGGCTGCATTCTGGAAGAGGCAGAAGCCCTGACTTGTACGGATCATATCTCACAAAGTACAACGAATATGAGGCTCTCTTTCGGAGACAAGGTACATGGACATTTCACCTTTCACCTGTAAAAGTTTCAGATCCTGAACGTTCTCCAAAATGGATTTATAGCGAAAGTTCCACGATGATTGGTTTTTACTATACCCAGCCCTAGCTTCCAATTTGTCGCAAGTGCAACAAGTGTCATAAATGCCATACAATGAATTCCTTCAAGCTAGCTCTAATACCATGTTAGATTTTCATCATTTAATTCAATAGATCTAGGATCTTAACTGAAATAACAACATGTATAGCATATCAAGCATAAGAGACAAGAGACAAGAGACACAAAACATTTCACCAGGGAAAACCAAGAAGGTGAAAAACCCCGCAACTTCCTTAGAGATAGAATAAGCATCAATACAAGGATCGCAATGATCAAACCCAAGAGATAGATATCTTCAGCAGCATACTCCTCCTCCACTTGGGTGAACTCCTCCTTTCTCTCACTAATGAGAAGTGAGTGAATGAGAGAATGTGTAAAATGAGAGAGACAAACTCTATTTATACACAGTCTACTTCACTTGCCTTTTAACTTTAACTAGGTCGGCCCCAACTTAACCACTTAAAATAATGTTGACTGGGCCAACCCCCACTAGGGTGGTCTAATAACCCTTTAACCCACATGACTCATACAGGGCCAACCCCATTAAGGTTGTCTAATAACCCATCAAGTATAAGTTACGACACTTACAATATAACTTGAGACACTTGCAAGTAAAACTGACGACACTTCCAATCGGAGGAATAATACATCTCCGTTGAGGATACAATAAAGTACAAATACAATATACAAGTGAATATCTTCTGAAGTTACAAATACATCATCAAGTAAAAGTATGAATGCATGTGAATAATAGATTACATTCATTGATTAGGGTTATGACCCTTATGATTGTACTAATGCACTTGCGGTGTTGTATGAGGATGATGTTGTCTGCTAACATGAAAGGTACATCAAGAAAGAAAAATCCATATGACCATGACGACATGAAAAAAAAGACTCATCCATAGTCATTGATCACATAAAAGCTCTAATTACGAGGTATGTATGACTTGGTTCTACTATGCTTAACTTATGAGATATGCAGGTTACTAGCACAAGGTCTCTAAATCATTGAAGAGAACAAAGAAGATATTGTTTGAGTATGTTAGACATAACTAGCAAGCATGCTAATCCAAGTATGTTTTCCTATATTGAGTAAGAATCCTACCTTGTGTTAGGATCTTGGATAAGTATACTTTTGTATGATTGATAATGATTATTCTTGAAGTTAGAAGTTTAAGTAATCAAGGGTTTATGCATATTATGCTTCTTAGTTTGATTAATGATATGACAAACTAGAAGAGTCCTATGGTCAAATGAGAATATGCACGAGTAAAAGAAGTACTCCCTAAAACCTTGAATACTAACACTTGTGATAAATTACCTGTGTATGAAATGATCATGACCATACATGTTAAGATTATAGGATTATAATGTTTTGATAGTGTTGGTATTATACTAATGAATGTATGATTATGTATGAGGTCTTGAGGATGACACAATGATGAAACTAGTGCACACTTAAGCATGCATAGTGGTCCAGGATGGATAGAAGTTCAAAGACATATAATCATGGTGCTATCACAAAGGGAAAATAGAGATCAAGAGGGAGCACACTCCAGTAGTTCCTGCAAGGAAACAAAGATTGAGAGGGAGTCCACCCAACAACCAAACAAAGATAAGTATTTGAATTGTCAATTCTTGTATATATGATTTCCTAAATGATGTTGTTCAGTCATGTACATACTTACGTTCATATATTTAGGATGTATATTATGCATGTTAGAAAAGTTGCATTAATGAACAAGATACTACTAATATGCAAGTAATGGGTAAGTGGCCTATGGTACTGTACAACACTCCATTGCTACTTATCTAGATTGAAACCTTTTTGCTGACATGTTGGAGTAGTGCACACTCTTAACAATGTTCTGGTAGACATGGAAAGAATCTAGAAAGTTACGGGATATGGATAACTGTTGTATTGAAGCATTGGTTAAGATAATTGCATGATTGTATGACTTATGTTTTTATGTGTAAGAATTTGTTCTGAAAACTAAGAGATGTTTCTAATCATGCAATTGAACTTGACTTGTAGGAAAGATCGTATGCATCATAGGTTATCATTGAAATGTCAACATGATTTGAAAATTATAAAGTGTTACTAATCATGTAATTGAATTTTATTTGTAGGAAAGATCGTGTGCTATGATCTACAAAAGAAGGAAGATGAACACTTGTTCCGAAGAACAAGTGATGATTGTTCAACAAGAAGACTTACAAATCAAGCATACTATAGAAGTACAAAGGAAGGCTCATGGCTAGAGGATTATCTTAGAAAGAGGGATAGGATCATGACAAGATGTTCGCTCCAGTGGCTAGACACACTTCCAGAGATAGATTACACCCATGGATGACAAGACCATTCTCTTGAATGGTGTAATTCAAGAAGAAGTGCATATCCAACAATCTCCCAGGATTCCATAGAGAATCACATGATTGAAGAAGGATTTGTATTCGTTCAACAGGTACCCATGATCGATAGTCATTTGATGAGTTTGATGATAATCACGGGTGATGCAGATTTCAACGTTTGCTACAAGGTTGAAGATGGTTTCTATATATAGATGGATGCAGGAAGGAACTCACCATAGAGTTTGAGTGATCTTGAGGCTCATATTAGTAGATCTATCTGAAGGGAGATGGAACGGATGGATATGCATAATATCACTCAATGTAGAGTGTGAATTATGTTCAGTCACAGAGGGAGGACAATACTCAAATATAGAAAAATCTACTTTAGAGGGAGTAGATCTCTGAGTTAAAGAATCTTGGCATGATTCTTGTGATTAGATATGAGGCTAAGATCAGCTGGGATTTTTCCTTAGTCAAGGAAATTGTGAATTAGAGATATGGGTATGATGCACTATTTTCTAGGCATGGAGGTGTGGCAGAGTGCAGATGGAATCTTCCTTGGAAAAGGGAAGTATTTAGTAGAGATCCTGAAGAGGTTCAGGATGATGGACTGCAAGGCCATGGATACAGCTATGGCATTGATCCTGAAGGTATTGAGTGATGCTTCATCAAAGTCGATTGATCCATGATGTATCATCTGATGATTGTCTCTTTGATGTACCTAACGAATACAAGACCAGATATTTGCTTTACTGTGAACACATTGAGCTAGTTCCTGAGGGATCCGAGACATGTTCACTTGGTTGCTGCAAAGCATATTCTAAGGTTCTTGAAGGGTACGGTGGATTATGGGCTCAAGTATGATGTGAATCAGAAGATTAAACTAGAGGGTTATGTTGATTTGGATTAGGAAGGTAGTGCCATTAATAGGAAGAGCACTTCGGGGTGCTGCTTTAGTATGGGATCAGGTGTGATCTCTTGTTTTATTAGGAAGCAGTCCTGCATGGCACTAAGTACAACTGCATGTTGTTCGGCTAGTTGTGAGGCAATATGGCTGAGGAAGCTACTCTTTGATTTCTTTGATCTCCAGTTGGATGCGACTTGTATATATTGCGAAAACCAGAGTTGTGTGAATTTGTTTGAGAACCTAGTTTTCCATGACAAGTCAAATCACATTGAGATCAAGTACCACTATATCAGGGACATGGTGCAGAGAGGAGCAGTGAAGCTCTAGTATGTTGCAACAGATGAGCAGATAGCAGATGTATTAACCAAGCCACTAGCCAGAGTGAAGTTTTCATACTCCAAAGAGAAGGTTGGTGTACTTTAGATCAAGGTTCCTTCCAAGGGGAAGTGATGAGTCTGGAAGACACAGATGCACATGAGCCATTCTAGCATGGTTGATGTGTGTCTTCCCATGGTTGTTGATGTAAGTGTTGATCCATTCTAGCATGGTTGAGGTGTGTCTTCCCATGGCTGTTGATGTAAGTGTTGTGCCATTCTGGCATGGTTGAGGTGTGTCTTCCCATGGTGTAGATGTAAGGGTAGTGCCATTCTGGCATGGTTGAGGTGTGTCTTCCCATGGCATAGATGTAAGTGCTGATCCTTTAACAAATGGTGGTAGGTTAGTCCTCCCATGCCAGTGAGTGTAAGTGTTGTGTTGTGTGCATCTGGGTTGTGCTCCATTGACGATGAGTTGATCTGAAGATGATGAGGTGATAGTATGGTACATAGGTTTTGCAGAGGCATATAATCAGTCCTGGGATGCTTCTTTAGGTTTTGCAGTAGCATGTAATCAGTACTGGGACATCTTGCAGGTTTTGTAGAGGCATATAATAAGTCTTGAGATGTACCTACTTGATGGCTTGCTCGCATAGATGATGAAGACCTACATGGAGGCTAGGCCTACATCCAGCATGAAAAAGGGATGCTCTGTAGAACTTCCTATGACGAGTAGATTGGATACTGATGGTCGAGATAGAAACAACAGTGACGATGATGATCCAGTGATGAAGACTTGTGTTGATTAACTGTGTTAAGAGAATACCTTCCTAGTTAAGAGGGAGTGTTGATGTATTTGTAACTTCAGAATGTATTTCAATTGTATATTTTATATTGTACTCAGATGTCATTGTACTTTCGACGGAAAGGTTTCATTTCTCCGATCAGGAAATCTATTATTGTATTTGAGTGGGTTATTAGAATCCCCTAGTGGGGTCAGCCCAGAGTTGAGTTATAATGGGTTATTAGAATCTCCTAGGAGAAGTCATCCTAGTTAGGGAAAAAGGAAAGTGAAGTAAAGTATAAATAGAGAGTGTGACTATCTCATTTGATTCATTCACTCACTCACTCATTCGCATAGTGAGAGAGAGATAATTTTGCACAAGTGGAGGAGGAGGAAGTTGCTGGAGATCATCTCTTTGTGTTGGGGTTTTGTATTATTGCTCATTCTATCTCTGAGGAAGTTGCATGGTTTTCTTCTTTATGGTTTCCTCGGTGAAATGCTTTGTGTCTCTTGTCTCTTATGTTTGATTTTTGGTGCATGTTGTTCTCTCACATGAGATCCTAGATCATATTGAATTGAATTGTGAAAAACTAACAGTTTGGGACTCCTTCCTAAAGTAGAGATGACTAGTTTGAGAAGGGGAAAATCAGAGCCTGTTTTATATTGTGAAATTTGTAAAGTGCATGAAACCATAACAACATGTTATTTCCCAATAATATAAGACAAAAAAAATGGTTCTCCAATTGTCCAATAAAGACTCACTCTACACGTGAATGTGTGCACAACACTTTCCAATAAAATCCAACAAATCCTCAATTACTTATCATGTTTTTCATCTCCTAAATCTAGCCCTAAAAAATGCGGCCTTGTGATTAAAGAACAAGGTTGAGGTAGAAAAAATTCAAAATGGATTATACCATTTCATTTTTTACAAGCATGATCCTTCAATTTTAATTTCCCTTTAAAGGATCAAACAAATTCCAACATTGGAACTTGTTTGGCGTAAATGATCATAATGGAAAACCTCCATGTGATTCTCGAAAAGTTAAAACTCAATAAACATAAATGTGAATATCTTAATTGTAAACCAGTTAATGTAAACTGGGTTCAATTGGGTTCCAATTATCACTTGACATGGACCCTATATCGATGTCAATCTAGCAAAAAAACACCTTATGTCAATGAGACTAATACTTAGAAAACAAGGAAAATAAGTCACTTACCAGATACCTCCAAACAAAAATAATAATGAAGGATTTGTATAATGTAATGGAAATGTTGAAATGTTGTAAGCTCGGTGACATTCCACTCAAACCAATTTAACAAAACAAATTAAGGAATTGATTATACTTCTTAAGGACAAGAATGATATGTCCAAGTTAATTCAATGATTTCAAATGAAATAGGAAATTAAATTTTCTTATACAATTGCAAAATAATATAGACCCTATAAGTCAATATGAAATTTAGTTCTGTAATTAGATGGATACATCCTTAATTTTTTACAGTATATTATCCCATTTTAGGATTTATTGTTTGCAATGTTGGCTAGTAAACTCAAAAGATGGTCGTAATGGCTATTTGTTTTTGTTGTTTTTATGGTTTGACTATGAAAGCTTAAGTATTTGAGACTTGATGGGAAGATCAAAGTGTTGATTTCAAAACCTTAACCATGTTAAGATAGTTCAACATTTTAGGATTTTCCCCTTTGTCAACATGGTACTCTCCATTGACAAGATTATCAGACTCCTTGATGGCAAGAAAAAAACCAACTCCATTGCGAACCATGATCCAAGAAAAATTATTAATATCATCAGAAGAACAATGAGTAACACCTCCAAATACAACAAGAACATATTCCACATCAAGCGATTGCATGATCTTGCAAGCTTCATGCTCATATGATGATGTCACCCACCCAGCTGTGGAAATGTGTGTATTGTTCCATGTATTGTTGTCAACAATATCAATTATGTTTCACAAGGCTATGATTTGATATCCATAGTCCCACTATATCGAGGAGATTTTACTATAGCCAAGAGTATGCATCATGATAGTCATCAAAGGTAACCTTGTCACCATGTGCAACCCCTATAGTGAGAATGATAGAGGGATACAAATATACATCTAATGTCACCTAGGTATGTACAGTATCATATCCCTAGTGATATCTATGTCCTATCACGACCACGGGGATATTTTCATCATAAATTACTAATAGATGAACAACAGTTTCCCATGATAGTGAATGGACATTGGCTAAAAATTTACAAGAAACCACAATCAAAGGAAGAGTTTACACAGGTACTCTACCGGCAACAACTAATGCTGATAGAGAATATATAATTTTTTTGAAAAAATTATGAAAAAAAAAAGAGAAAAAGAGAAAAAAAATGGAAAAAGATGAAAAAGAAGCAAACAAAAAAAATATATATAAATACAGTTGAATGAAAAACAGGCCAAATTACAACGCCACATACATACCTATGAATATCGAGCATTAAAAATTGCAAAAAGAAATATCAAGCAAAAGAAACATCAATATGCAAGTGAGCCAGAGAATTCTCAAAACATCCACAACAATCAAGCGAGCCAGAGAAGTATGAAAAACATCCACAGCAATCAAGCGAGCCAGAGAAGTATAAAAAAAATGCACAACAATCAAGCAAGCCATACATGTATTCAAGAGAGCCAACAAAGAAATCTACCACTAAAGGAATGAATCAAAGCACAATGTTTAATCAACTCTACCATTTGATAACACGAGCCTACCACATCTTCAAGCGAGCCATCACATAATGAGATAAAAAATCATTACAGAGCTTTATCACAATGTCAAATCAGAAATGGCACAAAGTTCAAATGAAGGTGATACAACAATTTCAAATGAGCAAAAGAAAAATGCACACAACACAAGGAACTACTGACATGCCAAAATTTACTACGGAACATGCCGAATCTACTACAGAATCCTGCACACGCAGAAATCGAGCAAACTCATCATCTCAGGTACGCTAAGGCATAACAAGGTAATCTCTAAACATATTTGTTATATTCTTACGGTCAAATCATTATCCCCAAAATGGTTGTTTTTTAAGCTGAGGACAGCTTTTCAACAAAGTCGAGGGGGGGGAAGGTTCATATTACAAAATCATGATTGCACACCCCCGTCATATCAATAAATGATGATCCCACAAAAACCACCATACTTCCTAATAATCGAAGCAAAAGTGCAAAAGTACAATCATGAAATGAAACGAAGGGCTTGGTTATGGAAAGAAAGGGATAAAGCGGAAATTACACTAGGCAATGATGAGGTTAAGTGCGGGAAGGCACATTAAGTAAGGCTGTATATGTTACACCCAAAATCTACTCATCATAAGATTCAGTGTATACACCCCTGAATATATCTGGACTAAGTAATCATCCTGGGAGGATTTGTACCCAATTGTGCTAGGTTTTGAAGGGTCGTTGCAGGTTGCACACTAGCAACATGTGACGTCGCATCTTGCTCCACTACAGGGTGCGACAAGGTGAGTTAATGGGAAAAAATAGCTTATTCGAGATCCTTCTCGAAACTTGCCCATTTAGGGGCTTATCCCTGACCTCTAGGGGAGCTGGTACTCGACTCCTGACTCTTTGGGAGGATCCCCTATCTCTCTCCAACCATCTCTCAACCTATACTATCCATACCCTATCCACTTAGTCCTATATAAGTGAAGCTCACTCCCATCCCAAAGGGGGGAATACTATGGTATCTACATGCTGGTGAAATCATCCTTAGAACATCTCCACTCACCCATTGGAGAACTCATACTTCCCTGGAAGGATATGGAAATCGGCTTCATCGAAGAAGGGCTACAGCGTTAAGCCTTGGTTGTGGTTTTATATCTCTATCATGTACTCCTCTATTTGCAATAATAGAAATGCTTTCCACCAATATTGTTCATGTGTGCAATGATATTGAGTAGTTTACCTGCTTAACTGTTTACTTAGATCGCTTATTGTATAGATGTCTTTTACTGTTTTCTCTTGTTTCTTGTCTTGACAAGTCTTGCAGCTTGGATCTAATGATTGTGGGACGTGGATCAACATTCAGGAGAAAGGATTGAGTAGTAAAAAGGTAAGACATATAGTACTCGATCCATAAGTAGATCTAGGAGATGCACTTGTAGTCTGTTCTATTTGTTCTAGACTCACTTTGAGCTAGGGAGATCCTGCCCGCGTCCACTCGAGTGGATTGTCCGATAACAAATCTAGTGGCCATACTAGGGAGTATATAGAGTTTGGTTAGTAGTTGTCAATCTAAAATTCATTTTTAGTTGATTGCTTGACACAAGCCTTTTTTTTTTTTTCCATTCACTTCTTGGAGTTGATTTCACTATCAGATCTTCGTATTGAAGACTCTAATCTACTTCCTCTGAGTTTATACAACTCATTCTCAAAGCATTTCATGGTTCATTACTGAGAGATATGATTCATTTTTGAATCTAGACTTCGCCTGTCGCACTTGGGCAGTGGAAACAAAGCGACACTGTGTCATTCTGAGACTCTGTTGTTTACCTGTTAACTGCTCGTCACATCCCTTGCATTGGTAGACTGCGACATCGTTGCACTTCCCGTGTAATAAAACTGTGGCGTTGCACTGTGTACAAGGACAGAGTGCGCCGATTTGTCAAATTTTGGCATGCATGCATACCTTCTCTGTTTGACAGTCTGGACTTTGGTTTGCTGTATGAACTCTCTCTATGCTGCAAGATCCATCCAGGGACCCCACTTGTGATTTGTGTTTTGAGTGTTTGGTTTTGTTTGGATTGATTTTGGGTTCCATTTTAGACAAGCTTGACGACCGGTAGTGGTGGATACTCTTGTCTCCTCCACCTTCATCTGTTCACCCTTACATTCCCTTCTTTCCATCCCTGATCTGATCAGTACATTAGACCATCTTCCAGACCTCATTTACATTTGTTTTGAGCTTCGCTTGCTTAGTTTGCTGGCTGTTGCTTGATTTTGAGTTAAGTGTGTGTTTCAGCCTAGTTGAGTGCTTGTCTTTTCTTGAATTTTCTGAATGTGCTAGTGCTGCAAGTAGTGTGTTCTTTTCAGTCATTTAGATCTGAAAGCTCAGTTGTTATCAAGTTTACTCTTTCATGCATCCATTGAAAAAATTAAAAAGTGCTTCTTTCCCATCATTTCTTGAACATTATTGAAGAAAATTGTTGTGCATTGGAAAATTCTCGTTTGTGTTTTGGAAATGTTGAATGAATGTATGATCTATTGTGTTTTTCTCAAATTATGAATTGCTCATTTTCTTGAAAGGCTCAAAGTACGCTTCGATTTTTGCAAAATTGATTCCATGCTAAGGAAAGGTAGATGCATTTTTTATTTTTGTTGCTTTTAGATCATTGAAAGTGAAATTGAAAAACTTGCATATTCTATTTTAGAATCCTCTCTTTTCATTACCTAGTGTCGTTTTGATTTGAAAAGAAAAAGAAAAGAAAAAATGCTTTGATTTGGATAGTAGTGTTGTGATTTTCTTTTCTTTTTTTAGCCGAAAAGGAAAAGAATACTTTCATTGTCAAATTTGTTTGAATTGGGAATTGTGTTGCATTGAGTTTGTTTTGGCAATACTATTGGAAAAAGCTTTCTCCCTTCCATAGCTAGAATTCATTGAAAGAAAATAATATTTTGTGCATGTAGCCAGGGATTGCATTATGCTTCCGATTATGTACTCACCTCATGCATTCACCTAACTGTCCAAGATAAAATTAACGGTAGAACTAGGTAAAAATTTGAGCAACTTGTGTGTAAGTTAGAGACGTGTTCCGACGTCGTTAAGCGTGGCAGTTGTCGCTATTTGACAACACTGTATCACGGGGGTATTGTAGTCTTCCACGTACTTATCGGTATATCGAGCTCCTTCACGTACCCACCAAGTACCATAATCAATACTTGGCGTATATCGAAAGGTGTATCATGTACTCGGTAGTATATCGGAAGGTCTCTTGCCGAACGGTTGTGCATTAGACAGCACCACTACGGATTTGAGCTCTCACATACCTTGGGTATATTAGGAGATACCACTAGGATTCCTGAAACCAACTGAGTTAACCATTTGGCCATCTTGGCAAAGCAATACACTGAGAACAACACTCGGGGAGATTAGCACGCACGTACTGTCCAGGTAATTGGGTATGCAGGCAAGGGTATAGTTCCAATCCTCCTTATCGCGTCATATTATTGGACCCTGCAGTATTTTGCGGTTTGCAATGCCTTGATAATCCCGTGAGGTTCCAGACTTTTGAATCCACTCTGTCACATAAGTTTGCTTGTTGCCTTAGTTGAGTAGGTTTTTCTGGACTGCTTTTCTTTTAGCATACCCTTAGGAGAAATGTTGTTTCAGCCATCCTGACTGACCATCCTGACACTCTGGTGGATTTTCCCTGAAAAGGTCCCATAGGATCTTACACTTATCCCATAGGATCTTACACTTATCACCCAAATATCCCCTTAATCCAGAGGTTATTTCTAGGGTAAGAATGGATCAGCGTAATGCATTCATAGTTACTGAAGTGGAAAATCCCACTTTGAATGTTGGAGGACTTTTGTTTCCACAAACTCCTCCAGATTCACCTGCTTCTCATCCCCCGCAGGATGAAGGAGCACAAACTCCCGCTTCATAAGACCTTTCTCCTGTCATCCCGGGAGAACCTGGATCGTTGGAATGGATAAAACGACCCCAGGACGACCCTACCACAGTTGTTGGTCCTTCAGCAGCTTATTAGACATCTTCTACAGACCACCTAGACATCTTCTACAGACCACCTAGTGGCTCATTTTTCCATCTCATCCCCACCTAACTGGACTACTCTAGATTTCTCTAGGGCTTACTATAGGCCTGACCCTGCTGATATTTTTGGCCCCATCCATGAACGTTTGGAATAGTTACGTATTAGAGGTAATGAGCTTCAAAGACAAAGTCTCGAGCAACACTCAGAAGAGTTTCGAAATCGCCATTTCCAAATAAGATTTGGCAACGGAAACATCCCAGTTCATCTGATATCTTTCGGATCACCTAAAGCACCCCACCACAAGACCACTAATAAGACATTTCAACCCTCACAAGAATCCAGTCCTGCACCTCAAGTGCACCAACCGGTGGAAGGACAACAGTCCAACACACCTGTCACTACCATAGTTACTTTATCAGTTCCTCCCCCACCTCAGAACTCAAGGGGAGGGTATTCCATTCCCACGGATTATCTTATTGGTAATGTTATTACTATGGTAGCTAGTCAACAACCTACTTTGGTTCAACCTTTGAATAGTGGTCAACCTGTTGTGGCTGGGGGAAACCCCCATTTCCTAACCAAAACGTAGGCGGTGGAATCCTCAACGGACCTTCCGTTGGACCTTCCCAACCCGCTAAACCATCCACCACAGGATTATCTCATGTTGGCGGGCCGTCAAATGTAACTCAACCCTCATGGATTCAAGCATATCCAGGTTTTGTTAACCCTGTGTTGGGCCAACCTAATCCTGGAAACGCACCATACGGGATACCTTATCCCGGGAATCCATACACTCTATTGGGGCAACAACTTGTGTTGCAACACGGATCCCAATCGACTATCCCTCAAGTACCACCACCCCCGATCGGTCCTCCCCCACTTCCTGTTGGAGGCAGAAGGTCCCCACCTAACCTTGGTGAAGGCCCATCTCATTTTACCTACAACCTCCCTCACCCTTCCGGCGGTGGCGAGAATGGTCCACCACCCCCTCCCGGCAGAGGCGGCGGGGGACCACCCTATCATGGTGGAGGAGGACATTTCCCTTCGGGTGGCAGTGGTGGTCCACCACCCCCTCCAGGCGGAGACAGTGGAGGACCTAATTACGATGGTGGTGACGGTGTGGTGGAGACCCTCATTCTTCCAGTGGCGGAGGTGGTGGGGGGGGCCCATCCTTCTTGTGGCGGAAGTGGTCCCCCACCTCCTCCAGGCGAAGGCTATGGTGGGCCAACCCATTATGGCTATGGACCCCCACCTCCTCCCGGTGGTGGCAGCGAACCTCCACCCCCTCCAGGTGGTGGAGGTGGACCCCCACGTTATTTGAATGGACCACCTTTTGGTGGCAGACCTCCTTATGGTCCGGGAAGCACACTCCCCTACAGTCAGTTCCCTCCTGGTACACCTTGCAGTCAGTTTGGTCGTTACACACCTTATCCGTATTATCAATACGCGCAGCCTAATCCACAACTGCCCTTCCCGGCTACTTTGGACTTGCCTGACCTATCTCGTTTAACCAACAATCCTATTTACCATGAATCAAACTGGCCACCGATTTCGGTGAAACTTCTGTCTGATATCCCCAAGTTTGACGGAAAGCCGAGTGAAGACCCTAAAAACCATGTGATGACATACCACTTATGGTGTTCATCTAATTCCTTAATGGACGATTCAATTCGTCTTAGATTGTTTCAAAGGACTCTTACCTGTTCGGATGCTAAGTGGTACATTGAGTTTACACTACACTCTTTTCCTGATTTTGGTTCTCTTGCCATGAACTTTTTGACACATTTCCAGCTACCCATACAGTATGAGACTGGTACCGAGCTTTTAGCCTCGCTCCGTCAGAATACCGCCACTCATATTTCGGATCATATCCACGAGTGGCGAAGGAGACGACGTCTCATTAAAGCTCCCATTCCAGATCAACTCCTAGCAGACTGGTTCACAAAATCCCTTATCCCTACCATAGCAAGAGACATTGCTATGCAAGGTGCTATCACCGAAGAACAAGCCATCGCGAGTGCCCATGTGCTAGACCTAGTCTACACTCAATCTGACACTTTGTTTGATATTCTGCCTGATGCACCCCGTGATGTTAATGACCCTACGAAACCACATAAGGGACTCCAAACTGATGGAATCATTGGTTCCCTTAACACCCAGCATGCTGCTAGCACTGTTGGATCATCCAACTCGACTCTGGCTGCCAAAGCACCACCAATTCCACCGCTCCTGCTGTAACTGAAGAGGTGAATTCTGTCTAATCAGCTTCATCTCAGAAGTCTGGCAATAAAAAAAAGAACAAGGGGAAACCCAAAATTCTTCTGCCCAGCAGGAACAAAAGAGAACTCCTGATGATACCAAGTAGAAACGAAAACTGAAGTATCCTTGTTTACTGTGTGGAGATGACAATTTCTCCAAAGAATGTCCCCATAGAGACGCAGTACAAATGTTTCTTAGGGGTAAACCAACTCCCGTAGTCCTCAATGATCCGTTTCCTACTCAGAACTAGCAAATGATTGCTCAAACCCCCCCCATCGAGGGGGAACCATCCAATACCGTGCATGTTCTCATGTTGCGTAACAAGACAATCAATTTTAACACTCGCTTGCTATCTTACGAACCGGCCCTTTCAAAGGAATCCACTGGAAGTAATCCTGAAAAGGCTTTCGAATCCTTAACTGATGTCACTGTACCATCAAATTCTCTCACCATTGAGAATCCCTCCTTAGACTCGATATTGTGACAGCCCAAGAGTGCGATTCGAAAAGCTATTTTCAATCCCAACGCTCGGGTGGCACAAAATTACAATATCGTAGAGGACTTGGCACAAGCTCCTTGCGCCATGTACACCCTCGAAGTTTTGCAGAATTGTCCTAGTCAACGCCAAACTCTCCTTGCAGCCATCAGTGTAGTCGACCCGGATTCCTCGAATAACATTGTGTTTCAACTTGACAACTTTAAGTCGAGGCTCTCACACCAGCTCGCATTCCAAGTTTCTACGAATATTGCTGGGAAGATTTTCCATCATACCCCTTTAGATGAAGGCGCCTCCACTTCTGACATGTCAATCGGCTGTTGGAGAGCCATTGGCTCCCCTGAATTGAATTGTTCTCCTACCACATTGAAAGCATTCGACGGGCATGGCTTTCAACCTCATGGGCTCTTACAAGCTCTTGCAGTTGAGTTGGGTGGAAAGACCATAACCATTAATGTGGAAGTGGTCTTGACCCCATTAGATTATAATCTCTTGCTTGGTCGCAATTGGTTTTACACCATGCAGGCGGTAGCCTCTTCAGTCTTATGCATAGTACAATTCCCCCACCAAGGACGAATTGTTACTATCGACCAATTAGATTTTTGTACACCAGACGCTACTACTCATCCTGGTGACCATGTTCCTTCCATTGGACAGATGTCAAAATAGTATGACAGTGTAGGAGTTGGCCTTTTGAAAGATTCATCTCTCATGGGCGTTTTTCCAGCCGCAGACCCCCCTAATCATGTTGATACGGTGAACATGATCTCCACAGAAATTTTATCTCACTCTATCGATGCTTGGCTTGTATCGGATGAAGCCACAACACACCTGCTTGGAGATATAATGCCTCTTTCACCTGCTGAACGTATTTACGAGGCTATCCAATCAGCACCAGAGGACCATTTAATCGTGGCCTCTCCATCCTGTTCTCTACGATGGACGTCATCTCTACCTGATTTCTTACTTTGGAATTTTCATTCAGACGAGTCCATCATGGAAGTTATGAATGTTGACGATGGTCCGTGGGATGATCTCCATCATAGGTCATATTTTCTTCCTCCTTTGGAATACATAGAGGACAAGATCCATACCCTCTTTTCATCAGATATCTACCCGTTCCCTCATTCCCCCATCCTGACATGTCTTACGGACACGGAGGGAAACTTGGCCAATATTGAGCCAACCATCTTGGTAGACATCTCGGTGAAACCTGGTATAGTGGAACACATTCGCATAGGCCAGAAGTGTTCCCCTGTCGAAATGGCTGCTGGCACGACGTTATTCAAGCAATTTCGAGATGTATTTGCTTGTTCCTATGAGGAGATGCTTGGGATAGAGCCCGCAATTTTTTCTCACAAAATAAAAACCTATCTCCACATCAAACCTATACGCCAAAAATTGCGATCGGTACACCCCCATAAGACTGTGACAATTAAGGCAGAAATTGAAAAGCTCTTAAAGGATGGTTTTATTTATCCTATCCCATTGACAGATTAGGTCTCAAATGTCGTCCTTGTGAACAAAAAGTAGGGCAGCATTCGTGTCTGTGTTGATTATCGGGACCTTAACTAGGCTTATCAAAAAGACAACTACCCGACCCCCTTCATCGACCAGATCATCGACAATTGTGCTGGAAGCATCATCTTCTCATTTATGGATGGATTTTCTGGTTACAACCAAATTGAGATCAACCCATCCAACCAACATAAGACGGCTTTCATCTACCTGTGGGGAACGTTTGCATATCGCAAACTCCTGTTTGGCCTTAAAAACGCTGGCGCCATGTTTCAGCAGGCTATGTTGTATGCCTTCCATGACATTAAGGACTTTGTGGAACCTTACCTGGACGATCTCCCTGCTCATTCAAAGCAGCGCGAGTTCCACATTGATCATCTAATGGCCATTTTCCTCAAATGCAGACGATACAGTATCCGTCTGAATCCTCATAAGTGTATCTTTTTCGTTGAGTCCGGATGCCTCTTAGGATTTATCGTTTCGAAGGATGGGATCCGCATTGATCCTTTAAAGGTGGAGGCCATCATCAACCTGCCACCCCCCGACTGATGTGACAAAAATTCAAAGTCTCCAAGGGAAGGCAACTTATTTAAGACGTTTTGTTTGCAATTTCGCGGAGAAGACTCAGGGGTATATGAGACTGATCAAGAAGGATGTCCCGTTCATTTGGGACAAACAAGCTCAAAAATCCTTCGACAATATCAAACATGCCCTTACGCATGCCCCCGTGCTCCAACCACCTAATTATTATCAAGATTACATCTTATATCTCACCGCTTCTGCTACCACTATTGCCATGGTTTTGGTATAGGAGGATCAAAATGCTCAGGAACATGTAATATACTATGCAAGTAAGGGTCTGGCTGACATTGAAACTAGATATTCACATGTCGAAAAACTCACATTCGCGGCGGTCATCGCCGTCCAGAAGTTCCGTCACTATATCTTGCTCTTCACCACCACCATCATCGCCGACTCGAACCCCATGTACCACGTATTGACACGTCAGGTGCTTGGGGGCAAGTACGCATGCTGGATCGTGATGCTGTAATAATTTGATCTTCTTTTCGAGAAAGCTAAGTCTAAGAAGTCTTTGGTGTTTGCTGAGCTGATTTGTGACCTTTCCCATCCTGATGCAAAAGCTGAGCACAATGACTCCTTTCCGGATGAATCATTATTTCTCATTAGTACAACTGACCCCTGGTATGGAGATATCTTATTGTATCTTCAAACCCAACGCTTCAATCCTCAACTCTCTCGTGACGACCGTCGTAAGATACGTCACCATGCAAAGTATTATTTAATCATAAATGATACTTTGTATCACCGTGGCATTGATTCAATTCTTCGACGTTGCCTCACTCACGATGAGGCTGAGTGCGTTCTGAATGACTGTCACGCTGGGACATGTGGTGGTCACCTCTCTGGGATGGCTATAGCCTAGAATATTTTGCACGCAAGATATTTTTGGCCTACTATCTTCAAAGATTGTATTGAGGCTGTAAAAAAATGTCCTCCTTGCCAACACTTCCATATGAAGAAGCGCACTCACCCTGCCCCGTTGCATCCAGTTATTGCTATTGGCCCATTCGCAAAATGGGGAATTGACTTTATGCATTGTAAGCCTACCTCGATCGGGGGGCGTAGTTACATCATTGTAGCTGTGGATTACTTCACAAAGTGGGCCGAAGCTATGCCTACATACCAGAACGATGGCAAAACTGCCGCACTCTTCATGTTCAATCATGTAATAGCACGGTTCGGATCTCCTCACGCAATTGTTACCGATCATGGTTCCCATTTTCAGAACCATATGGTTGATGAATTATGCAATAGGTTGGGTTTTCGTCATGAAAATTCAACTCCCTACTACCCACAATCCAATGGATAGGTCGAGGCCATTAACAAGGTCTTGAAAACTATGGTCCAAAGGATGGTAGGGACACATAAGTCCAATTGGCACAACATGCTCTTTTTAGCGTTATGGGCCTACCGAAATTCCGTCAAAACCGCCAGAGGTTTCACTCCTTTTCAATTAGTATATGGATTGGAGGCTGTCCTACCTATAGAGTGCGAAATTCCGTCTCTACAACTCGCTGTTGAACTTCTTCCTAACACTACTGCTAAGGAAGAACGTCTCTTGAACTTAGAAAAACTTGATGAGTCCCGCCGAGATGCCGCTCTTGCTAATGAAGCACACAAGAAACACATCAAATCCCAATATGAAAATTCAGTTGAAACTCGTATATTTAACGAGGGTGACCTGGTCCTCACTTATGACCAGAAGCACGACAAACTAGGAGCAGGAAAGTTTGAATCGATGTGACATGGACCTTACATAGTCAAACGTGTTTTGGAGAAGGGAGCTTATGAGCTTGAAGACTATGACAGAATCTCTTTGGGTGAACCCCGCAATGGGCTTTACCTGAAGAGATACTATGCTTAAATTCATCACATTTAGACTTTCTTGTATATGCTGTACATGGCGTGTTTTTGTGTGTGCTGTGACGCTTTTGTTTTTGAATGTCTTTAGATCTTGTTTCCGCTTCTTATACCATGTTCTGTCTGCATGTGCAGATGGCAACGTGCTATGGATTCACAGATGGCACCAGCCGACATACCCGTAACCTTGCTTCGACAGCTTGGGTACTATATTCCCCAACAGGTGAGCTCATTAGCTCAGGAGGAAGTTTCCTAGGGTTTGCGACCAACAATGCCGCATAGTGTCAGGCAGTAATCGGAACCCTAACTAATGCCATTTCCTTGGGTATGAACCACATTGTCATCCACATGGATTCTCAATTAGTGGTTTCCCATCTGAACCGGGTTTACGCCATCTGTGATCCCACCTTACTCCGTCTCTTCAGACGAGTATGTCTCCTGGAAAGGTCATTTGAATCCGTTCAATAACTTCATTTTGGATTGGTACATCACACACACATAATATTCATAATATGTAAAAGCATTCACAACATGTAAATAATGTAATGTATAAAAGCAAACATGTAAATAAGATCACATCACTCATCATTTTAAAACACATAATGTATAAATCATCGATAATGTCTGTATATATATATATATCGCTCAAAAAGTAGTGCCGGTACAAAATCTGAAGCACGATGGCTTTCAGTGTGTCTCTACAAGAATCTGAAGCATCGTAGCTTTGAGTAGTACAAAATCTGAGGCCTCTAAGCTCTCAATACAAGTATAAAAGTGTCATCAGGCCAAACGCCTGACCCGTACACCACCCCTAGCTCGAACAACTCTCTGTCATTGGGTGAGGAAATAGTCTACGGTCCGAGCCACCCTATGGAGTAAGGCGTTGAAGCGCACGGATGCTCCAACTGTAAACCTCTGCATAGGTCTCGGTAAGTCATCAATAGCTGGCTCTGGTACCTCCACGGTCAGCTGGGATAGGTTCGTATACACCTCCTCCATCTCCTTGATGGCAGCATGAGCACCTGTAGGAACAACTACCTCCTCGCCTCTGTCTCTTCTCGCCAAAAGGGAGAGACCCACTGGCCGTATGGGGCCCACATCTGCACACACATATTATGTACTTGTCAGCACTGCATCAAAAAAATGATATAATATACAAAACTAAAAATACAAGGGTAGTTTTGTTCTCACCTATGTCACCCATGCTGCACCCTCCGACAGCATCAAGTCGGGATCCTCTTAGAATTCCATCCCACTGTATGGAAAGTCCTCGACCATGAGTAACTGGCCTTCCATTCAGTTGAAGAACTCGGGACCAAAGATAATGATGGGCCTGCCACCATGACGGGTCATGACCTCAGCCCATCTGAGTATATAGGGATCCCTGGGCTCCTTGTCATCAAGTAGCAACTGTGGATGTAAAAGAGGGATCCGCTCCAAGAGGAACGATACCACGATTGACCCATAACCAAATTGCTTGAGCTCTCCCCGCTGACACTTGGTTACTTGAGCTTAGAGGTTTGCAAGGAGACCCTCGCACCAGTTGAAAACCATGGGGGACATGCAGTCCTCCGCATAAAGCATCTGGGTCCGAGTAGCCATGTGTGGGGCTTGGCTACCTGTTGCTCTAGTAATAGTAAGCAATATGGTACGCAGTGGGCGGCTCACCACATACCTGATGAGTATCTTCCCACTAGAAGGTCGAGAGGTAGCAATACAGTGCTGCGATATCATGTCATCAACTGTACGGTCACTGACCCGTGTTCCAGTAAGATGTACAGTGTCCCCTCTTCGGAACAAACCAGTAAGAAAGTAGATATCCTCAATATCTATCATGAGGATATTCTCACCAATCACAAAGTATTGTTGGGCTACATCCCAACTCTGGAGCATGTGTGTCAGTAGTGGGATCTGGGATCTCATCCCCTGGATCTCAAAGAACTTCAGTAACCCGCAGTTTCTCAAAGCATCCACGCATTGTGCATCGTTCGTAGCTTGTTCATATTCTAGCACATGTTCTCTCTCTCGCCATTCCAATACCATATTGGCTAGCTGGTAACCTGCTAAGAAGGACATTTAAACACTGTTAGGTCCTGCTCCAACCTCCACAAGTCCATTTTTTGGATTCTTTTTTATGTTTGGAATTTGCAACTCCGCCGTCGCACTGTACATTTGCGTACAATGCAATGTCGTCGCACTTCTCCCATCCGAGGCTTGCGACAACTCGATCTCATCGCAGGTCCCAAAAGGGCCAACTGCGACGATCCGAGAGCACAATAGCCCTCCATAAACTCATCAAAAAACCCAAAAAATGAACCTAAAAACAAAATCTAATCCAATGGAAAGTTGCTGGATGAAGTTTAGGCCTACTTGGTCTAGATGGTTGGTAAAATGGCAGATCGTAGCTCTTGGAATCGACAAAGGAAGTTTTGGCTCCAAATTGGTACTTCTCCACCCAAATTGGCAATTGAAACAATGTTTTCTATTTTTGGCCCATTTTTCTATTTATAAATAGAATGGAATATTCCTTTTCAAATATTTTGATGCTCTTGGGCCATTTATCATAGTTTTTGACCGTTTTTTGTCATATTTGACGCTATTTGACACATCTTCTAGTGTGCCGGAGTTGTAAGTGGTCTTTTTTGCCATTTCTCGTATCACAACGGTCATCACAGGTATGAACATTCCCTTGAATGCTTTGTCATTGTTTTTTCAATGGTTAGTCTGTAATTATTGCGTGATGATGAGTTTACTCTTCGTTTGTTCTCGCACTCGCGGAACTATGAGAACAAGTACCGAGTTATGATTTATCACTTTTCCAGGCTCGTTAAACTCCCATGGAAAAGGACACCCCCCGGAATCTACCGTTAAGCTCTTTTCAGGCTCTCGAAAAATGAAAAGATTGCCAAGCAAACTTGTCGCATTCACGCATGTTAAAGTATTTGAATGGTCATCTTCCTGGTGATAGTTTACCCTTTTTCAGACCAGGAGGCACTAATTACGAAAAAAGAATACTCCACCCAATCATGACTGGAAGAGTCCTCTCCCATGTTGTTTTACCCTTTTTCAGGCGATGAGGCTAACTTTATGAAAAAGGACCGTTGGAGTCTTCTTTAGTTATTTTCAGACTCTCTAAACATGAAATGATGACCGCATTTACCTTCTATGGACTTGTTAAATTTTCACATTGAAGGGCCCGTCATGGGACAAACCCCCCCTATCCCAGGTTTAGAAAATATTTGGGATTGGACTCATCTATGAGATGAGCTATATCGAGCATCTGGTTACCCTCATCAAGCTCGTAAAAAACACATGAGCCAGTCATCATTCATGATGGGGAAAAAGGAAAGTGTTTGTGTTACATACCTTATTAGTGGCAGTATGTAGTCGTTCTTAAACATGGCACTCATCTGCATTTGCATACAACACTTGGGTCATCTGTTTGTCTACGAGTCCTCGCTTACTTTCTGAGTCCTGTTACTCCTTTGAGTCATTCAAAGAAAGCTCCCATCATCGGTTGCATTATAATTTTACATCATACTCATTGTGTCAATATTGCCAAGTCATGCCATGCCCATGTTTAAGAATACGTCTATCATTTGTCATCTACAGTCAAGTGTACCCGTCACCATATCGGTTTACTTTGCATCAGTCTCACATGTTACTATACTATCCGATCCAATCTACACATCTTTTGTCATGTTTCGTGTCGATTGATGGGGGATTCATCGTGGCCCTCCTTTGACGGATTCATCCTTGTTGACCTCAACTCATCATCTGAGGATCGAATCTAGAAACCAACCAAGTACCTTGGTCCTGCATGCCTCAATGGTAGGTTACCTCGCTTTCATCATGAGTTTACATCATTGACTCTTGATTGAAAGATTTCATCTCGCATTCGACTTCAACTCATTTATTCACGCTTGATGATATGTATTGTGATACCTTTGGAATCATTGACATCAATGGTGATCTCCCTCACACTTGTTAACCGTTTACATTGATGGTCGGTAATCAAGTGGTTTCTACCATGTTCGACGTCAAGACATTTGTAATCACATGGATAGATTCGTATCATTGCGAGTTCAGCTTGAAGAACCTGGGGAGTCATATTTTACCCAAGTTGCGATGGAGTTTGTATTTGAGTTATATTACACGGATCCACTTTTGTATTGGTCATGGCTGTGCTATCATCTCATCATGGATCTATGCTTGTGTCTAGTAGCCATGATTGTGTTCAGTCGGTCATTACTACCATGGATCTGCAATGTATTGGTTGGCAGCCATGTTGTATTTCATATGAGATTGTTAGTTCAGAGTCAGTTGTACTGCAGTAGTGTCCTTCGTCCGACGAGTCTATTGCCATTACTTCTATCAAAGCACTTCACCTGTCTATCTTCAACAGCTTCATGCTTTGGGGGGCATTCTGTTACACCCAAAATCTACTCATCATAAGATTCAATGTATACACCCTTGAAGATGCCTAGACTAAGTAATCATCCTGGGAGGATTTGTACCCAATTGTGCTAGGTTTTGAAGGGTCGTCACAGGTTGCACACTAGCAACATACGACGTCGCATCTTGCTCCACTGCAGGGTGTGATGAGGTCAGTTAATGCGAAAAAATAGCTTATTCGAGATCCTTCTCGAAACTTTCCCATTTAGGGGCTTATCCCTGACCTCTAGGGGAGCTAGTATTCGACTCTTGACTCTTTGGGAGGATCCCCTATCTCTCTCCTACCATCTCTCAACCTATCCTATCCATACCCTATCCAGTGAAGCTCACTCCCATCCCAAAGGGGGGAATACTATGGTATCTAAATGCTGGTGAAATCATTCTTAGAACATCTCCACTCACCCATTGAAGAACTCATACTTCCTTGGAAGGATATGGCAATTGGATTCGTCGAAGAAGGGCTACATCATTAAGCCTTGGTTGTGGTTCTATATCTCTATCATGTACTCCTCTATTTGCAATAATACAAATGCTTTCCACCGATATTGTTCACGTGTGCAATGATATTGAGTAGTTCACTTGCTTAACTATTTACTTAGATCATTTATTGTATAGATGTCTTTTACTGGTTTCTCTTTTTCTTGTCTTGATAGGTCTTGCAGCTTAGATCTGACAACCGTGGGACGTGGATCAACATTAGGGAGAAAGGATTGCGTAGTAAAAAGGTAAGACATCTAGTACTCGATCCTTAAGTAGATCTAGGAGATGCACTTGTAGTCTGTTCTATTTGTTCTAGACTCACTTTGAGCTAGGGAGATCCTACTCGTGTCCGCTCGAGTGGATTGTCCAATAATAGTATAATCGTCCAAAGGACCAGTTTTGCAAATGCGAACCTCTCAGAACTCTCGAAACACAAGGAACCGGAATTAGTGTGGTCACTCAACCAATAATTCAGTCCTTGAGCCTATAATTGACCCCGACCAGTTGAGATAAAAGCCACAATTCAAATTTCTGGTTTAATTGATTACATAAGAGATTTTTAAGATGACAAAGGGATTCAAGAAAAGTGAACTAGAGGAGCACAGCGCTATCTACCAAAACCTGCGAATATTAACAACCATCCGCAGTGTAGGCTAGATGTCGTTCATCTTAGGACTGAAAGGGTACAATACAGGGGTGGCTCTGGAGTTTGCAAGGAATTTTAAACATATCAAGGATGAACAGGAAATGCAGGATGGACAGGAATTGCATGATCGATAAGAAGAATAGGAGGTTGAAGAAGAACAGAATGAACAAAAAGAGCAAGACAACCCCCAGGAGAACCCTCCTGAGCATAATGAAAACCCTAGGGTCATCAATAAGATTGCTGAGGAACAAGAAGAATTAGAAAAGATCAGAAAGGAGCTGGAGACATTGAAAATTGAATCACGAAGCCAGCCCGCATCACCCCCGTTCTCATCACAGAAGACACAAATTCTAAAAATGCATCATATAGGGGAGCTAAGACTAGCTGAACAGAGAAATTCAGCACTGCAAGAGAAATTGGCTGAGGCACAAGGTGAGCTAGCCAAAAAGGACTAGGAGATTGTTCAACTAAAGGACACTTTGGCTACTACCATTAAAATATATGACCAACTATGGGACATCAGGCCACCATCAGCAGTCTATGCACTTTATCTACAAGAAAAGTGGAGCAATTTCCAGCTTCGAAGGTTAAAATAGGGACTCCCAATAGCGATAAATTCTCCTAAAGAATTTATGGATGCATCTCTGAATGCCACATAATTGGAGAAGGACCAGTTAAGCAAATTTTTCTTACACAATTTTGTAGTCCCTAGCTTGCCCAACTGGTCGCCAAACCCTTACATGGGCGATTTCCAGTTCAGGGCACTATGTTCATGGATGAATCACGAAATCGAACGAGCTCATGACTACCACCTCTACGTTGAATCAAAATGGAAGACTCCCTTAATGATTAGGGAAGAGGCGACTCACCCTAAGAGAATAATTTACAATCATAGGATCCTCACCCAAGATGAGGAGCTGATCCCTATTTTCCTTGTAAAGCAACAAGAGGCTGTGGCACACTTTGATGTCACTCTCCAAAGCACACATAAGGAAGTTGATGAGTCCATTAATGAGAGATGGTGCAGGGTGGCAAATGACCTTAAAAGGAGAGAGCTCCACTCCCCTGTTAGACTTGCAGTTGATCTGCTCAAAGCCAAACTTTACAGAGAATCCCTGATAAAGAATCAACTTAGATGGATTGGAATGAGGCTGAATCCTCCATTTTTCCTTCCTCCGCTTATTAAGGAACAGACTAATGAGGAAGAAGAAAGGAGGGCATGGGTCAAAGAAGATCAGAGCATGGGCTGCTACAGGCAAGCAGGAACTCCCAGGGTGGTAGCATGGGACATCAGAGAAGTTGTTGAAGAGCTGAATACATCACCCACAGATGGGGGAATCCTTCAAGTATGGGGGATAATGATGGGTCCAAAATACAGGTATCTGATAGGCCTTTCCCCATAGCAAAAGCACAAGAAAAGGAGAAGAAAAACACTTGTTTTGTGGGAAAATTATTTACCTTAATTATTTAATGAAGTTGTTTAAGAGATTATTTCTGTTATGTTTTGAAAAGCGTTGTATGAGCTAATTGCATGACAAACGAGTTTGAATGAGAAGGTATAGGTGCACTAAAGGACAACGTGCAAATCAAGTGAATAACTGAAAGAACATCACCAAACTCATCGCCTTTTTCCTGATATGTAGAGAACGAACTCTTGTTTAAAGAGAATCGACATTTAGACATTTTGTTAGGTTAAGCATTAGAATTATATAAATATGAACCTCTCGGATAGCGGGAGGCCCCTGCTACTATTTTGGATAATTATTGTTTTACATTTTACACCACCGAGACAATTGTGTTATAGACTTTTTTTTAAACTATGAAGTTCCTGTTTTAATTCAAGACTTGATGTTACTTGCAATTCAACGTTTATAAGTTCCTTTCACTCCTGAGTACGAGTTGGAGAGGGCCCCTCCAACACGTAAGTTAGGAGATCTCACTGTTCAGTTATTTCTCATGGTGTATTTTACATTGGCTGAATTTATATTGCAAATGAGAGTATTTGAAATAGTCTTTAAATCGCACAATTTGATTTCTGTAGTAGTTGAACTTTTCTGATTCCATAGTTCACTATAACGCACTCTGTAGTTTGGTAATGTTGTGTCTGTAGTCTTTTAGCAGCATTCCACCAAGGCATAATTTAACACCCATTTCTCTATATACTTGCATTTACTTCTGAAGCAACGATCTAGATCTTAAGCCTATGTACTCATTTCATAATTAGAACTGCTCATAGAGATTGATTTCTTTCAGTATTTATTGGTTACATGATGACATTCACTCGTTACTGTTTTGATTAAAATTGCAGCATTAGATAATGGCATTATGAATTTAGCTTTAGCATTAGATTATGTTAGATCAGACTTTGAGGTTTATGCATTCGAGTTACAGTAATTACTCCTTAAGTTAGAGATCAAGCTTTTACAATAGAATAGATCTGTTATGTTTTCAGTATTCAATTCCATAGTATAATTTTTACTACTTTTAGCAAAGTTAATTCTTAAAAGATATGCTTACTGTTTTCTGCATTTGATTTCTTAGACATAGATTTCCTGCTTTCAGTACTTAAATTTCTTAGTATAGGAATTTCACCTCCGTAGATTAAACAATCCTTTTTACAGTTTATACAATCATTTTTAGGCAACTCCTTAAAACATAGATACAAACACCCAACTTCGACAAAGACTATCCTAGAGAGCACATATAGTTCCTGCACCTCTAAAGTTTGTATGTCCCCCAGGTTGATAATTAAAGTAGGCTCTTAGTCTAGCTGCCCTTATTAGGTATCCATTCTGAGAGCCCATTAGGGTGTATAACTTATTTAACGACATGGGGCATTACAATTTTCCACCATTCTTAAATATGCTCAACCATAGTTTAGCATAGTCAAATATGGTCAAGTATATTCAAACATAGTCAACAATGGTCAACCATAATAACCTTAGTGATACACGGTCCATCATAGTAAAAAATGGTCAACCATGGTTAATCATATTCAACTAACCTTACATGATCAAACAAGTTCAACTATTGTCAACCATTGTCAAACCAAGTCGAACCATAATTAAAATGGATGAACATCTTCAAGTATAGTTAGTGTAATCATTCTTGGTAAAACCATAGTTAAATAAAGTCAACTATGGTCATCAATAGTCAACCATAATAAAACAAAGTTAACTAAGGCAACCCATGGTCAACTTCCTCAAACATGGTCAACCATAATTCATTAAACATACTCAACGATATTCAACTCTATTTAACTATAATAATCCATACTATAGTATGTTAATTAAAATTGTTTGATATATGCATAACATGACAGGGATATTATTGATAACATGGTGGATATGCTTATACCAACTATTTTTGTTATGAGTTTTATTTGCTTTCCAATAACTAAGCAAACATCGTACCATAATTATGCCATAGCATTTCACTGTGGAGAAGCATAACCATCCACGTCGGCTAGATTCCTTGCTCATAGAGTGAATGGAATGTTGCCACGTAGATGGTCTCGTCCTAAAGGTTCCCATTGATAAAAATGTCGGCATCCCACATGGCCTCCTGCAAAATCGCCACAATCATGATCACAAAGGATGCAGTCTTTGCATACTCCATGAGTTCTACTCTTCCCTTTCTTTCTTCTCCAACGACTACCACGACGCGTATAGAAAACACTACTATGAATGTGCCCACCATCTCAGCATATATCTACATTCAAATTAGTAGCTCAATTTCGAATTCTTCATGGCTACAAAGAAATTCAATGGCTGAAAGAATTTTGTAAGGGAAAGGTTTACCCCTACTACGCTACCCTAAATTTCCTCACCTTGGAATTGGCCAAACTAGTACTCTGCTCTTGCTCCTGATCTTGTTTTGTGGGGTCTGCAGCAACAACACTGTAATAGTGAAACTTCACCAGACGATAGTCAAAAGAAAATTTTCAATCCTAAAACAATATGATTGATCATTAATTGAACATCATATTACAAGTTTCAATATAGTTTACATTGCTAGGAAGAAGTGCGAAGAGTTGAAACAGATAAACCCAGAAAGCAAAGTAAACAAAGAAACATGAATTCATGGGTAAAAGAAAGAACGGACCTTGGTAGATGTTACCATGGATGAACAACCCAACATTCCTTGCAAGTGTTATTCTTCAATGGCAACAATCTCTACCAGTTTTGCATCAAACTTGTTCAAAAAAAGGTTATTCTTATGATCAGTTTAACAATGCATGTTTCCTTCTTCCACTCTGCAGCAACAAAAATGACTTGGAAGTCGGAACGGAAGTGACACCATCAGGTCATCTGAAAAAAAATTTAATGCATTCCATCCCATTCAAGGACATGTGCCTAGAAATGTTGGCGGCGCGCCATCGACCGAAACTTTCGCATTTAGCATACCAGATAACAGTTCCGCATGGGTTTGATCATCATCTATACAAATGGCTGGCCGGTTCGGTTAATGGAAACAATGCACCACCTTTTGAACTGTTGTGCCAAAAGGAGAATCATGGACCAAAATCAAAATGTAAATTGAAGGTAACCCCAAATCTACATTTCAATATCACATGCTATACAAAAAATCATTTATAATACTGGTTAAAGGCGATCAACAAGAAACAAGTAGTGACTTACAAGATCAAATATCTTTTTTGCACAAGTGGATACGAGTGTGTCTACAATAAACTTCATCCCACTGGAACACTTTATCTCGAGATTTGGTTCATGGACGCCACAGTCACATGTGCACTCACCCTTCTCAGAATAACAATTAGTATAACACCGTCCATTTCCTCTATGCCAAATCCTATTGGCACCAAAAACCTTTTTATGGTCTGTGGCAATTGTTGAAGCTGCAGATTTGGAGTCTGTGGCAGACACTCCTTGTGCACAACAAGCTGTGAATGTTATAAATTTAAAAATATTCCTTACATTTAAGACCCGATGCGGCCAGAATTTGACAATCTGTGAATTCTAGAGCATATGGTCGGAAATGCACTCCATTGTATGTGGTCATCAAAATATGTGAATTCTTATACTGAAATTTTTTCCACTATGTGAAGAGAGCATCAGCTCACCATATACAAAATAATTCGTCATTTTGTTCATAAATTTCATCTCATAGCCACTTAGAGCAACTTAGAGGTCTGCAATAGATACATAACAACCTAATGGATCTACAACAAACCTATAAGTGACCGGTTTTGCAAGACTAGCAATGTCAGCCAATTATGGGATCAAACTGTCTATCTATGCTCCACCTTGTATAAACATGTTTATTATGCAATAACAAATTAATTAATAGGTGAATAGGTGTGTAAAAAGCATAAAAACACGATGATCACAAACCCGATTATTGTTCAATCTCCACATTTCTGTCAAATCCCTCCTCTCTAGGAAAATTCATGCAAGCACACTGTCGCATAGGGAAAATCCCTAAATTTCGAGAGTTTAAGAGCCGAACATGGGTTTTCAAAATGTGAAGAATACATTGCAGGAAGTTGTGAAGTCTCTGTATCACCATCTGGACCAGCAGGTTTGCATTTGGGGTGAACAATTGGTTTCAAGAGTTTAGTGTACACTAGAATCTTGGGACATAAGAAAGCACATTCGTAGAAGCTAGGACTTCACTAACAATGTAATTTGGTAGCAATAGTGCATGGAAATAGACCAACACTTGGCACAACAAACATATCATGTGGAGCAGGTGAGGGTGACAAATGCTCTACATCAGGCATGAATCTAGGCCAATAATGCATGGACATAGACCAACACTTGGCAAAGCAAATAGTTCATGTGGTGGAGGTGAGGGTGACTCACCATCCACATCACTTAGAAATGTAGGCAAGGGTTATCTCCTTGTTATCTTAATAACAAGATAAAACTAAAAATTGCTCCTCATAATGAATCGCAAACACCTTGCTTCCTCCTCCATGACCTCTCCTTCTACATCCACACCTTATGTTCATAATGATGTCTACATTAAAATCTATCACATGTGATCATGACTAATTGCATTAGAGTCCAAGTGGCTTGGCATTTCTCAGCATATCAAGTTACTATATGATGTTGCCATAAATACGTCCTGGCAATAAAGGAAAATTCTTCGCAGATCTCCAGGGGCTCCTATCCATGGGGATCTCTACAACCATACAACCATGAGCTAAAGCAATTAACTGGGTTGCTATGGGGAAGGTATCAACTCGCCATATCTACAGGTTTCATTGATATGGGAAGGTTTAAAATGCATAGAGAAGTTCTGCATTGCTGCTATGTTTGTTCTCTGCAAAAGCTGCACGTTTGTTTAGTCTTTGCTGTTGTTAGAGCCGTAGAAGAAAAAAGCCCATAGATTTCATTTTCATAGATGATATTGCCATATCCAATGGTTACGTTTAAGATTGCATGAGATGCATTTGGCAAGGAGTCGTAAAGTTGTCCCGCATTAAGAAAACTTGGCTGCTATGCATTAATCTTGAACACGTAAATTGAAAATCGAATCTGGACATTATAACCAATGTAAAGGACTTCAATGCACTCGAGGTTGTTTCTATATACTATAACTTTTCTCGTTCCACTACCGAAGGTGTTTTCCGATCAATACCAAAAGGTGCCTGCCCTTACTGTTTTCTAATCAATACCGAAAGGTGCCTGAAGGTGTTTTCTGATCAATACCAAAAGGTGCCTACCGTTACTGTTTTCCATACAATACCGAAAGGTGCCTGCCCTGCCCACTGAGGATCATTGTGATAATTGATATGCCTGTTTCAAAAGAAGTGAAAGCTCCACAACCTTGGGATATAAATTTTTGATCACAAGCTATGTTAAAATTACAACGCCCCGGTTGTCGCCATGCATTCAGATGCTCAGTTTGATGCTGGCTCGATTTTCTTGAGCAAAGCATAATGCCACGGTCATCCTTTGACTATAGGGTAGGGCCCCTACAATAGTAATTGAGGTTTCATGCTTCATGTTAAGTTTATGATTGTTAAGTTACGTAGAATAAAAGTGTTTGAAAACATCAACACTAGTAACCATCTCATAAGATAGATTAAGCTTCGGCTATTCATATTTGGCCACATTGTAGCATTCAATACTCGGAAAGGGAAATCTACCACTTATAAAAATTAAATCCAGTCAAAATATTAAATATTACATAAAGTGAGTAATAATATTAAATATATTATTTTTCTTGATTATTTTATTTTACATATTATTTGAATCATTACAACCATTAATGGAAGAAATCAAGATCTTCCTGAGTCACTTGGAAGATCCTGAAATTAGCCTTGTGCATTGGGGGTCAAAACTACACTACTTTCTTTGGTTTATTAGTGATTTTCAGAAGATTAATTCATATAGTGATAGGTCTGTTCGCATTACATGGTTGAGAAGCATGTAAAGTTTTTATTGTGGACTTGAAATCCTCAATGAGAAGAAAGAAACATATGTGGGTTTCCCACTCTATCTTCCATTCTTGAAGCAAGCATAACGAAGATTCATTTACATCTTAGATTGTGGCACTATCAAGAGGTGGTCCATGAAAGAGTTCTATACCTATACTTGTATATGGAGATTCCTAAATTTATTGCTACAACACATGGCATGAAAGCAAACTTTTGTTCACAAGTAGTTTGTGCAATTTAGAAGCTATTATAATCATTGTTTTCATTGATATTATTGCAGAAATATTTTTTCAAATTGCTTATATATTCCAGATATAATAGTAATCTATAATGTTGAGATTACTACTAGAGAGCTTGTGAGAAAAGCAATTGAAGCTGGCTCACTGTGTTGATGAACTTAACATTATTTTTTGTTATGGGTTGAGTGCCTATGTCTTTGTAATCTGAGATTGTTACAAACTTTGCTCTTTTCCTACAGTATGGCTACTTCGCTGCCTTGTCACTATGTTTTTGATCCTTCTAACTTTTCTCCTTTCCTACCGACATTCATTTTTGCTAATATATTGAACGTCATTGCTAATATTGAACGTCACTCCTATGAGATGGATGTATATCACGTTTCATTTCTTTGGCACTAAGTAAACAAAGTGTCCCTTTGAAAATGTGAAGAACCGTGACGTCGTGGACAACACTACAAAGAAAAAGATTATACTGGCATGGTCCTACTTGAAACAATGCACTACGGAAGCTCAAGAAAATAACAGATCGGAGCATCATAATATACAGCTTGGCGGTGGCGGAAAGAATGAAATCGGTGAGGATATGTCAAACATGAGAGTAATTGTGATTATGGCCGGAGATGAGAAACCCACCTTTATTGCTAAGCCAACGTCTGTGGCTGTGGATGCCGCAATTAATTAAAATCTCCACCAGTCTCCGTTGCGGAAGAGAGCTTCTATTTTTTCTTTTTCTGGTATTGCAGATCTCTGAGGTTGGTTGTGGAATATTATTTAGGAGATAGCTGAGCCGCCAGAAAGATTGAATTTCGTCAGGGTTTCTATTACTGTCAGATATATAGAATGAGGTATATAATACTTCACAAAAAAGAATAATTTCAGGGTTCGAATCGAGCAGAGAGATTCGGCCTCTAGTTGCACGAGGAGAGGAAATGATTGCCAAAGGCAATGGCTTTTGTTATTCGATTTTGTATTTATTAGTTGGATGGAATGAGAATTCTTTCAAGTTTGCCGTGAAATGCTTTCAATTCCATAAACATTAAGATATAAGATGGACACATTTAGCATTAACCAACTTCTACGTCATAAATGAAGCTGCCACTGAAATGAAAATTTTTATTTAAGTTTTTTATTGCTATGTATCTATAACATCTCCCCATACCAAGTTGTAAATCAACTTACTAATCTCAATATAACAATTAACCATGGTGCACGGGTACAATTGGAGAGACTCGAACACGTGACCTTCCATTTACAATTAAGTACAACTTCTCATCATTACCACTTGAACTACCCCTCACTAACAAAATCATTCACACATATATATATATAATAAAACATATATCCCACATGTTTTTATTTTTTTAATTACCTTTATAGTAATCATGTTTTTCATGTTATCGAGCATCTCTAGGAGCAATGACATACAAACTAATGAGTTGAGTTCTTTCTATGCCATAGAATTGAGATAAAGGAAAAACTATTAACAAATCAAGCCATTATACAATATTTCCACCTTCGATTTTATAAATATTATATTTTTATTTTTCCATGTGAGAAAAACTAAAATATTGTAATAATATGATGGAAGAGATGAGCACTGCAAAGCATGCAAGTATGCTGTATTCATCGCCTTGATTTTTGTTTTTAAGCTTTGGAATTGAGTGTTCTTGATGAACCAAGCCAGTAACCGTTTCCTGAGGTTGCTATATTCTGTTCTATCTTTATCGCCATTTATTGAGCCTCCTTCAGATTCTTCGGACCTTTTTCCCTTAGCCAAAACCCTTTTTTCCATCGAATGCATCTATGTAATAAATAAGGAGGGTTGCAACCGGAGGTTTAATGTCTTTATGCAGCTTCGCAACTATGTGATCAAATCTCCTGAGGTAAATGGGTGAAAGAATATAACAGCGCCAATATAGTTAGGGCGATGGAGTAAAGGTCCAAATTAAATAGGGATCGAAATATGAATAAATGGAGGCGTTACTATGCTGCTATTAACATGCTATAATCAACCCTGTGAACTTATTTTAATATGCAAAAATTCAGGTGAGGGCCCTTCCAAAGGTGCGCCTCCACAGTAGCAAGGACGTCGTGTTGATAAATCACCATATAGACAGCAACATGGAATACATCTATGTAAAGCAAAAGCAACAATTTTGTTATGGAAGAACCTCATAGGCATATAGAACCTCACAAGCATATCTCTTGCCATAATAAGGTTCAAAATGCATGAGCAAGTGATGCAAATGGTGAGTGCAATGGCACTAAGTACTAGTTTACAAAGGAGCATAATACATAGGTGTACTAGTATAAGAAAGGAAGACAAACGTACATGATAAAACATAATAAGAAGTCATTACGAGTAGCTACAAAAAGAAATATAGAATCATATGAGTTCAAATTCAAAGGGATGGTGTAACTAATAAAGAAAGATTCATGCGAGTTCAAATTCAATGACATGCTGTAACTAATAGGATTTTATATGAGAAAACTTAGCATATGCACCAAAATGTGAGTAATGCGCTAAGGTAAGTAATAATAAGTAATTTCCTACTACCCAAGCTATGGAAAACAACAAATAAAGATGGTTAAATGTCACAACATGGCAGAGTCAATCCTAGAGCATATAGTTACACCAAAATAATGTCAATGCAAAGTGCCCAATAAAAATGCCTATTGCTATATGGGAGTTTAGAATTATTCATCTTAAGATATAAAGAAAATGAGTAAGCTAATCTCTAGATGATTTGTACTTTTTTTAGTGGTTTTTGTCGGAATCCGATGATGAAGAAATTGTTGGAATTGCAATTTTGATTGCAGGCATGGATTCAGCACCCTTGATTACCCCTAGGGCACCCGAATTATGCAATTCCAGCAACCCCAAACTATGATTTCAACTATTTGAGCCAGATTTTGACCGGAGATATTGTCGGATTCTGAATGCAAATAGTCTAGAGTTCATCTCACACCTAAAAAAAATGATACTCCAAATACTAAGTGAAAAACATATTTTACTTCATCATAGTCAACAATAGTTAAACATAATCAACTATATAAACAATAACAAATCTAAATTAATTTTCATTATTAATTTTAATTATTAACATTTTCTATATTTTAGTTTTTTAATTATAATAAATTATTTATATTTATATACATATTTTTTATTATTTATATATTTTTATTATTTTTATTAAAAGAAAATTCAAATATCAACAACTAACATAACTATATTACTTAAAAATATTTGATTAACTATTTTTATTTTTATTGTTGAATATATTTGAATAAATACTTGATTAACTATTTCTATTTTTATTTTTAATCTATTCGGATGATATATTGATTTTGATTTGATATATTAATCTATTCGTGATAGTGATCTTTGCTTTCCGATTATCATGAAACGTCAGATTTTGTTGGAAGTTTCATAGCAGATTATATTGAACAAACTGATTTTAGATGGATGTATATCACGTTTCATTTGTGTGGCACTAAGTAAACAAAGTGTCTCTTCGAGAATGTGAAGAACCGTGGAGTCTTGGACGACACTATACAAATGTTCAGTGGCGAAAAATCTCATTGCTGTGTTTTGAATAACTATTTACTCATGTCATTGAGTCCACATAGTGGGCTCCAAAAAAATATGGAATACGCATAACTGACAATTTACATATCATTACTATTTTATGTTTTATTTTTAATATATATTTTCTCTCCTGTGTCAAAGTGTTAGTTTTAGTTTATTTTATTTTATTCGTGATATGGATTATTTTAATTATTTTTTTATTTAGTTTTAATTTTTTATTACATATCATTATTATTTTATTTTTTATTTTTAATCTATATTTTCTCTCTTCTGTCAAAGTGTTGGTTTTAATTTATTTTATTTTATATGATATGGATTATTTTAATTACTTTTATTTGGTTTTAATTTTTTTATTACATATCACTACTATTTTTTTCTTTATTTTTAATATGTATTTTCTCTCCTTGTCAAAGTGTTGGTTTTAATTTATTTTATTTTATTTGTGATATGGATTATTTTAATTACTTTTTATTTATTTATTTTATAAATTGACATAAACTATTTTAATTATTTTTTTACTTTTTAAGAGACAACATCTCTTTTATTCTCAATAATCACTAACCAATCACAATTTACATATACCTTTCTTTTTGTAAGCTCCATGGAAAATTATATTAAAATCCAAAATGTACATGCATAGAAAGTCTCTAAAAGCCTACATAAGATGCTCTCTAAACCATAACAACCAGTACATCATTGTGGTATGACTGCATAAGCCCAAGGCTACATAACATCCTAAAGCTAGAGGTATGTTGAAACAATTCGAGTCTAAAATTATTACAAAAAGCCTGAGAAGGCATTTAGTCAAAAAACTGCTGGTAATATCAATCTCTAAAGATTGTCCAAAATGCTACTTGTCCCATGGACCGAATACCACGTGTTGATCAACATGCAACCAAAAACATACGGGCATAAAATGAATAAACCGTCTAAGCGATTCAAACTTGCAGACTGAGTCTGCATTATCCGGAGGCTCCTCAATGATTAGGAAGTGGTAATCTTTGGAGCTGGAAGTACCATCAGGAATGGATTTGGTTGGCAGAGGAGCAGTTTTCATAAAAATGGAGAGATTCACCATACCTTTGCCATCATCATGCTTACACTTGAATCCACTAGTTGAGGTTATGCTTGTTTTGTCCACCGGCTGCTGTATGTCCTTGTTGAGCTAAGTTCCTTACTGCATCGATAGATTGGAAACTTGAGAGACAACCAGATAGGATGACGAATGCAATGTTGGAGCAGGAACAAGGGATGGAGAAGGGGTTGGATAATTCCCTTGCAGAAAATCTTGGGTCTATAGGAGAAGCTGGGCCAAAGAGTTCTTGACTAGAAAGTAATCTCTTCTCTTTACTCGAGCCCTTTGACTTGCTAGCTGCTGAAGGACCAATTCTTCCTCTGAGTGGTCTAGAATATTTCTTAAGTGGTAAGGGATGGAATGATCATAACCATTATCCGCTAAACCTCCACATCCTTGACGACCATGACATCCTTTGCCTCTACAACACCGACAGAGAACTACACGAATTCGTCAAGCTATTGCACGAATTTTTCCTTAGCTGGTAATCAATTGAGGCCTCGAAAGATCCCGAACAATCCACTGGTCCTGGGTACTCAGAATGATTCCAAATTTGATTGGAGAAGGATCTCACCCGACATAGGATAAACTTCCCAAAATTCGCAGAGTGGAAAGAGTAGTTGGCTTGCTAAAAGGAGATGCATAAAAACTAGAGTTCTTCCAGATTAAATGTAGGTATCCGGCCTCCCGAGGGGCCATTAATTCACACAGGGGATTCATCATTGTCCCAACACATCCAAGAACTTGACACAGAGTAGAGATGACCAACTTCAATAAAGAGCTAAGCATTGGAACAAGGAGCTCTTAAATGTGTAGGGTGGGAGATTCTAGGGGCAGCCACGTGGAGGGAAGTTGTGGCCTCCACATCGGTTGTCTCATGTGCCATCAATTCACCCACATCTGGGGACAATTTACATATTCCTACATGTCAAATACAAATATAATAAATACTACTTGAAACTAACTTTATAGAATTTTGTAACATATTCCAAACACTAGATTTATATATAAAGACCCCCCTCTAAGAGTCTCATGTAATGATCATCCTTGTTTATAAAAAGAATTTGGATGTGAAGGGTGGAGCAATGGCAATGCTAATGAGAAATCGTATTAGCCCATGAAATGGCCAAATTGCTATTCCCTATTGTGTGGAGGGTGTAAATAATGGAATGGATTAGGAACTTTAATAGGAAAGAAAAATGATAATATAAACGCAAAATAACTTGATTTCAATATCAAGTAATACATTTAGTTTTAAATCACAAAATTAAAAATAAGTAATTTGGTTTCAATATCAAGTAATAAGTAATAAATAATACATTTAATATTTTCTCTCCTCTGTCAAATTATTGGTTTTAATTTATTTGATTTTATTTATGACATGGATTATTTTAATTACTTTTTAGTTGGTTTTAATTTTTTTATTACATATCATTACTATTTTATTCTTTATTTTTAATATGTATTTTCTCTCCTTTGTAAAAGTGTTGGTTTTAATTTATTTTATTTTATTGGTGATATGGATTATTTTAATTATTTTTTATTTGGTTTTAATTTTTTAATTTTATGAGTTGGCATGGACTATTTTAATTACTTTTTTACTTTTTAAGAGACAACGTCTCTTCTATTCCCAATAACCACTAATCAATTACAATTTACATATATCTTTTTTTTTTTGTAAGCTCCATGGAAAATTATATTAAAATACAAACAGAAGTACATGCATAGAAAGTCTAAGAGGTCGGTTAGGCTGCTCTCTGAACCATAACAACCAGTACATCACCGTGTTCTGACTGCATACGCCCAAGGCTACATAACATCCTAAAGCTAGAGGTTTGTTGAACCAATTCGAGTATGAAATTATTACAAAAAGCACGAGAAGGTATTTAGTAAAAAAACTGTTGGAAATATCAAAACTGTAAAGATTCTCCAAAATGCTACCTGTCCCATGGACCGAATACCACGTGTTGATCAACAAGTAACCAAAAATAGACACGCAAAAAAGGAAGAAACCATCTGATCTACTCATACTTGCAGACCGAGTCTTCTTTATCTGGAGGCTCCTCAATGATTGGGCAGTGGTAATCTTTGGAGTTGGAAGTACCATCAAGATAGATTTTGTTGGCAGAGGAGCAATTTTCATGAAAATGGAGAGATTCATCATACCTTTTCCATCAGCATACTTACGCTTGACTCCGTTGGTCGAGGCTATGTTTGTTTTGTTCACCAGTTGTTGTATGTCCTTTTCGAGCTGAGTTCCTTGCTGCACCGATGTCTTCGAAACTTGAGATGCAGTTGAAGAGGATGATGAATGTAGTGCTGGACCAAGAACACAAGGTGGAGAAGGGGTTGGATAATTCCCCTACAAAAAATCTTGAGTCCGTAGGAGAATTTGGGACAAATATTTCTTGACCAACAAGTAATGTCTTCTCCTTACCTGAGCCTTTTGACTAGTTATCTGTTGAAGGACCAATTCTTCCTTTCAGTCATCTAGAATCATTCTCAAGTGGTAAGGGATGGAATTATCATAACCATTATCCGCTAAACCTCCATGGCCTCGATGACCATGCCATCCTTTGCCTCTTCCACCTTGGTGGGGAACTACACAAACTCGTCGAGCCATTGCACGATTTTTTCCTTCGCTAGTAATCAATTGAGGCCTGGAAAGAGCCCGAACAATCCACCAGTCCTACATACTCAGAATGAGTCCAAATTGACTGGATAAGGATCACACCTGGCGTAGGATAAAATTCCCAAAATTCGCAGAGTGGAAAGAGTAGCTAGCGTGCTAAAATGAGATGCATAAAAAATGGAGTTCTTCTTTCTTAAAGGTAGGTATCTGACCTCCCAAGGGGCCATTAATTTGCACAAGGGATTCATCATTGTCCCAGTACATCCAACAAATCGACGTAGAACAAAGAGGACCAACTTCAATAAAGATCTAAGCATTGGAACGAGGAGCTCTTAAATGTCTGGGGTGGCAGATTCTAGGAGCAGCCGCATGGAGGTCAATTGTGGCCTACACGTCAGTTGTCTCATGTGTCGGTGATTCACCCGCATCCGGGGACAATTTACATATACCTACATGTCAAATACAAATATAATAAATACTACTTGAAACTGAATTTATAGAATTTTGTAACATATTCCAAACACTAGAGTTATATATAAATACCCCCCTCTAAGAGTCTCATGTAATGATCATCCATGTTTATGAAAAGAATTTGGATGTGAGGGGAGAGCAATGGCAATGGTAATGAGAAATTGTATTAGCCCACGAAATAGCCTAATTACTATTCCCTATTGTCTTGTGGGTGTAAATAATGGAATGTCTTATGAACTTTAATAGGAACGAAAAATGATAATATAAACTCAAAATAACTTGATTTCAATATCAAGGAATAAATTTAGTTTTAAACCACAAAATTAAAAATAAGTAATTAAACATATCACAATGATTTTTGAAAGAGAGGAGATATCTTCATAAATTAATCAAAATGTGAACAATAATGAAACCATATATTTGATTGATATTACATGAGTTTTTATTATCTAAGTCTAGTTGTTATACAAATATTTTATATCCTTAGTCTATGGAATATGAATACATGATACTCTTAGTCAGAATAAGTTGAAACTCAGAATAAGTTGAACACACGAAGATTACATGTTACAATTTGAAGTTTGTGTGCTATTTTATCACATGGCTATGCTTTTCCTTCGAGAACAACATAAGCCTTATGGTTGTTGTTAAGAATAATTGCGATTGGATGGATTTTCTCATGATAAGAAACATGGATACATATCAAAGCCAAAAAAATTGAAAGAAAGCTAGTAAATTAAAAAACAAATTGACAACTATAGATCACATATACAAGAAACTTGTTTGACATGAACTTACACTTTAAAATTTTCCCTTATCATATTCTTAGCCTATAAATGAAGAATCCATAATTGAGGGAAAGGAGACAAAGAAAGTGACTGAAAGAATGAAAACTACATGAAGGAATTCAAAGTGATAAGATGAGAATAGGCCAAGGCTCACAGTTCCTTTTCCAAGGAAAAGCTAGCGATTAGTTTCTTTAGTTGCTCAGAAATATTAAGTAGAGATCAAAGAGAGGCAAATTGGTTCCTCAACCATAAGATCATAGATCATCATTAGCAAATACGTGTTTTAAGGACAAGAGAAGATGAACTTTGGTGAATAGAACACTACATAAAGAATCATATATCCAAATTTTTGTAACATTAGCTTTACATGTGATTGATATTCCATCAAAATGTTGTGGGAGGAAGGAGATTGAAAATTAGGGTTTCCAAGTAAGAAGAAACCCTAGGAAAGTTGGGAGACTCATAAGTCAGCAATGAAGGAGGTTTAAATGGCACTGATATTCTATCATCCTAGCACCATGAACCAGGGTAATTTTTAAGGGAGAAATTTCACCAATTGGCTATTTTTCGAGCTTTTTTTCAAAAAATAAATTCCCTATTTGGTCATTTTTAGTCTCTAATATCGCCTAAATTTACATAAAATAAGTTTTTTTATCATAATATTCACCAAAATTTACACATTTCAGTAGTAAATTGTATTTTTCATTTTTAATATTCGCCTACCTATCTATATACATGTTTTTTTCAATCCAAAATAATCGCCTAGGATACTATACTTAAGTATAATATTAGAATCCTTAAAAAATACCCTGCCATGAACCTATCTAATATGTTTACAAGTTATCTACCTTGGATGGTTATGGTTTTACCCTTATAGAGAAGACTACAAGCAATCTCGACAGGTATGACTTGAGGCGATACATGTATGTTTTGAAATGTGTTTCATGATTAAGTTCATGATATGCTTGTCTTCATATTAATGAGGTTAGTACAATCATGATTAATTTTAGATTGTATGATCACCTTAGTAATATTAGTTTTTCATCATTTAATTCAATAGATCTAGGATCTTAACTGAAAGAACAACATGTACAGCATATCAAGCATAAGAGACAAGAGACAACAGACACAAAACATTTCACCAAGGAAAACCAAGAAGGTGAAAAACCCCGCAACTTCCTCAAATATAGAATAAGCATCAATACAAGGATCACAATGATCAAAACCAAGAGATATATATCTTCAGTAGCATACTCCTCCTCCACTTGTGCACACTCCTCCTTTCTCTCACTAATGCGAAGTGAGTGAATGAGAGAATGTGTAAAATGAGAGAGACACACTCTCTATTTATACACTACTTCACTTGCCTTTTAACTTTAAGTAGGTCGGCCCCAACTTAACCACTTAACATAATGTTCACTGGGCCGACTCCCACTAGGGTGGTCTAATAACCCTTTGTTAAGTTTAAACTAATTTGACTAGTAAGATCACTGAAAGAAATATAATCACAAGATAGACAGAGATTTTACCCTGGGAAAACCTCAAGGGGTAGAAAACCCAGCAAAGCTTTCCTCAATAAGATGATTAACCAATATACAAGATGTGCTCCAAGACTAGAGCTCCTTCTCTACCTCCTATGCAGAGCTCTCAAGCACAAGTGTGCTACTTTCTGAGCTATGCAATTATGAGATAAGTGAGGAGCATTCTCCTCTACTTATATTAGTTTCCCGACTGACTATTTCCCTTATGGGGCCAACCTGTCCCAATGAAGTCTAATAGCCCCTAATTAAATAACTCAGGGTTGAACCCCACATGGTGGATCTAATAACCCTGGTTACCACAATTCATCGGAGGAATAAACATCTCCGGAATAATAAAGTACAAATATAATATTCTTAGAAGTTACAATATTCAACACTCCCCCTTAATGACAAGGATATTATAACAACATCTGCAGGAGCAAGGATTCATCAACTACATCATACATGATACATTTATAAATCATCAGAAGCTTTCTTCAATACAACATCAACAGTAACTCAACCAGTTACTGGAACATCTTCAATACTGGAACATCATCATCTGGATCCTTATGATCATCAGCCTCATCATCACACGATCATCAGTATCGTCATCACATGATCAACATCATCATCACACGATCATCAGCATCGTCATCACATGATCATCAGTATCGTCATCACACGATCATCAGCATCGTCATCACATGATCATCAGTATCGTCATCACACGGTCATCAGCATCGTCATCACACGATCATCAGTATCGTCATCACACGATCATCAGCATCGTCATCACACGATCATCAGCATCGTCATCACATGATCATCAACATCGTCATCACAGCATACCCTGCAACACACATGATCCTTCCTTTCGAAATTACGGGATCAATCTCATCACAATCATGTTTAAGACTATCCTTCCTTTCGGAATTACTAGATTTACTGTCTAAGGATGATTAATCCAAATTCAATCATATTTAAGACTATCCTTCCTTTCGGAATTACTGGATTTATTGTCTAAGGATGATTAATCCAATCTCAATCTCATTTAAGACTATCCTTCCTTTCGGAATTACTGGATTTACTGGATTTACTGTCTAAGGATGATTAATCCAATCTTCTCATTTAAGACTATCCTTCCTTTCGGAATTACTGGATTTACTATCTAAGGATGATTAGTCCAATCTCAATCTCATTTAAGACTATCCTTCCTTTCGGAATTACTGGATTTACTTTCTAAGGATGATTCGTCCAATCTCATACATTTTGAACCAAGCGCTTAGGGATGATGTAGTCCTATCATGTCCACTAGGGACCACTTTTCGAAGACATATGTCTACGGATCTCTTCAAGGGACCAAAGTCTGGGGATGATACAATCCCCACCTGTCCACTAAGGACTTCATTCTCGGAGACACATGTCTACGGATCAATTCAAGGGACCAATGTCCGGGGACGATACAATCCCCACCTATATCCTCATCAATACAGATATCGTTAGTACATCACTAGTACAAGTACATACCAGCATCCTTATCAATACAAGTATCCTCATCAATACAAGTATCCTCATCAATATGTATCCTCATCAATACATGTATATATATATATCATCAAAACATCAATACAAGTATCCTCATCAATACATATCAGAAATATAAGTGATTAGGTATATATCTAAGAAGTATAAATACCTAAGCATACTAATATAGGTGTCCTCATCATCGACCTTACTGTCGATGTGGGCAGTCTTATCATTAGTGTCTACATCACTCCCCCTTTCGAGGAGGGTCCTTTTGGACTACACCAAGATTGTATCGGAAATACTCAAATTTTACTCTCAAGACAGAGGTTTGGTCAATATATCAGCAATTTGTTCATCAGTGCTCACATACTCAAGCTTAATAGCTCCTTTCTGCACCATATCCTGTATATAGAAATATCGGATCTCTATGTGTTTTGAATTATCATGGAACACTGGATTTTCTGTCATCTTAATACAACTCTGGTTATCACACATGATCACAGTGGGATCCATCTCTAAGTCAAACAATCCTGATAATAGTTTTCGAAGCCATACTGCTTCACAACTGGCAGAGCAAGCAGCTATATATTCTACTTCGGCAGTACTGAGAGCCACACTAGATTGTTTCTTGCTGAACCATGAGATCATGGCTGATCCAAGACCATAACATCCACCTGATGTACTTTTCCTGTCTGACACACTTCCTACCCAATCAGAATCTGAGTAGCCATGTAATCTGAGTTCATGCTTTCCTAGATAGTATAGACCAAAATGTAACATACCCTTTAAGTACCTCATTACATGCTTTGCAGCTATTAAGTGAACGTTTCTAGGTTCTACTAGATACTGACTCAAGGTATTTATAGCAAAGCATATGTCTGGTCTGGTATTTGTCAAATACATTAATGACCCAATAATCTGTCTATATAGAGTCACATCTACTAACTCTGACGAGTCATCAACTAATAACTTTAAGTTAGAGTCCATGGGAGTGGCCATAGCTTTACACTCCAACATATCAAATCTTTTCAAAATTCCCACAGCATACTTACCTTGATTTAGAAAGATTCCTTTTGGGTCTTGCCATACTTCTAGGCCTAAGAAGTAGTGCATTAATCCGAGATCTTTCATCTCAAATTTTGAAGAGAGCTTCTTCTTGCACTCGATGATTTGTTTCTCATTTCTAGTCAGAAATAGATCATCTACATACAATAGTAATATAACAGGTTCATCATCCATAACTTTGAGATAAAGATTAGGATCATCTTTAGTCTTGGTAAAGCACATGCTTGTTAAGAAACTATCAATCCTTCCGTACCAAGCTCTGGGAGCTTGCTTCAATCCATACAAATCCTTTTTCAGCTTGCATACATGTGTTCTTCCATCTTTAACCTCAAATCCTTGTGATTGTTCTATGTACACTTCTTCTTCAATCACACCATTCAAGAAGGTTGTCTTAACATCCATTTGGTGTAATTTCCATTTCATCATAGATGCAAGTGCCATGATAGTTCTAATAGAAGTGTACCTAGCAACTGGTGCAAATGTTTCTTCATAGTCAATTCCCTCTTTCTGAGAGAATCCTCTGGCTACAAATCTCGCCTTATATTTTTCAATGCTACCATTTGTAGCATGTTTTATCTTGAATATCCATTTGGAAGATACCACACTTTTATCCTTTGGTTTGGGAACTATATCCCAAACATCATTTTTCATTATTGATTGGTATTCTTCTATCATTACTTCTACCCACTCTTTCTTCTGAACTGCTTCTTCATAGCTAGTAGGTTGTTGATCCACAAGGTCACACATCAAAGCCACATAGTTGGATATTAGCTTTGGTTTCTTTCATTCTCTAGTGGAGCCTTCAGGAGCTCCATATTTTTCAGCTCCTTGAATAATGTCTCTAGCCCATGCGGGCCTTCTTTTCATGGATAAGTTTGAAATGGGGGGTTCTTGAGGTTCTAATATGTCATGATCTTCATGTGTATCATCTTCAGGAATGGGAACAGCCTCTGTGATTCTAAGAGATGTATCTTCTTCATATATTTCTTCAAGTTGGTACTTCCTAGATTTCTTGAGAGCTGCTTCTTCATCAAATGTCACATCTCTACTTATTTCCATATGATGAAAACCTGGGATATAAATTCTGAAAGCTTTGGATGATTCACAATATCCAACAAATATTCCCTTCTTACTAGAGGGATCCAACTTGGTTCTCTTTTCTTTTGGGATATGAATGTACACTGGACATCCAAATATTTTGAGATGACTTACCTCAGGCTTCTTTCCTGAGAACACTTCTTCTGGAGTCTTAAATTCAAGAGCACTATGGGATAGTCTATTTTGTACATAGATTGTTGTCCTAGCTGCTTCATCCCATAGATACATGGGTAGATCTTGGTCATGTATCATGGTCTTTACAGCTTCCATGATGGTTCTATTCTTTCTTTCAGCAACAACATTTTGTTGAGGATTGTAGGGATTGGTTAGCTCCCTCTTGATTCCAGCTTCCTTACAGAAATCTTCAAAGTCTCTTGAAGTATATTCTCCACCATTATCTGTCCTGAGTATTTTAATATTCTTTTCTGAAAGGTTTTCTGTCAAGGCTTTGAACTCTTTGAATTTTCCAAAGACTTCATTCTTCCCTTTTAGAAAGTAAATCCAAGTCTTTCTGGAGTAGTCATCAATAAATGTAAGGTAGTATTCATATCCACTCAAGGATGTGGAGGGCATTGGTCCACATACATCTGAATGCATTAATTCTAAAGTATTATTGGTCTTTGTTTCACTCTTTGGAAAAGGGTTCTTGATATTCTTTCCTTTGGCACGCCCCTTGCATGTGCCATCATGATCAGTCTTCAGATCTGGTAATCCTATGACAACTTTACTCACATGAGGTAGTTCTTTGTAGTTAATATGAGAAAGCCTTCTATGCCATAGTTCATTAGGACTAGTGGCTTCATGAACAAGGGAAGCTTCTGGATGTCCTCTGAGTTTGTATAGACCTCCTTCCTCTTCACCAATAACAATTGCATCCTTAATTGATTTTCCTTTGGGCCACATGAGTACTTGTCCATCTGTGAATGCAACCCCATAACCTTTCTTATCTAGAGCTGAGATAGAGAGTAAGTTCTTCTTCAATCCTGGGACATATAATATCTATTTCATTTTCAATGATGTTCCAAAATCAAGCTTGTAACTTGCTTCACCAATTCCCTTGATGGGATACTGATAGTCATCTCCTAATGACACCTTTTGTGGAGAGGTCTTCTCTTCCAACTTTGAAAGAGTTTTCTTTTGTCCAGTCATGTGCTTTGAAGCACCACTATCAATAAGCCATGTATCTTCTCCAGGTGTTATAGATCCTGAGAGTGCAGAGAATAGGAAATACTCTTCTGCATCTTCTTCTTCATTCCTTCTATATTTTTTCTTGGGGAGGGGATTTTTTCTTCTTCATCATCTCTTTTGGATCTCTTCCTATGAGACATTACTTCCTCTTCTTCTTCTTCTTCACTTTCATCTTCTGCAAGATGTGCTTGATGTCTTTTATAGTGAAGATTTTTCTTCTTCTTTGAGGGACAAAATCTAGCAATGTGTCCTTCTTTATGACAAATGAAACATTGGAAAGAGGAGAATTTTCTTCTTCCTTTCTTCTGAAATCTTTGTGGATATTGAGACTCCTTGTGATTATCCTTCTTGAAGTAAGATTGATTCCTCCTTCTCTTAGTGTGTGTAGCCAAGGCTTAGTCATCTTCTTTGAGTAGAGATTCTCTGTTAGAAACCCTAGCTTCTTCTTGGACAATCTTCCCATACCACATCAAACTTCATGCTCTCTTTTCTGGCACACATGGTTTGTATGAATGACTCCCATGGTCTAGTGAGACCATTTAGAGCAGTCATGACTAGTTCATCTCCATAAAGGGTATCTCCAATAGCATCTACTTGTTCTTTGAGCTGGGAGATCCTTGAGAAATAATCTTGAATATATTCTCCTTTGTTCATCTTTGTGCTCTTCAATTGAGTTCTCAGATTCATCTTTCTATAGATGTTCCTTCTCTCATACATTCTGGAGAGGGAATCATATATTTCCTTTGGAGTCTTCTTGGAAGCCACTTGGGGAATCAAGTGGTCTTTAATAGAATCACCAATGATTCTCTTTTCCCTAGTTAAATCCTTCCTATACTTTTCTTTGCCTTCATCTTCAACGGGTTCTACAACTTCATCCTTGATATATTGAGCAAGATCATTCTCTTCAAGAATGAGACCAATTCTGTATTTCCATGCTTAGAAATTCTCTATACCTTCTAGCTTGTCTTCAAGATTAGTGCTTGGAGCCATCTTCTCTTGGGGGAGTCCAATAGATAAGAGATAAAGTAGCACTTACAAGGGGAATTTCTTTATTGACTTGGGAACACTGGTGTGTTCTGTTTCTGGAAACTTTAACTTTTCACTTTCTGGATCTGCAATAGAATTTCTGGTTTATTGCACTTTTGGTCAAACTAGGGTTTGACTTTCCCAGAGTTCTACCCAACCAAAAACCTTGATCTAGGGCTCAAAAGATTGATTTTGAGAAGGGATATTCAGCCATGCAACCAGAATCCAAAAATACTAACTTTTGCATAAACCCTAATTTTTGGGACAGAGAGAGAAAGATAATTTCACCTTGTGAAAGATGTTCTATTCAGGCTAGCTCTGATACCATGTTAAGTTTAAACTAATTTGACTAGCAAGATCACTGAAAGAAATATAATCACAAGATAGACAGAGATTTTACCCTGGGAAACCCTCATGGGGTAGAAAGCCCATCAAAGCTTTCCTCAATAAGATGATTAACCAAAATACAAGATGTGCTCCAAGACCAGAGCTCCTTCTCTACCTCCTATGCAGACCTCTCAAACACAAGTGCGCTACTTTCCGAGCTATGCAAGTATGAGATAAGTGAGGAGCATTCTCCTCTACTTATACTAGTTTCCCGAATGACTATTTCCGTTATGGTGCCAACCTGTCCCAATGAAGTCTAATAACCCCTAATTAAATAAATCAAGTCTGACCCCCACATGGTGGATCTAATAACCCTAGTTACCACAATTCATCGGAGGAATAAACATCTCCGGATACACAATAGGATCACCTCGAAGGCATGAAACATATCTGGAATAATAAAGTACAAATATAATATTCTTAGAAGTTACAATATTGAACACCCTTTAACCCACATGACTCATACATGGCCGACCCCATCAAGGTGGTCTAATAACCCATCAAGTATAAGTTACAACACTTATAATATAAATTGCGACACTTACAAGTACAACTGATGACACTTCCAATCAGAGGAATAATACATCTCCATTGGGGATACAATAAAGTACAAATACAATATCCAAGTGAATATCTTCCAAAGTTAGAAATACATCAACACTCCCTCTTAACTAGGAAGGTATTCTCTTGACATAGGTCATCAATACACATAGGCACAAGTCTTCAATTCTGAAGCTGGATCATCATCACTGGATCACAGAGCATCATCATCATCACTGTTGCTATACCCGTCATCTCGATCACTAGGCTATCTATGAATTCTTCTTGTCATAGGAAGTTCTATAGAGCCAGCTTTTTTTCATGATGGATGTAGGCCTAGCCTCCTATGGGTCTTCGTCATCACTGGCCATACTGTGGAATCCTCAGGACTTATTACGTGCGTCAAAAAAACCTTGAAAGAGCATCCCAGGACTGATTACGAGCTTCCCACTCAACCTATCGGATCTCCCAAGATCTTTTACATGTTGAATGTCACAAAACCTTAAAAGAGTGTCTTGCATCCTGCAAGAACTCCAAAGAGCATCCCAGGATTGATTATGAGCTTATCTTTCAACCTATCGGATCTCGAGGACTAATTATATGTGACCCCCAACACAAAACCTTAAAAGAGTGTCTTGCTTCCTGTAAGAAATCTAAAGAGCATCCCAGGACTGATTACGAGCTTACTGCTCAACCTATTCGATCTCCAGGACTGATTATATGTGGTCAGGAAAAACCTTTAAAGAGTGTCTTGCAACATGCAAGAACTCTAAAGAGCATCCCAGGACTAATTACGAGCTTACTGCTCAACCTATAGGATCTCTAGGACTGATTACATGCCTCTAGTAGCAAAACCTTGAAAGAGAATCCTAGCTCAGACTATAGGATCTCCCAGGATCTTTTCTATGCTACATGCACAACCTGTCCACAGCCACAGAGTATCAACCTGATACTCATGATTATACTGATCATCATCATATAGTACATCATCCTGATGCACATCATCATCGCATGATCATCCTAATCATCATCATAGCATCGTTCTGAGCATATCATCTGGAGCATCATCCTGATGCTCATCACACATGATCAACCTGATCATATACATAGCAACATCCAGAGCATCGTCTTGATTCTCATCACATAGTGCTTACATCCACAGCCATGGGAAGGATCCTTCGACCACCATGCTTGGAATGGCTCCTACAAATGTGTCTCGTCACTTTCTCCTAGAAGTATCTTCTATCTGAAGAACACTAAGCCTTTATCTGAAGTACTCAAACTTCATTCTGGCTAGTGGTTTGGTCAACACATGTGCAATATTCTCATCTGTCGCAACATACTGGAGCTTCACTGCTCCTCTCTGCACCATATCCATGATGTAGTGATATTTGATCTCAATATGCTTCGACTTGTCATGGAACATTGGGTTCTCTGACAACTTCACACAACTCTGGCTGTCACAATAGATACAAGTAGCATCCAACTGGAGATCAAATAAATTAGACAACAACTTCCTTAGCCGTATTGCCTCACAACTAGTCAAACAAGTTGCAACATACTCTGCTTCGGTTGTACTCAGTGCTACGCAGGATTGCTTCCTGCTAAACCAAGAGATCACACATGATCCCATACTAAAGTAGCACCCTCAAGTGCTCTTCCTATCTGCAGCACATCCTACCCAATCTGAATCAGCATAACCCTCCAGGTTAAACTTTTGATTCGCATCATACTTGAGCCCATAATCAACTATACCCTTCAGGTACCTCAGAATATGCTTTACAGCAATCAGGTGAACATGTTGAGGATCCGTCAGGAACTGGCTCAAGGCGTTCACCGCAAAGCAAATATCTAGTGTCGTGTTCGTCAGCTACATCAAGGACCCAATCATCTGACGATACATTGTGGCATCAAACAAATTTGATGAAGCATCACTCAATAGATTCAGTTTCGATGCCATAGGTGTGGTCATGGCCTTGCAGCCCATCATCCTGAACCGCTTCAGGATCTCTACTGTATATTTCCCTTGTCCAAGGAAGATTCCATCTGTACTCTACCACACCTCCATACCTAGAAAGTAATGCATCATACCCAAGTCCTTCATCTCGAACTCGGCAGCAAGCTTTCTCCTCATGTCGAAAATCAACCTATCCTCACCTGTCATAAACAGGTCATCCACATACAATAGGAGTATCACTGGATTTCCTTCCTCAACCTTGTAGTAAAGGTTGGAATCTGCTTTACTCTTGGTAAATCCCAAACTGGACAGGAAGCTGTCTATCCTGCCATACCATGTCCTGGGTGATTGTTTCAAACCGTACAAGGCTTTCTTTAATCTGCACACATATGACTACCTTTCATGTGTCTAAAATCTGAGTGGTTTCTCCACATACACTTCCTCTTCGACTACACCATTCAAGAAAGTTGTCTTGACATCCATCTGGTGTATCTTCCACTTCATCACTTGCCTTGTATTTCTCTATGCTTCCATCTGCAGCATGCTTGAACTTGTAGATCCACTTGGAAGTCACAACAAACTTCTCTTTTGGTCTTGGGACCACATCCCAAACAATATTCTTCATGATCGATTGTATTCCTCAATCATGGCATCCTTCCATTACTGCATCCCTGATCCTGGGAACTTCAAATTCTTCAATATCTTCATTAGGTAGTTTTCTTGAACTTCATTGCTAGAATAAATGTCATTGTCCTTCTTTTGTAGGTGATTATACACGATCTTTCCTACAAGTCAAATTCAATTGCATGATTAGAAACTTCTCATAGTTTTCAGAACAAAATCTTACACATAAGAATATATGTCATACAGTCATGCAATTATTTTAGCCAATGCTTCAATACAACATGTATCCATGTCCCGTAACTTTCTAGATTCCTTCCATCTCTACCAGAACATTGTTAAGAGTATGCATAACTAACAACATGTTAGCAAATAGGTTTCATTAGCAATGGAATGTTGTACAGTACCATAGACCGCTTACCCATTACTATATTAGTAGTATCTTGTTCATTAACACAACTTTTCTAAAATGCATAATATACATCCTAAATCTAGGAACATAAGTATGTGCATGACTGAACAACATCATTTAAGTAATAATAATTCAAATACTTATCTTTGTTTAGTTGTTGGGTGGACTCCATCTCAATCTTTTCTTCCTTGAAGGAACTACTGGAGTGTGCTCCCTCTTGATCTTTGCTTCCTTAATTATCTATCCTTGAACCATTCTGGACCACTATGTATGCTTAAGTGTGCACTAGTGTCATCATTGTGTCATCCTCAAGATCTCATACATAATCATACATTCAGTAGTATAATCTCAATACTATCAAAATATTATGATTCTAAATAATCTTAAACATGTATGGTCATGATCATTTTATACACAAGCGTTAGTATTCAAGGTTTCACGGACGACTTCTTTAACTCATGCATATTTTATTTGACCATAGGACTCTTCTAGTTTGTCATATCATTAATCAAACTAAGAAGCATAATATGCATAAACCTATTATTACTCAAAATTATAACTTCATGAATTATCAATCATACCAAGTATACTTATATAAGATCCTAACACAAGGGTAGGATTCTAACTTGATATAGGAAAAATATACCTGGATTATCATGCTTGCTAGTTATGTCTAACATACCCACATAATGTCTTCTTGTTCTCTTCAATGACTTGTGCTAGTAACCTGCATATCTCATAAGTTAACCATTGTAGAACCAAATTATACATACCTTGTAAGTAGAGCTTCTATGTGATGAATGGTTATGGATGAGTCTTTGTCTTCATGTCACCTTGGTCATATGTTCTTGATCTAGACCTTGATTTGTCTTTCTTGATGTACCTTTCATGCTAGCAGACAACATCATCCTCATACAACACCACAGTGTATTAGTACAATCATAAGTGGCATAACCCTAATCAATGAATGTCTTCTATCATTCACATGCATTCATACTTTTACTAAGCTGATAAGACAACTCTAAAATTAATCAAGATTGTATTAAACTTAATAATATGAAGACAAGCTTAATCATGAGCAGATTTCAAAACATAACCATATCTCCTTAAGTCATACCTGTCGGGATTGCTTGTAGTCTTCTTTTGTAAGGCCTTAACCTCATCTCCATCTGGAACTAAAAATTATTCACTTATGTAGGTGTCAATTCATTCTCTTCTAGGATTAACCCAATCCACTTTGATTTGTTGAAGCCAGATCTGGAGCTGGATTAGGGTTTGTAAGAGAAACCCTAAAAATTCAAACTTTGAATTTCAAACTTCTGATTGGATGAAAAGATGCGCCTTGCTGAGCTAATCAAGCTAGTATACTTCAATTTTGAAATCTCCAAAATTTGACCCCTCAAAATTGACTTTGAAAGTTTTGGATGTGCAACTTCTGTCAAATTATGGTTTTCTGGTTTTCTAGTCAAAATCCCAAACTAGGGTTTGATAGAGCCCGAGGTTCTACCCAACCAAAAACTTCGATCTTGGTCTCTAAATTTCAATTTTAATGAGGATCATCCAACCATGGTCACAGATTTCAAAAAATCCAACTTTTGCAGAAGCCCTAATTTTCCACCTTTCCGATCAAAATCCCGAACTAGGGTTTGATCAAGCCCGACCTTCTGCCCAACCAAAAAATTCGATCTTGGTCTCTAAATTTTGATTTTGATGAGGAGCATCCAGCCGTGGTATCCAATTCCAAGAATTTCAACTTTCTCCGAAACTCTAATTTCCCATAGCAGTGACAATCCAAAAATGAAGGTGCTCAGAATCCAATCCTGTTTGGACAGAAATATATGCCATATTGTTTCTGATGTATCTCCAAACTTTCGGACCCTCAGGGTCTGAAACTTTGTCCTGTGGTAGAATGACCTGTCTTCTTTCCAACCCCATAGATCTAAGCTTTAATGGATTCTCTGAGAGAGAGATATGCCAAGTGTTGCAACGTGAACTGTTTATGGGATGAAACCGTATAGCGAAATTGTACAGAGTGCCATGTGTCACTGTTTCAACTTACGCCTCTAAAACCCAGACCTTTGAAACTTCAGTCCGTTCCCTAACTGTCACTTTTTACAGAATTTCATTTGTAGCTTCCTAGCTCTAGATATGACTTTTTTACCTAGGTCACATGTTTAGGACTGCATTCTGGAAGAGGTAGAAGCCCTAAGTTGTACGGATCATATCTCACAAAGTACAACGAATATGAGGCTATCTTTCAGACACAAGGTACATGGACATTTCAACTTCGACCTGTAAAAGTTTCAGATCCTGAACCTTCGCCAAAACTAATTTATAGCAAAAGTGCCACGATGACTGGGTTTTACTATACCCAGCCCGAGCTTCCAATTTGTCGCAAGTGCAACAAGTGTAATAAATGCCATACAATGAATTCATTTAGGCTAGCTCTAATACCATGCTAGTTTTTCATCATTTAATTCAATAGATATAGGATCTTAACTGAAATAACAACATGTACATCATATCAAGCATAAGAGACAAGAGACAAGAGACACAAAACATTTCACCAAGGAAAACCAAGAAGGTGAAAAACCCCGCAACTTCCGCAGAGATAGAATACGCATCAATACAAGGATCGCAATGATCAAACCCAAGAGATAGATATCTTCAGCAGCATACTCCTCCTCCACTTGTGTGCACTCCTCCTTTCTCTCACTAATGCGAAGTGAGTGAATGAGAGAATGTGTAAAATGAGAGAGCCACACTCTCTATTTATACACAATCTACTTCACTTGCCTTTTAACTTTAACTAGGTCGGACCCAACTTACCACTTAAAATAATGTTGACTGGGCCAACCCCCACTAGGGTGGCCTAATAACCCTTTAACCCACATGACTCATACAGGGCCGACCCCATCAAGGTTGTCTAATAACCCATCAAGTATAAGTTACGACACTTACAATATAACTTGCGACACTTGCAAGTAAAACTGACGACACTTCAAATCGGAGAAACAATACATCTCCGTTGGCGATACAATAAAGTACAAATACAATATAAAAGTGAATATCTTCCGAAGTTACAAATACATCAACATGTAAAAGTATGAATGCATGTGAATAATAGATTACATTCATTGATTAGGGTTATGAATCTTATGATTGTACTAATGCACTTGCGGTGTTGTATGAGGATGATGTTGTCTGCTAACATGAAAGGTACATCAAGAAAGAAAAATCCATATGACCATGATGACATGAAAAGAAAGACTCATCCATAGTCATTGATCACATAGAAGCTCTACTTACAAGGTATGTATGACTTGGTTCTACTATGCTTAACTTATGAGATATGCAGGTTACTAGCACAAGGTCTCTAAATCATTGAAGAGAACGAAGAAGATATTGTTTGATTATGTTAGACATAACTAGCAAGCATGCTAATCCAGGTATGTTTTCCTATATTGAGTAAGAATCCTACCTTGTGTTAGGATCTTAGATCAGTATACTTTTGTATGATTGATAATGATTATTCTTGAAGTTAGAAGTTTAAGTAATCAAGGGTTTATGCATATTATGCTTCTTAGTTTGATTAATGATATGACAAACTAGAAGAGTCCTATGGTCAAATGAGAATATGCATGAGTAAAAGAAGTACTCCCTAAAACCTTGAATACTAACACTTGTGATAAATTACCTGTGTATGAAATGATCATGACCATACATGTTAAGATTATAGGATTATAATGTTTTGATAGTATTGATATTATCCTAATGAATGTATGATTATGTATGAGGTCTTGAGGATGACAAAATGATGAAACTAGTGCACACTTAAGCATGCATAGTGGTCCAGGATGGATAGAAGTTTAAAGACATATAATCATGGTGCTATCACAAAGGGAAAATAGAGATCAAGAGGGAGCACACTCCAATAGTTCCTGCAAGGAAGCAAAGATTGAAAGGGAGTCCACCCAACAACCAAACAAAGATAAGTATTTGAATTGTCAATTCTTGTATATATGATTACTTAAATGATGTTGTTCAGTCATGTACATACTTATGTTCCTATATTTAGGATGAATATTATGCATGTTAGAAAAGTTTCATTAATGAACAAGATACTACTAATATGCAAGTAATGGGTAAGTGACCTATGGTATTGTACAACACTCCATTGCTACTTATCTATATTGAAACCTCTTTGCTGACATGTTGGAGTAGTGCACACTCTTAACAATGTTCTGGTAGACATGGAAGGCATCTAGAAAGTTACGAGATATGAATAACTGTCGTATCGAAGCATTGGTTAAGATAATTGCATGACTGTATGACTTATGTTCTTATGCATAAGAATTTGTTATGAAAACTATGGGATGTTTCTAATCATGCAATTGAACTAGACTTGTAGGAAAGATGGTATGCATAATAGGTTATCATTGAAATGTCAACATGATTTGATAATTATGAAGTGTTACTAATCATGTAATTGAATTTGATTTGTAGGAAAGATCGTGTGCTATGATCTACAAAAGAAGGAAGATGAACACTTGTTCCAAAGAACAAGTGATGACTGTTCAACAAGAAGACTTACAAATCAAGCATACTATAGAAGTACAAAGGAAGCCTCATGGCTAGAGCATTCTCTTAGAAAGAGGGAGAGGATCATGGCGAGATGGTTGCTCCAATGGCTAGACACACTTCCAGAGATAGATTACACCCATGGATGACAAGACCATTCTCTTGAATGGTGTAATTGAAGAAGAAGTGCATATCCAGCAATCTCCCAGGATTCCATAGAGAATCACATGATTGAAGAAGGATTTGTACGGGTTCAACAGGTACCCATGATCGATAGTCATTTGATGAGCTTGATGATCACCACGGGTGATGCAGATTTCAGCCTTTGCTACGAGGTTGAAGATGGTTTCTATATATAGATGGATGCAGGAAGGAACTCACCATAGAGTTTGAGTGATCTTGAGGCTCATATCAGTAGACCCATCTGACAGGAGATGGAACGGATCAATATGCAGAATATCACTCAATGCAGAGTGTGAATTATGTTCAATCACAGAGGGAGGACAATACTCAAATATAGAAAAATCCACTTCAGAGGGAGTAGATCTCTAAGTTAAATAATCTTGGTATGATTCTTGTGACTAGATATGAGGTTGAGATCAGATGGGATTATTCCTTAGTCAAGGAAAATGTGAAGTAGAGGTATGGGTATGATGCACTATTTTCTAGGCATGGAGGTGTGGCAGAGTGTGGATGGAATCTTCCTTGGACAAGGGAAGAATGTAGTAGAGATACTGAAGAGGTTCAGGATGATGGAATGCAAGGCCATGGACACACCTATGGCATCGAGCCTGAAGCTATTGAGTGATGCTTCATCAGAGTCGATTGATCCCACGATGTATCGTCAGATGATTGGGTCTTTGATGTACCTGACGAATACGAGACCAGATATTTGCTTTACTATGAACACATTGAGCTAGTTCCTGACGGATCCGAGACATGTTCACTTGATTGTTGCAAAGCATATTCTGAGGTACTTGAAGGGTACGGTGGATTATGGGCTCAAGTATGATGTGAATCAGAATATTAACCTAGAGGGTTATGTTGATTTGGATTGGGCAGGTAGTGCCATTAATAGGAAGAGCACTTCGGGGTGCTGCTTCAGTATGGGATAAGGTGTGATCTCTTGTTTTATTAGGAAGCAGTCCTACATGGCACTGAGTACAACTGCATCTTGTTCGGCTAGTTGTGAGGCAATATGGCTGAGGAAGCTGCTATATGATTTGTTTGATCTCCAGTTGGATGCGACTTGTATATATTGCGACAACCAAAGTTGTTTGAATTTGTCTGAGAACCTAGTTTTCCATGACAAGTCGAAGCACATTGAGATCAAGTACCACTATATCAGGGACATGGTGCAGAGAGGAGTAGTGAAGCTCCAGTATGTTGCAACAAACGAGCAGATAGCCGATGTATTAACCAAGCCACTGGCAAGAGTGAAGTTTGAATACTTCAAAGAGAAGCTTGGTGTACTTTAGATCGAGGTTCCTTCCAAAGGGAAGTGATGAGTCTGGAAGACGCAGATGCACATGAGCCATTCCAGCATGGTTGATGTGTGTCTTCCCATGGTTGTTGATGTAAGTGTTGATCCATTCCAGCATGTTTGAGGTGTGTCTTCCCATGGCTGTTGATGTAAGTGTTGTGCCATTCTCGTATGGTTGAGGTGTGTCTTCCCATGGCGTAGATGTAAGGGCAGTGCCATTCTCGCATGGTTGAGGTGTGTCTTCCCATGGCATAGATCTAAGTGCTGAGCCTTTGACGGATGGTGGTAGGTTAGTCCTCCCATGCCTGTGAGTGTAAGTGTTGTGTTGTGTGCATTTGGGTTGTGCTCCGTTGACGATGAGATGATCTAAAGATGATGAGGTGACAGTATGGTACACAAGTTTTGCAGAGGCATATAATCAGTCCTGGGATGCTTCTTCAGGTTTTGCAGTAGCATGTAATCAGTACTGGGATATCTTGCAGGTTTTGTAGAGGCATATAATAAGTCATGAGATGTACCTACTTGATGGCTTGCTCGCATAGATGATGAAGACCGACATGGAGGCTAGGCCTACATCCATCATGAAAAAGGGCTGCTCTATAGAACTTCCTATGACGAGTAGATTGGAGACTGATGGTCGAGATAGAAACAACAGTGATGATGATGATCCAGCTTTGATCTAGTGATGAAGACTTGTGCCGATGAACTGTATCAAGAGAATACCTTCCTAGTTAAGAGGTAGTGTTGATGTATTTGTAAGTTGGGAATGTATTTCACTTGTATATTTTATATTGTATTCAGATGTCATTGTAATTCCAACTGAGAGGTTTCATTCCTCCGATCGGGAAAGCTATTATTGTATTTGAGTGGGTTATTAGACTCCCCTAGTGAGGTCAGCCCAGAGTTGAGTTATAATGGGTTATTAGAATCTCCTAGGAGAAGTCAGCCCAATTAGGGAAAAAGGCAAGTGAAGTAAAGTATAAATAGAGAGTGTGACTATCTCATTTGATTCATTCACTCACTCACTCATTCGCATAAGTGAGAGAGAGATAATTTCGCACAAGTGGAGGAGGAGGAAGCTACTGGAGATCATCTCTTTGTGTTGGGGTTTTGTATTATTGTTCATTCTATCTCTGAGGAAGTTGCGGGGTTTTCTTGTTTATGGTTTCCCTGGTGAAATGATTTGTGTTTCTTGTCTCTTTTGTTTGATTTTTTGTGCATGTTGTTCTCTCACATGACATCCTAAATCATATTGAATTAAATTGTGAAAAACTAACAGTTTGGGATTCCCTTCCTAAAGTAGAGATGACTAGTTTGAGAAGGGGAAAATCAGGGCCTGTTTTATATTGTGAAATTTGTAAAGTGCATGAAAACCATAACAACATGTTATTTCCCAATAATATAAGACAAAAAAATGGTTCTCCAATTGTCCAATAAAGACTCACTCTACAAGTGAATGTGTGCACAACACTTTCCAATAAAATCCAACAAATCCTCAATTACTTATCATGTTTTTCATCTCCTAAATCTAGCCCTAAAAAATGAGGCCTTGTGATTAAAGAACAAGGTTGAGGTGGAAAAAATTCAAAATGGATTATACCATTTCATTTTTTACAAGCATGATCCTTCAATTTTAATTTCCCTTTAAAGGATCAAACAAATTCCAACATTGGAACTTGTTTGGCGTAAATGATCATAATGGAAGACCTCCATGTGATTCTCGAAAAGTTAAAACTCAATAAACATAAATGTGAATATCTTAATTGTCAACCATTTAATGTAAATTGGGTTCAATTGGGTTCCAATTATCACTTGACATGGACCCTATATCGATGTCAATCTAGCAAAAAAACACCTTATGTCAATGAGACTAATACCTGGAAAAATAAGGAAAATAAGTCACTTACCAGATACCTCCAAACAAAAATAATAATGAAGGATTTGTATAATGTAATGCAAATGTTGAAATGTTGTAAAGTTCGGTGACATTCCACTCAAACCAGTTTAACAAAACAAATTAAGGAATTGATTATACTTCTTAAGGACAAGAATGATATGTCCAAGTTAATTCAATGATTTCAAATGAGATAGGAAATTAAATTTTCTCATACAATTGCAAAATAATATAGACATTATAAGTCAATATGAAATTTAGTTCTGTAATTAGATGGATACATACTTAATTTTTTACAGTATATTATCCCATTTTACGATTTATTGTTTGCAACGTTGGCTAGTAAACTCAAAAGATGGTCTTAGTGCCTATTTTTGTTTTTTGTTTTTATGGTTTGACTATGACAACTTAAGTATTTGAAACTTGATGGGAAGATCAAAGTGTTGATTTTGAAACCTTATCCATGTTAAGATAGTTCAACATTTTAGGATTTTCCCCTTTGTCAACACGATACTCTCCGTTGACAAGATTATTAGACTCCTTGATGGCAAGAAAAAAACCAACTCCATTGTGAACCATGATCCAAGAAAAATTATTAATATCATTAGAAGAATAATGAGTAACACCTCCAAATACAACAAGAACATATTCCACATCAAGCGATTGCATGATCTTGCAAGCTTCATGCTCATATGATGATGTCACCCACCCAACTGTGGAAATGTGTGTATTGTTCCATGTATTGTTGTCAACAATAAGAATTCTGTTTCACATGGCTATGATTTGATATCCATAGTCCCACCATCAAATTACCTTATCATAGTCCCACTATATCAAGGAGATTTTACTATAGCCAAGAGTATGCATCATGATAGTCATCAAAGGTAACCTTGTCACCATGTGCAACCCCTGTAGTGAGAATGATAGAGGGATACAAATATGCATCTAATGTCACCATGGTTTGTACAGTATCATGTCCCTAGTGATATCTATGTCCTATCACGACCACGGGCATATTTTAATCATAAATTACTAATACCAAGACATTATTGTATAATATTGGTTTATTTCACTGTGCAACACCTTGCACACATCACACTTTATTCTACGTGCATACAAACATAATACCACATGATCTACTATATGTTTTCCTTCACGTGCTTCATGTTTACCACCGCGTAGTATAACCATTGGCAACTTAGCTCGCAATGCCAGTTCACTTGCTACCTATAGAGTTAGTTCTATATAAGTAGTAGAAATTCATATACATATAATCATCTCTATATGCAATCCATTCGCCTTCATAGTTATGATATACAACATACATATTGTTATTCATTCATATCAACATTCATAGAATGAAATTACAGAACAACAACAAAAAATCACATAACACTTATATTCGATGAAGCTTTTCGAGTACTTGGCTGTGCAAGAGCTTCATTCCACCCAACCACAGGCACTCTGTCTAAAATATACTCTTCCTACTAAGAGCCCCCCCCCCACCAACGCGCATTAGGCATGATTACCTTAAGGAAAGGGGAACTATCCAAAGCTCTCTCCCAAAGTCAAATAGGCAAAAAGTCACATCCAAGACAACATCTATTCCATTAACATGTTGTTACAGTCATATAGACTCAATTCACAAGCCAAGATAGCCTCTACTATGTTAACATGATTCCTCGTTATTAGAGGGGAAATGCTGACTAGTGACTCACCACAGAGTTCAGGCACCTTGCACAGACTTGGTTACCTTGGGGTCCACAATACTCACCCCACACAACACCAAGAAGGTACCCCAATACTACTCAATAGTCCTTTAGGTGTCACCTTCCTCTAGGTGATATACCGATGTGTGCATAGAAATACCACCCAAACCCCATTATTCCATCATGAGGTCTTATTCTTCACTAGTCTCTTACCCAGATTTGCACTCTATATTTCTCTGGTACTCAATACCATCAATCGAACTCACATAGAACCAGTTAGTTTTGGGTCCATAAGACCCACCCACATAATGTTCGGATATATTACCTATCTTGACATTAGGAATAGACATTATTTTGTTTTCCCTAGTGCATAGACCATGTTGTTGACCTCCTAGTGCAAAGTTTCCATCATTGGGATTATCATTGGACCATTGATTTGTCATATTTGGTCTCATCACCCATTGATGCACCCTCTTCCATGATTTTTTGGACATGTTGAGTCACTATCCTAAATTCTAGGGACCTCCTAAAATTTAGAGATCCAGAACCCTTTCCTTGATTTCATAACTAAATACCACTGTCAATCAACTACCTTATGTGCCCTTCTTTGGAATCATCTCTGCTATTTTGAGCCTGCAAATCCTTGATTCTCATTCTTGGCCTACCTACCATCAGTTAAATTCCTCATGCACCCCTTAGGCTCACATACCATCAGTAAACTCCCATTTCATCGGAGTTGTAACTAGTTCTTATGTCTAGTTGGGTGAATATTCCAAAGTAATCCTAATTAACGCATAGATTTAGAAATCCATAAGAGACTCACGAATTTCATCCTTTGTAACATATTTGGACAACCAACATATTGCTAGAAATTAGATTAATAAAATTTGTTCCACCAGAGCTCCTTCTCTCTAGTGAATTATCTCAATTTTCTGCTCAATTTTGGTGTTCATATTTGTGAAACTAGGTGAGGACTAACTTTGTTTGTGAGATCTACTGTAAAAAATTTCACATGGTATCAGAGCCTGTGCTAATAAATATGTCCTACGGGTAGTTAGATTTATCTAGAGATTAAACTAATATAAACTAAGTCTAATCTAAGACAGTAAACAAACAAATGCAACCTTAAATTCCTAGATCTAACTATGCATACAAATTCTTAACGTGTTTGAAGAGAGAAAGTAGTATGACTTACTTCAAATATGATGCTTGTCTCAACTCCATCTCTAACCTTGAATCCCACAAGTAGAACCTATATGAGTCGAAGCAAACAACAAACAACACAATCTCCAAATACTATGTATAATCGTTAGGATATAAATCAAACTAGAAACACTTATGTTACTGATTGGATAAAAAGCATAATATGGGAAAATAAGACAAGTTATATTGATGAAAGCTAGAAAAATATTACAAAGCCACTTCTTGATTTCCAAGCAACAAATTTATCTCCAAAGCCTTCCTCCTTTCTACCTATACAAAACTCTTAAGACCATAGGTTTGATACCTCAAGTGTTCTCCCTCTAGATTATGGATGGATTCCTTCTTATAGGGTTTGGGAGGCCAACCACTACGAGATAATAATGGACCTCAAGGAGTAGAATGTGGATCAAGGAGATGCCTCACAACAAGGAAGAAGGAGGAGATGATATTCGAGAGGAATCATCATCCCTAAAGTTTATCCATCAAATCCAAGATCCTAAATTCAAGGAGTAAGGTGGTTGAGGGGATTTTCGTGCCCTAAACACCGAGCAAAGCGTGATGAAGTTGATATTTTTGCGCCCCTGCAGGTATGAAGAGCGCGAAAAAGGAGAATTTTCGCGTTCTACACTACTAGCAGGGTGCAGAAATTCTAGTAAAGTGGGCCAAATGAGGTGGCCAAGTGATATGATGATGTGGTACTCATCTCAAAACAAGTTTAACCATCCACAAGAACGCAAAGATTTTACTAGGGGGAAACCTTTTCAGGAAAAAAACCCCATCAAAGAATGTCTTCCTTAATATGAGATGACTTAATTTACATGAGCAGATTTGAACTAGACTTTACATCAAAAAATAAACTTTCCTCTAGGGCACTTATACCAAGAGGTTCTGAAGATAAAATTGCCAAGAAGAATGGAATTTGCTTGATGATGCAAATGATGTAAGCCCTAGATCTGTCCACTGTAATTCTGTAGTATCCCTACTTAGGGATTGATATAAATGATGAACCCAACAACCTGATGTTGTCATTGTGCGTTAGCCCCTTAGGGATTAAATCTTCCTTCTAGATCCTCAGGACAGTCAACGTGACCTTGTACTGGAATGCTGATAGCCTATGTTGACCTGCGTTGACCTTGTGGAACACTGTGAAGGCTGTGCGGAACCCTGAAGAGGCTGCAGACTGCTGTAGGAACCCTTAAATGCCTCCTGTAAGCACTTGAAAACTCTCAAATTTTTCATGGTATCCCTAATAGAGCCACAACATACCAGTATAGCCCTTTCTAGGGCTGGGTTTGGGCCATGTCAATCCTGCTGCAATCCTCGATGCTGGGGTTGAAATTTGACGTCCTACCTTGCATGTCAAGAAATTTTTATATGACGTTTTAATTTTAATATGGCATTTCATTTGATGTTTAAATCTTAATTTTACATGTCATAATTATAGTTTATTTTTTTTAAATAACATATGAAACAATGAATTCTCATATCTTGACTCATATAATACAAAAATAAAAAATTTATTAAAATATAATAAACAAAGAAAACACAATAAACATAATGATTAAACTGAGCACACACATAATGACAAATAAGGTTTATTGTGGAAACCTTTAAATAGGTTTCTTCACAAGCAATACAATGAGACATTAGTATGGGCCACCAAATACCATGGGCCCAAAAAACTATGACCAAGTCAAGTTTACCTAACAAGGAGAGTGAATGAGATTGTGACAAAAATCAAAATTTCCATATTAGAAATCTAAATATAAAGAGAATATATATATAGAATTGGGATATATATATTAATGACATGTAAAAATAAAATTGCACTTCAAAATGACAGGTAAAATTAAAATCACACTTTATTAATGACATTTAATTTTATGAAGTGGCAGTATTTTGATGTGTAGAATGGCAAATGGCGACTATTTACCTGTCAAATTTCAACATTGCTTGATACCCTTCCAAAAGAGATGACAGTCGTGTTAGGTTTAAGTCTGAACCTATTATCACATTCATACTAGTCAGGCTACCATGATTGCATAGCAGTTCAGTATATATTTTTGAGCTTTTCCTTTACACAGTTTTAGTGAGATCAACTATGCTGAGCAGTATTACTTATGATCACTCACATATTTGAGCAGCCCCATATCAGACATGCAGTAGACCTTATTCCATGACTTATCCTCTTGACCTCAGATTTGATGACCAATATGACCTTTTATCCCATAGAGAGCAGTGTAGTGCCTAGAGTATCAACAATAGTGTTTTAGTGGTTACAAGTGATCTAGATAGCAGATACAAGTATATGGCCCAACACGTATATGATGTGCATTGGTTTTATTAAATATCTCTTTTGGTCATTTTGATAGATTGACTTAGTATCTAGTAATCATGATCTGGAAGTATATCTATATAAAATGAATATGTTTTTTAATGATTATCTAAATGGTCCTATTACTTGCATTTGGAAGCTCTTGATTTATACACATTGGTTTTAGCTTCCTAGGAGTGTGGACATGATCATTCCCACCTTATTGGCTTGCTAGCTTAGGCATCACCTTCACTTTCCCCATCCATCCGTTACCTTTACCACTTTTTGTTTTTACCCGGACTTACACCTTAACTTGTCAAATGGAGGACTTCCCCACTTTTTCCTCTGTGTTGGATAGCATCCCTATTAGTTTGTGTCTCGTCTCTGAGTTGGAAACAGAACTTAATAGTTGTGGAGCCTGATCTTCCAGTCTCATTGATGATGTTGTTTCAACCGTGTTTGTACCCCAGGTTTGGTTATGATCCTGAAAGAAATTTTGTTATGGGTTTTTTTTTCGCCAATAGATTACGGGTTTTTTCGCCAACAGATTACGGGCCCATGTTTTTGGGTAGCACGTGGTATTTTCCCATGGTATTTGCCCTTTAAAAGGATGACATTGTAATACAGTTGTGTAATGTATTGTAGGATTGTAAAGATCTATGATATCATGTAAGAGAGACTAAGAGAGAGTGAAGAGGAAGTTGCAGCGGATGTGATGCGAGTTGTATCCCTTCATTTGTTGGATGGTATAATAATAAGGACTGGTAATTTCTATGTGGACGTAGCCCATCTTGGGTGAACCACGTTATATTGGTGTCTTTCTTGTAATGTGTTTGTGTAATTTTATATTTTCATCTTGTTTATTGTTATTGCTCTGCGATCCTGTTTTTCTAATAGAACTTACCTTGTGTGAGATGGATTTGATACCTTGATCACTTTAGTCGGTTTCCCCGATGTTTGGTCTTGATTGGAGAGAGTCTGATCCGAATTTTAGGGGGCATAGAAAATAGGAGAGAAACCAAATGAGTAACTTGTTATTATGAGAAGGATTGCTAGGCCTTTATATAGCGTTATTACAATGTATCTTGAGGCCATACCATGGGCCAAAACTATGTGCTACCAAATACCATGGATATGAGAGGGTGGCCTCTCCATTTAATGATTTTATGGCTTATACATCTGAATTTAGACCATATTCCCCCTAGAATTCGGATCAGTGAATCAGTATTGTAATATTTTTAACAATTTAAACCACTTTTTTTCTTCAACTTGGGAACTCAATTTTTCACATATGTGACTACCAAAGAAGATTCTGACACCATGGCTAGATGGAAAAATTTCCAAAGAACAGATTGAAACCTTTGGATGAATTTATCTACACAACCACAATTTCTGGTTTGCATTCCAAATCCCTCTCAACCTCTATTTAGATAGAGATACAATCTTTTTCTCATTTTGGCAGGTTTATATCTCGCACGTTTAAACTCCAGAGGAAAATTTGAGCCCATGAATAGATGACCAGTTCATCAAAGAACAAGAATGTGCCAACTGATGAATTTTATTAGCACAATAACGCCTCCTTGCGAGCATTTTCAAATGGCCCCTTAGCCTTGTGAGTTTAACACTTAGCCAAATTTCTTTTATTCTTAATATGCAAACCAATATTTTTCCTATTTTGGCAGATTTATTTCTTGCACATGTTACCATCATAAGGAAATATGAAAGAATTGTTGGATAACCACTTCAATAAGTAACAAATCTATGTCACCTTTTAAATTTTTTGATACACACACATCATCTGGTGGGCATTTGAAAACAGCCTTTTAAACTATAGATTTGACACTTAGACAAAATTGTCAAACCCTAAGTCAACATTGGATGATTTTTATTTTCACCAACTTGGAAAAATGAGACATCCAAATCATAGGGAACAACATGTTGATTCCATCCAAACCACTTTCATCCTCTGAAACCTCTTTCTCTCTCCTCGGCGGGCATTTTACTGGAGCAGTGCAAATCAAGCTAAGAGGCACTTTTGGCATATCAATAACTTCTCCTACAGAGAATTTTTGGACAAACCAATTATATGGTTGGATGCACCAATCAACATTATAGATATACATACCCTCAAAATACTTTAATACATCAACCACGGGAAATGGAGGGCATTTTATTGAGGTCACTTAGGCATTTTTACCAACATTTTTATACTTAGACAAATTGTGCAATTTCTAAGGTGGATTTTTTATTTCACCAAAATCCTAAACCAATGCCGCTATATGATATAGTACACCTTAATGAGCACACCCAAGCTGATTTCACTCTTGGACTCATCTTCATTTTCCCTAGGTGGGCATTTTACTGAACTTGGTGCAAAACTACCTGAAACCCTATTTTGGCAGACCTATAACTTACTCCTCAAACACTCTCAAGACAAAATGAGACCCTCGTTAGGTAGAAAAATAAACAATATACAACCTGACACTATGGGGCAAGCATTTACCTTAACCTATGAATTATGGCGTGCATTTTCCTAAGGCCACTTAGGCAGTTTTACTACCTCTGGTGCACAACAACCTGAAACCCTATTTTGGATGACCTTTAACTTTGTCATAAAACACCCTCTTTGAGAAATGAGACCATGGTAAGATATACGATTCAACAATATATAGCATGATAGTTTTAGATAATTTTTATCATTCTCCTATGAGGTACGACGATCATTTTCCCAAGGCAACTTGGACCAATTTTCCAACACTTGGCCATTTTTCCAAAATTTCTACAAACTGACAAATCTCTATATAACTAGGTCAAATTGTAATAATGACATCATTAAGGTACTATAGCACTATTAGGTGGAATTTCATCTTCATCAACCATGCCACATCATCATACATGCCATGTCATCACTTCCTTTGTTATTCCTTTGTCTTCCACTAAGTTTTTCCTGCCATCATGTCCTTGGTTATTCCTTTGTCATTACTGAAATCCTTTGACATCAATGACAACCACATTCAGTATCCTTATAAAGTAATGAATTTCTATCTAATTTCCAAGCGGGTTAGTATGTTGGGTTGTAAGTGTATTTGTGAAAGGAGTTGTTACACAATTTTGCCAAGTGGTAATACCCATAGGATAATGAGGAGTTAATTCGTTCCCTACATTGGTTTGTAATTATTAATTGCAAGAAAGTCTACATTATGGTGCCAATGGATCTAATGTAGAAGAAATTGATGGGTCGGTAATATTGTTGATGTTCATTATACTAGAGATTAAAAGGTTTGGACACATTGTAATGATATTGTCAAATGGGATTATGAATATTGATGTAGAGCCTCAAAGTTTGAAAGGATTGTCAAATGAGATTATGAATATAGATGATAATGATATTTTCAAATGACTATCAAAGTTTGAAAGGATAGTACACCTTTGTGGTCTCATTGGTTATCTATGAGGGGGCTAGTCAAATCTAATTATATAGTGTTGAAATCTACGATGATGGTCCTATTGATTACAATGACAATGATTTCATTATCAACATCATCATCATCATCATCATCGTCACTGCTGATGATGATGACGACGATGATGATGATGATGATGACGACGATGATGTTGGTGTTGTTTTTTATGATGATGATGATTACTGACAATGACAAAGATGCTTATGATGATGATGATGTTCTAGATGATGATGTGATAATGATGACAATGATGATCAAGATGGTTTTAATGGCGATGATGATGATTTTCATCGACGTTGACGTTGTTAGCATCACCATCATTAGTAACATCGTGTTCCAACTTGCTAGGTTGATGTGTGAGGTGTTGCTAGTTATACACCAAACTAGATCAATTGTTAAACAATTGTAGGAAAATAAAATGTGATCGATACATAAGTTATGTATTAGAACATTCCAATTTCAGTACTAACATTGGAAATGATATTAATTCCATGGTTTATGGATACTATATTTCTTGTGATTTTTTATCTACGTGACTTATCAACAATTGTAATTTTTTGTACAATGTTCTAAAGTAGGGCATGGGAAACATTCAAATTTATAGGCCCAAGGTCAATGTAAATAATTTTAAAATGGAGAGAGTTATATTCTAGGATTTTCTTGAAGTCATAACAATTTATGAATCCAAAAGATGCATAATCCATATTTTCATTGAAATAGTTAATTTTAAATCTATCTAGCTTGGAGATATCCTTGCAATTATTTTTCATTCACCTATATAGAACCAAAGGCTACCAATAAAAAACATAGAAGGAGCAAAAAAAAACATTTTAACACAAACCACCTTTTAAAAAATTACATTTTAAGAGAAATGAAATTTTAAAATTTTACATTTTAACACAAATGACAATTTAAAAAATTACATTTTGACACAAAAATCCCAAATTATACAAACATTTTCTCCATTGCATTGAAGCCCTAGATGGAACACAAAGGGCACAACCACAAAAAATACTAGTGCATTGCAGTCAAACTAACCTAGAAAACGAAGGAGATCAAAAACTCGATGTGTCAAACTAGTACCGGACTCTTGAAATCACATAACGAAAAATAAGCAAAAATATTGTTGCAACTATAGCAAATGATTTGTGGAAATATCACTTAAGAACATGTATTTGTAGATCAATGAGGGTCGCAGTTCCGGCGAAAATGCACAACGATTAAATTTCAAAAAAAAAATTCAATGACCGTTAAAAAGTTTAAAAAAATGTTCTGGCAATACATGTCAGAATAGAGACAATAATTCGTCGCTATATCGAGGTGCTTACGTCGCTATAGCGACAATCGTTGGGGGAAAGAACATTTTTTAGTGATGATCGTCAGGGGCAAGAACATTTTTTTACATGAAATTTTCAATTTTAACATATTCGTGGCAATATTTCGTGGAACTTATGAGCCATATGTAGTAGTGTCAATGAGCCTCTTTTTGGTAGCTTAGCACTTGGCACATAGTTTTTTGACAATAGTTTGTGCTAGTAGATGGTATTGGATGGTGGTATGGGATGCTAGTAGGAGCACATTTCCTACAAAAGGAGAAGCTCCTACTCACTTCATTTTCATCTTTTGAATGAGGGAAAATAGACCCAAAAGATTAAGAGTTTGATTCTTTAGGTGTTTGTGTGAGTTTTTGTAGTGAAATCATGAAGAATTCAACAAATTTTTGTGTACTGGATGGAGTTAAGTGATTATGAAAGGTTATTGGTGGTGATGTAAGCAATTTTTTTTTATTATCTTTATGAAAAGTTGAAAGCATTGCTTAGCGCATGTTGTAGTTTTTTTGTGGTAAGATGTTTTTATTGTCTATGTTGAAGATTAAGAAAACTAAAATACATTTATCATACAATTCATGAGGAAAAAATAAAATAGATACAATTCAAACAAAGTGAATGAATACTAAAATACGTTTCACAAGAAAAAATTGTCACCATACCTCAAGGATTAGGATTTCTCTTTTTTTTTAAATGTAAAATGCTCTTTTGATGTATCCAGTATATGTAAGAAGAGTTCAAGTGTGCCCAAGAAGCATGAGAATTCAATCCAAGGAGCCAAATAGAGTCCAATTGTTGTGTATTCAATCCAAGGAGCCAAATAGAGTCCAACTGGTGTGTATTCAATCCAAAGAGCCAAATAGAGTCCAACTTGTGTGTATTCAATCCAAATTGTCAAAGAAACACAAAATAGATGTGTGAATTCAATCCAAAATGCAAGTGATTGTCGAACTGTGCGTGGAAAGAAAGAAATATATGCAATACATGAGAGAAAAAATGTGGGAGAAGAGCGCAAGTTATTTTCTAAATTTCATGTTCAGCAGAGGTGCGCATGCGCTAGGAGCGTGTGCACGCCTATGGAGAACATTGCATAGTTCAATGGGTAAAGTTCACTTCATTTATTTCCAAATAAATCTATATGTGTCGGTTTATTCCTAGATCCCCTCCCCCATAAAGGATTTTAGGCCCTCTTCTAAACCATAATCCCTAAGTACTTCTAGGTGTTTAGGGGTTTTTGGGTTAGGGCTATAAGGATTGTAGGTTAAGAGTTAAAGGTTATAGGGATTGTAGGTAAGTTATGGGGTTAAAGGTTATATAAAAATAAAAATCTACCAATATTAAAATGTGAATTATGATTGGTTAAAATAATACGAACTATGCAAAATTGAATGTACAAATTATCATTGAAATTTAACACATAAAGAAACCGAGATAACTTGAAATACATATTCAAAGTTGATTTTCTATCAACCACACAACCTGACCAATATGAATCTTTATACCCACATATCTTAGGTTCTTTTCTTCTACTACACAACCCCTATTCATCCAATTACTTGTTAATTATAATGTACCATGCCTTGGGTTCCTTCTTTAGGCCATATATAACCTTCTCAAGTGTGCAAACAAGATGCTCCTACCTTGGAACTCGAAAAACTTGTGGTTGATATGTGTACACTTGTTCCTCCAAATCTACATTGAAGAAGGCATTTTGCATATCCATTTGATCGACATTCCAACTAAATTGTGCTACCATGGATATAATTAATCGAATTATGCTCATATTTTACATAGGATAAAAGGTCTCTTCATAGTAGATGCCCTCTCACTTAGAGAACCCTTTTGCAACCAATTGTGCCTTATGCTTGTCAAGTGTGCCATTTGATTTTTGCTTGACTTTGTACACCCATTTGCAACCAATAGGTCTCTTCCCTAGTGGAATATCTATGATATTTAAAGTTTGATTTTTCATTTGAATCTCATATTTGGTTTCCAAGGCCTTCCATTCAATTTTCCCTATTCCCTCCTCAAACACCTATGGATCATTAAATCCCCGAACATTGGCCATGAAAAAAAATTTTACCATGTTTTTTTTATGTTTTCACTTGCCCCTTGATGATATTCTATTAATCATTTCTCCCACCCAAATATCCGTAATGACTTGTTGAGCCACCACTATGGCCTCTTCTTAGGGCCCTCTTCATCGAAGTCAGTATTGTCACCATGACTTGTCTTACTTCTACTTGTTTCATACGAATGCTAATTTGCATTGTTTGCATAGGAAATTATCATAGACTTCACATCCTCAAAATATTTCCCCATTTTGGGCGGAGCTTCTTGAATCTTGACACTTGTATCCTTCAGCACATATGGTTTCTCCATGGTAATTCTGAAATCTAAAGAATCTTTGAAAGGTTGAACTTCTTCATCAACTATGACATATCTATTGAATATCAACTGATTGGTGTTAACATAAACCATCCTATAAGATTTATATATGTCGTTGTACACTATGATCATCAATTTATCTCTCTTAGGGTCTAACTTGGTTCTTTTCTCATCTAGAATCTAGGCATGGAAAATATAACTAAATACCCTAGGATGAATGGCTTTAGGCTTCCTCCTGGACCATGCTTCCTTTGCATTGTTCTACTTCACCACCATCATTAGAGATCTATTTAATATATATAATATTGTAAGAAATTCCTCATCCCAAAACCTATTTGGAACAAACATTTTCTCCATCTTACATATGGTCATATATTTAATAGCATGGTTCCACCTCTCAACCACACCATTCTATTATGGAGTGTAGGGTGTAGTGAACTGTATTTTTGTTGGATGCTTATTGCAAATGTTATTGAATTATTTGGAACAAAATTCTTTGTTATCATCAGACACGAATGCTAAGGTGGAATCCTAACTCTTTTTTCTTGAAAATTTTGAAATTAATTAAACACTTTATCTTTTAATTTCATAAAATACACCCACACTTTCCTATTGTAGTCCTCAACAAAAATAAGGAAATACATGCACATTCTCCTACTATAGTTGTCAATAAAAAGAAATAAATACTGAACACTAGTGTTGGATTCCATGTTCATTGGTACACAAATGTTTACATGAACCAATTAAATGACTATGTTTTCTCTCCAGACTTGTCGTTCCTCGAATGGTGCTCTATGCTACTTTCTCATCTAACAAGCTCCAAAAACACCCTATATTTGTGCTGGGATATCAAGAAGTCCTTCTACCATATTACCTCAAGCCATATGAGAAAGGTAGGTTAAGATTAGGTTCCCATATAATTGATGTCAAAGAGTACTTATATTTGATGTACTTGTGCTTACCATTGCATGCTTTGTGACTTGTCCAATGTTGAATAGTCTAAACAATCCATGATTGTCCACACCAAGATCTATAGTCTTGTTGGTCTCCTTGTCAACTAAGTAGCATTTATGTTTCCTGAAGTTAACATCTAGATGGGGTTAAAACCTTATAGTACGACTTATCAAGGGTAGAATAATCTATATTCCTAATACATAATACACATTGAGGAAAAGTAAGTTCCCCATGAGCCATCCTTGGTGATCATAACCTTCTAATAGTGAGATATCACCACTCATAAGACAAATTTCCTACATAGAGGTCATGTGTGGTAGTTCAAGGGATTATTGGTTTCCCTTGAGCTTCAAAATTTATATTTTAGTCCTAATTTCAATGTCTCATTCCTTTACATTGGTTTATGGCTCAAAAATTATACATAGTTATCAAGCAAATATGATCATTTGAAGGCTAAGTATTTGCTTGCAATGTCATATGCTGGTTCAAGGAAACAATCATATGCTAATGATACCATGATGGCACAGTCACCATCAATAGGCCAATGATACCCTCAAAATGGTATATGTTCTTGGTGGAGGAAACCTTGTTATACCTAAATGGATGTAACATTCCTTTCAGTCTCGAGCTTCAAGTCTCCTCCCATGACCATGTCCAAATCCCCAATTCCAAAGACTTGGATACATAGTTCCATGGAATCATGGATATCCCTGCAAAGTCATACACAGTGCTTTGAGACATTTTCCATGGATTTGGATGCCTCAATGGTTTCTTTAGGGCCAAATACATGGTATTTTTCCCTCAAATTTCATTCTCAAGGCCTTGAGACATATACATATTTCTCCATGCCACCTAATTGCACCAACATCCCTAATCATAAGCCACTGGCACACTCAAGAATCCATGTGTGGTTGGTTGAGGAAACCTTCTTAGTCTTTGATGGCTAGAATACTTATTCAAGGCCCAAGGTTTTGGTATCTTCCACTAAGCATGTCCAAGGCCCCAAGACATAAGTATAGATCATCATGAATACCATTGAAAAACTCATGTGTTGTGCTTTGAAGCATTTTTCATGGATCTAGATGCCTCAATGATTTCTTTAAGGCTAAATTCAAAGTATTCTTCCCTAGAGCATCATCCTAAAGGCCCCGAGACATGTACATACTACTTAAAAATACCGAATGGCACTAATATCCTCAATCATAGAGTAATGATACCCTCAAGATGTCTCGCGTGGTTGGTGGATGAAATATTCTTATCCTTGGATGGCTAGGATATTCACTTAGGTCCATAGGATCACATCTACTCCCTTGACTATGTCCAAGGTCCTAAGGCCCTAAGAGATAGATACATATTTCCACATATATCCCTATGAGATAATGCATGGTTCCTCGAGGAATTTCTCATGGCTTTGGATGCCTCAGTGGTTTACTTAGGGACAAATGCATGGTATTCTTCCATGGAAATCCATTTCCAAGGCCCTGAGACATGTATATACTAAGTTCAAAACCATATAATGGCACAGTTTCCATCCTCAATCATGGGACAATGATACCTTAAGAGGCCATGTGTAGTTGGTGGAGGTAACCTTCTTAGCTATAGATGGATATAATATTCCTTTAAGGACCAAGTCTTAGGTCTCCTCCCTTGACCATGTCCAACTCCCTGAGTCTCCAAGACTTGGATACATAACACAATGGATACCCATGTAAAGTCTTGTTTGGTGCTTTTAGACATTTTTCATGGCCTTGGATTTCTAAATGGTTTCTTTATGGCCAAAGGCACGATATTCTTCCATAAAACATCATTCCAAAATCCTTGATCAATCACATACATATTGGTCAAAACCACTTCATGGTATCGAAATCCTTAATCATTGGCCAATGATACCATTAAGAGGTTATGTGTGGTTAGTGTAGGAAATCATCATAGCTCTTTCCCGATACAATATTCCTTTAGGGCCCAAGGTTCAGGTCTCTCTCTCTCTGACCATCTCTCTAAAATGGCTATGGGTTATAGGTTTTAAGGGTTGGGTGTTTGATGATAGAGTTTAGGGTTGATGAGAATTAGAGGTTATAAGGGTTAGGGGTTAATTTTTATTTGAATAGACACTTTATAGGTTAGAATTACGTGGTTAGGATTATAGGGGTTAAGGGATATATATCATTATGTGTTAGTATTTAGGATTTTTAGGGGCTATACTAGTTTAGGATTATAGTGGGCCAAGAATTATGGTGGTTGGTTGTACTAGGGACTAGGGATTGCAGTCGTTGGGAATTAATGGTCAAGGGTTTGAGGATTGAGATATAGGGGTCATGTATTTATGGTTACAAGGATGAAGATTTATATGTACATGAGGATAATGCGAGTTAGTGATTTTGTGTAATAATATATCTCCTAACCCTTGTGGTGAAGGAGAGAAGAGAGGGGTGAGGGACGGAGGAGGGGTTGGGTAGAGTGGAAGAGAGTGGGGGGGATTGGGTGGATAGGAATAGAGGGGGGGTGGGGTTATAGAGAGGGAGGGGGGGTTTAGGGAGATATTGTTAAGATTCAATGTGCTAAGATAGATAACATCAGTATTACATTCCATTTCACAACAATAACATATACAGGATCACTGAAAGAACAACAAGCACAACATAAACACAAGAGACACAGATTTATCCTGGGAAACCCTCATGGGGTATAAAACCCAGCAAAGCTTCCTCAATATATATGACCAGCAAATACAAAGATGTAATCCCCAAACATCTTCTCCTTCTCCTCCTATGAATATATCTCTCTCTCTCCTATGTGCCAATCACAAGTGAGTGAATGAGTGTGTTAAATGAGGAACACACCTCCTCTATTAATACACTACTTCACTTGTCTTTTAACCTTAACTAGATCGGCCCCAACTTAACCACTCAACATAATGCTGACTGGGCTGACCCCACTAGGGGACTTAAACACCCCATATAGCTGACTCTGGGCCGACCCCACTAGGGAAGTCTAATAACCCAAGTTACCACATTCTGTTGAGGGATAAACATCTACGGATATACAATAAGATCTCTGCGGAGGAATGAAACATCTATGGAATAATAAAGTACAAATATAATTTTCTTAGAAGTTACAATATTTCAACACTCCCCCTTAACGAGAAGGATATTATAACAAAATCTGTAGGAGAAACGAATCATCAACTACATGATAAATGATACAGCTATAAATCATTGGAGGCTTTCTTCATACATCATCAGTAACTCAAACAGTTACTGGAACATCTTCAAGATCTTCAATACTGGAACATCAACATCTTCAGTAATGAGTCTTCATATTCTGCAACACTCGAACAACTACAGCAACATCATCATCTGGATCTCTTGATCAACAACATCATTTGGATCTCTCGATCAATAGCATCATCATCTTGATATCCCGATCAACAACATCATATGGATCTCTTGATCAACAGCATCATCATCTGGATCTCCCGATCAACAACATCATCTGGATCTCTTGATCAACAACATCATCATCTGGATCTCCCAATCAACAAAATCATCTGGATCTCTCGATCAACAACATCATCATCTGGATCTTCTCGATCAACATCATCATCTGGATCATCTCGATCAACAGTATCATCATCTGGATCATCTTGATCAAAAGTATCATCTGGATCATCTCGATCAACAGTATCATCATCTCGATCATCTCGATCAACAGTATCATCTCGATCATCTCGATCAACAGTATCATCTGGATCATCTCGATCAACAGTATCATCATTTAGATCATCTTGATCAACATTATCATATGGATCATATCGATCAAAAGTATCATCTGGATCATCTTGATCAACATTATCATCTAGATCATCTTGATCAACAGTATTATCTGGATCATCTTGATCAATAGTATCATCATCTGGATCATCTTGATCGACAATATCATCATAGCAGCATACTCTGCAATACACATGATCCAATTACAGGATGATCAATCCCTCTCAATTTAAGACACCTCTCATGTATATGGACGATGCAATCCATATCTACTTACAGGATGATCAATCCTGATCCATTTAAGACACCTCTCATGTCTATAGACGATACAGTCTAGATCTACTTATAGGATGATCAATCCTGATCCATTTAAGACACCTCTCATGTCTTGGATGATAGAGTCCAGATCTACTTACAAGATGATCAATCCTGATCCATTTAAGACACCTCTCATGTCTATGGATGATACAGTCCATATCTACTTACAGAATGATCAATCCTGATCCATTTAAGACACCTATCATGTCTAAGGACGATGCAGTCCTGTCACGTACATTTTGAACTAACTATTTAGGGACAATGCAGTCCTGATCCATTTAAGACATATCTCATGTCTAAGGACAATGCAATCTTGTCACGTACATTTTGAACTAACTATTCAGGGACGATGCAGTCCTAATCCATTTAAGACATCTCTCATGTCTAAGGATGATGTAGTCCTGTCACGTACATTTTGAACTAATTGTTCAGGGATGATGCAGTCCTTATCCATTTAAGACATCTCTCATGTCTAAGGACGATGCAATCTTGTCATGTACATTTGGAACTAACTATTCAGGGACGATGCAGTCCTGATCCATTTAAGACATCTCTCATGTCTAAGTATGATGCAGTACTGTCACGTACATTTTGAACTAATTATTTAGGGACAATGCAGTCCTGATCCATTTAATACATCTCTCATGTCTAAGGATGATGCAGTTCTTTCACGTACATTTTGAACTAAATGTTCAGGGATGATGTAGTCCTATCACGTACATTTTGAACTAAACGTTCAGGGATGATGCAATCCTATCACGTACATTTTGAACTAAACATTCAAGGATGATGCAGTCCTATCATGTACATTTTGAACTAGACATTCAGGGACGATGCAGTCCTATCACGTACACTTAGACAAAGTCTAAGGACCACTTTTCGGAGACATATGTCTACGGATTAATTTAGGGACCGAAGTTTGGGGATGATACAATCCCCTCTTGTCGGGACAGGTAACCTCATCATTGACCTCATCGTCGGAACAGATAAGCTCATCAGTATTCTCATCAATATAGGTATCCACACCATCGACCTTACCATTGATGCAGGAAATCTAATCATCAACGACCATATCACTCCCCCTTTCTAGGGAGGTCCTTCTAAACTACACCAAGCTTGTCTCAGAAATACTCAAACTTTACTAGAGACAAAGGTTTGGTCAATATATCAACAACTTGTTTGTCAGTTCTCACATACTCGAGCTTAATAGCTCCTTTTTGCACCATATCCCGTGTATAAAAATATCGGATCTCTATGTGCTTTGACTTATCATGAAACACTGGATTCTCTGTCATCTTGATACAACTCCTATTGTCACACAGGATCACAGTGGGGTCCATCTCTAAGTCAAACAATCTTGATAACATCTTCCAAAACCATATCGCTTCACAAATAGCAGAGCAAGTAGCTATATATTCTGCTTCAGCTATGCTAAGAGCCACACTAGACTGATTCCTGCTAAACCATGAGATCATGGTAGATCCCAGACAATAACATCTGCTCGATCTGCTCTTCCTGTCTGACAAACTTCCTGCCTAGTCAGCAGTTGTGTAGCCATACAATCTGAAGTCATGATCTCCAAGATAACATAGATCAAATCCTATCATACCCTTTAGGCACCTCATCACATGCTTTGCATCTATCAGGTGAACACGCCTAGGTTCCACTAGATACTGACTCAAGGTGTTCACAGCAAAGCATATATCTGGCCTAGTATTCGTCAGATACATCAATGACCCAATAATCTGTCTATACAGAGTCACATCCACTAACTCTGATGAGTCATCAGCTAACATCTTCAAATTGGAATCCATGGGAGTGGCCATGGCTTTGCATTCCAACATATCAAATACTTTCCCTGGTTGAGAAAGATTCCTTCTGGGCCTTGCTATACTTCCAGACCTAGGAAGTAATGCATCAATCCGAGATCTTTCATCTCAAATTCTGTAGCTAGCTTCTTCTTGCTTTCCATGATCTGTTTCTCATTCCCTATCAGAAAGAGATCATCCACATACAGTAATAGTATGACAAGTTCATCATCCATAACCTTAAGGTAAAGGTTAGGATTAGCTTTACTTTTGGTAAATCCCAAGCTTGTCAAGAAGCTATCAATTCTCCCTCTGTGACTGAACAACATTCACACTCTGCATTGAGTGATCTTCTGCATATCTATTCATGCCATCTCTCTTCAGATGGGTCTACTGATATGAGCCTCAAGATCACTCGAACTCTGTGGTGAGTTCCTTCTTACATCCATCTAAGAGAAGAATTCCATATGTATATAGACACCATCTTCAACATTGTAGCAAAGGTTGAAATCCGCATCACCCATGGTGATCATTAAGCTCATCAAATGACTATTGATCCTGGGAACCCGTACAAAGATTTCTTCAATTGAATCCTGGGATTTTTCTTGATTCTTACTTCTTCTTCAATTACACCATTAAGAGAATGGTCTTATCTAGCCACTTGGAGCAAACATCTCGTCATAATCCTCTTCCTCTTTCTAAGAGAATCTTCTAGCCACAAGCCTTCTATAGTATGTTTGATTTGTAAGTCTTCTTGTTGAACATCCATCACTCGTTCTTTGGAACAGGTGTTCATCATCCTTCTTTTGTATATCATAGCACATGATCTTTTCTACAAATCAAAGTTAATCACATGATTAGTAATACTTCATAATCATCAAATTATGTTGACATGATAACCTACTATGCATACTGATATGATTCACATAGTCATGCAACTATCTTGAACAATATTTTGGCACAACACTTTTCCATATCCTGTATGCATACAGTGGTTTTCTATATGCCTTCCATCTCTACCAGAACATACTGTCAAGAGCGTGCACAACTCTCAGCATGTCAGCAAAGAGGTTTCATTCTAGATAAACAACAATGAAATGTTTGTCCAACTTACCCATCATATGCATATTAGTGGTATACTGTTCAATGCTATATGAATGCTTACACTATGCATGATATATACAAATATGCATACAACTATTACGAGCAATATTATTGACTATTCAGAGATTCAAATAACAACTCAAATACTTATCTTTTATGTTTGTGTGGTTGCCTCCCGCCTGATCTCTATTTTATGATAGCATCATTATATGTCTGTGAACTTATATCCATTATGTACCACTGTGCATGCTCAAGTGTGCACTAGTGTCATCCTCATGATCTCATGCATAATCATACATTCATTAGTATAGTCTTAATACTATCAAAACATTATGATTCTAAATAATATTAAGTATGTATGGTCATGATCATTTCATACATAGGTATACTTACCTAAGATCCCAACACAAAGTAGGATTCTAACTTTATATAGGAAAACATACCTAGATTATCATGCTTTGTTATGTCTTAACATACCCAAACAATATCTTCTTTGTTCTCTTCAATGATTTAGAGACCTTGTGCTAGAACTTGCATATCTCATAATTTAAGCATAGTAGAACAAAGTCATACATACCTCGTAAGTAGAGATTCTATGTGGTCAAAGGCTATGGATGAGTCTTTGTCTTCGTGTCATCATAATCATAGAACTTGATTTGTCTTTCTTGATGTACCTGTATCTTGTTAGCAGACAGCATCATCCTCATACAACACCATAGGTGCATTAGTACAATCATAACTGTCATAACCCTAATCAATAAATGTCTTCTATCATTCACATGCATTCATACTTTTACTAAGGTGATCAAACAAGCTAAAACTAATCATGATTGTACTAACTTCAATAATATGAAGACAAACATATTATGAACTTAATCATGAAACAGATTTCAAAACATACCTGTATCTTCTCAAGTCATACCTGAGTAGTCTTCTCTATAAGGGTAAAACCCTAACCATCTAAGGTAGATCACTTGTGAACATATTATTGATGTCCATGGTGCTAGGATGATAGGATATCAGTGCCATTTAAACCTTCTTCATCGCTGCCCTATGAGTCTCCCAACTTTGCTAGGGTTTCTTCTTACTTGGAAACCCTAATCTTCAATCTCCTTCCTCCCACAACATTTTGATGGAGGATTAATATCTATGATAAATGGATTTCAAATCCATTATCAAAGCTTTCAATGTTGTATCAAGTGTCTCCAACATTGTATCAGGTCCTTATAGACCTAAAAGCTGAAAACCCTAAGTGAGAGCTTCTTCCTCCTCTTCTTAGATTTCCTCCGTTGAGCCAATTTAGATGTGTTGTATTGTTTCTGATGTATCTTTGCAATTTCGGCTCTACAAAGTCTGAAACTTCGACCTGTGGTAGCTTGACCTGTCATATTTCCAACCCCACAGGTATGAGATTTAATGGATTCTTTGAGGGAAAGTTATGCGAAGTGTCGCAACATGACCTATTTATGGGATGAAACAGTATAGAAAACTTGTACGGAGTGCCACGTGTCACTATTTCAACATCGGCCTCTGAGACCTGGACCTGTGAAACTAAAGTCCATGCCATACCTGTCACTTTTTACGAAATTTCATTTGGAGCTTCTTAGCCCGAGATATGACATTTTTCCCTAGGTCACATGTTTAGGACTGCATTCTAGAAGAGGCAGAAACACTAACTTGTACGGATAACAAATCACAAAGTACAACGAATCTGAGTATGATATTTGGACACAAGGTATAGGGGGATTTTATCTTCGTCCTGTAGAAGTTTCAGATCCTGAACCTTCTCCAAACTGGATTTATAGAGAAAGTGCCATGATGACTAGGTTTTTCTATACAAAACCCTAACTTTCAAATTGTCACAAGTGAGGCAAGTGTCGTAAGTGCCATGCATTGCCTTCCTTCAGAATAGCTCTAAAACCATGTTAAGATTCAATATGATAAGATAGATAACATCAGTATTACATTCCATTTCACAACAATAGCATATACAGGATCACTGAAAGAACAACAAGCACATCATAAGCACAAGAGACACTGATTTAACCTGGGAAACCCTCATGGGGTAGAAAACTCAACAAATCTTCCTCAATATAGATGACCAACAAATACAAATATGTAATCCCCAAAACATGAGCTCCTTCTCCTCCTATGCAGATCTCTCTCTCTCATATGCGCCAATCACAAGTGAGTGAATGAGTGTGTTAAATGAGGAACACACTTCCTCTATTTATATACTACTTCACTTGTCTTTCAACCTTAACTAGGTCGGCCCCAACTTAACCACTCATCAAAATGCTGATTGGCCCAAACCCACTAGGGGACTTAAACACCCCATACAACTAACTCTAGGCCGACCCCACTAGGGAAGTCTAATAACCCAAGTTACTACATTTCGCCGGAGGAATAAACATCTTCGGATATACAATAAGATCTCTGCGGAGGAATGAAACATCTCCGGAATAATAAAGTACAAATATAATATTCTTAGAAGTTACAATATTTCAACAGAGATAAACAAAAATCAAGGTGTAACAAAGAATGTGTGCGCGCTAAAATGCGTGCGTGCATCCACATGTGTGCACACAGAAACGCGAGCGCGCCTCTATGCATGTGCACAACTACATGTGCACACAACTACACGTGCGCGCATCTATGCGTGCACGCATTTGGGCGCACGCATGTTTGGATTCAATTTTTTTTTGAGCCCTTGCAGGTTTCGTATTAGCTTCGGATTGCCAAACCTTGAGGCTCGGCCTGAGTTATGGCAGAACACACCATTTCTGTAAGTTCATGTTTTTCATGCTTAGTTCCGCATATGATCCACTTGTGCACTACTGGTGAAATTGCACACACTTGTTGAGCTCTGTGTGCAGATTCAAACTATATATTTTTTGAATAGATCTGTTATTGTTTTCTATTTTTAATTCATTTTTAACTGCACTCATGTCAAATTTGTAAAAAACATAGGTCATTTATTTGGCCTATAACTTTTGATTGGCTTACATATTTTGAGAACATAAAAGAACCCACACAAGAGTACAAGAATACCTACAAGCTAAGAAAAAAAGTTTTTTGATTATGTTCAAACCATGATATGGTGGACCAGCACTCAACCATGTCATTTTAAGGTTTCACTGACTTTCGTAATTCAAAAAAGATATAAAATTAAATTTTAAAATTTTGGAAAAATAGCCCTGCACAAGATTCATCTGTTTCCTACACCTCTACATATTTTTTTCCTCATAAATTGACACTTTACATAACAAACCGGTGGACCAACACAAACATATGCATTATGTTTTAGAGAAAAAATAACGTACCAATCTTAAAATAATGACATTGTGGGGTGGTTCTACCAATATTCCATAAATAGAAGTTATATATTCTGGAAGGTGATCCGTTTTTCTACGCTTCATTTGCTCAAACTTAATTCAAAAAACTTTTGTACGTACCTCTAATAATTCATTTTAATGATAAGATTTCTATTTTTCGAGCATGCCATTGCAACTAACGTGTCATAAGTGGGTATCATTACCTTGCACTAGCCGATATACATTTCTTGGAACCTAGCGTATCATTGAAGGACAAAACACATAGATTCACATGCACTTTATCCAACAACTCATCCAAGACGGTATTATCAACTTGTAGTATTTTCATAGTCAAGAGCAAGTTGCGAACACCTTCACTAAAAATTTAACATCACCTCATTTTCTATAGTTGCAATCGATGCTTAAGGTGAATGAAATTATCTTCGAGATCATCTTCAGGCATCCTTCTTTCATACATTTTTATGTTGTTTACTCTCTTTCAGGGAGGATTTTTTTCATACAGTTTTTTCCCATTTTCTTTGCTTATAAGAGTTTGTGCATGGGTACCTTAGCATACCTAGTTTCTAAGACCAATTTTTTTTTCTTTTGTTTACTCTCTATGTTTTTCTTAAAAATGGTGTTGGCATTTTTTTCTAAACAATTATTGATTTGTAAAGTTGTCGTTGTTGTAAGACAACTTTTCAAAGTTGTGAGCTTAAGTAAGTCATCCTTATTTACCCGGATGTAATAATTATCCATTGGCAGTCTTCATTTTGTTATAAATAGAGATCTTTTTCTTTTATTTGTACCACATATCTAGTTAATCTTCCCTTCTTTCGTATAAAAGGTTTTGATGTTATACTCTAGTTAATCTTCCCTTCTTTCGTATAAAAGGTTTTGATGTTATACTAAATTCATGATGTGTTATACTATTAACTATCTACCATTCTTACAAAAACTATTAATTAATTTTTTTTAATATCAAATAAAAAATAACAAATATTGTGAGACTTCTTCGATGCTTACCCCTTCTTCGATGCTTTCCCTTACACTAGAAATAAACCATAGTATTTTGTTAGTTTATGTAGTACTTCATATCTTTGTTGTCGTATGATACTCTATTTTTATTTTTATAGTTTATTATAATCGATTTTTAATTATTTTGTTGTTAATAAATTTGATAGTTTTTAATTTTTTAGTGTTTTATATAAAATATATTTTAACTTTAATTTTTTTCTTTTGTATGTAAAATATAAAAATAGCTAAACCATAACTTTACTAAAAAGAAATCATTTTGAGAAATCCTCTTCTTAAGCCTCCGAATAAATGGTCTTATTATTATTTTTTAATTCATAAAATAGCTAACATATAATTTCACCGTAAAGAAATGATTTTAGATAATACACATCTTACGCCTTCGAATCAATGGTCACTCGACTTTATTGTTGGCTTATTGTGACGTGAAGTTAATGTTTATTAACATAAAATAGTATTTTCTTTGCGAAATTTAACAAATATTACATTGGCAGCTTACTTTATGATGTAGAAGTTAGTTAATATTTTAATGTATATGGAATTGAAAGCATTTGACTATAAGCTTGAAGGAATTATCACTCCATACAATTAATCAATACAAAATTGAATAACAAAATCCTTTGCCAAAGGCAATCAAATCCTCGCTTCCTACAACTAAAAGCCGAATCTCTCTTCTCGATTCGAACCCTGCAATAATTCTTATTTTTGAATTATTATATACCTCATTCTATATACCCAACAGAAACCTGATGAAATTCAATCTCTCTCTCGGCTCTATCTCCTAAACAATATTCCGCAACCCACCTCAGAGATCTGCAATACCAAAAAATGAAAAAATAGAAGCTCTCTGCGCAACGCAGTGTGGTGGAGATTTCAATTAATTGCAGCAGCCACAGACGTTGGCTTAGCAATAAAGGTGGGCTTCTCATCTCCGGCCATAATCACAATTACTCTCAAATCGTCCTTTTCATCCGCAACGTTTGACATATCCTCGCCCATCTTACTCTTTCCGCCGCCGCCAAGCTCTATACTATGATGCTCCGATCTGTTATTTTGTTGAGCTTCCGTAGTGCATTCTTTGAAGTAGGAGCATGCCAGTATAATCAGAGCAAAGGCTATGAGAACCAGCATGGCACCAACTCCAATCAATAGATACGGAACTGGAGAGTTCCATAGTGATAAATGGCTGCTTACTGCGCTCGTACGATTTCTCATCAACATTGCCATTGCTTGGACTGCACAATCCTTCAGACCCAAGTTCCTTTCATAAACTCGGGTGATGATCATATGAGACTCGGGTGATATTTATATATAAATCTATACTATTGGCATACGCTACAAAATTCCATGAAGTCCGTAACACTCTTTATTCGCGTGTGATGCTTGGGCTTATGCAACTTTCTTTCGACGGAAACCATTAAATGCTGTTTGGGATAGTGTAAAAGCCGGAAACCATTAAATATTCATAGAGTATTAAATGCTGTTTGGGATAGTGTAAAAGTCGTTGGACATATATAAATATGAAGCAAGTCAGATCCAACTGTGATGTATACGTGGTCAAATATAAAGAAATTCAGATGCAATGCCGTGGCCCGTGAGGTAGCAATTCACATGCCTGATTTTCTGTGTGCCGTGTCGTGGTATCTACTCAGCATTTCACTTGCTTGATTCTCCGCGTATAGAGTCAAGTCTGAACTCCGGAGAAAGATATCTGTACAGGAAAAGCTAGGATTGGTGGGCTTCATGATGGCAGCTCGCATTTTTCACGTTAAGAGTGAGGTTCGGAGAAACGCATATATACTGGAAAAAGTAAGTTTCGTGGCCTTCATGATGACTGGCTCGCATTTTTCACGTTGGCCCGGAGACGAAGGCGACCATTTTCTCATGGTTGTGTCGGGCATCTGTGGCAGACATCGAGGGTCCGTTATGTGTCTAAAGCAGAAAGAGAATAAAATAATGATAAATGTAAGATAACAACTGGGACCGTTATGAGTTTTCTGTTTTTTTTTCCCAAGGAGTCCATTGTGTGGACTAAATGATTTAAGTAAATAGCTACTCAAAACGCAGCAACCGTCTATTGCTCATCTAGTCAGCGATTCACTTTCTCAGTACTCTGCTTCTCACATGACTTTATCGTTAGCGTAACTCTAAAAATGATGGGTGAACAACCCATAAATACACGTAAGGTTGATTTTGGAGACACTGCCCAATTCTCAGAATTCGTGTTGAGAGCAGAAGATGCACAGAGCTCCAGGGAATGAGAGCTAAATCGTTCGCACAGGGGAAATTGATGAAATGAATAGAAAATATAGGATGCAAGGGATAATAACGTATGCCAAGGATTTGGGTGGTACAATTTCCATTCATCACATGCCTAGGAGGAGGGATCGAATGCAGGGATTCCACCATTACCCGATTTGGATTAGTTGCATCGCACGCAGGAGGATTTGAAGAAAAGGTGGAACAATTAATGAAGGAGGGGAGCGAGGTCATATCAAGCAAACATGTGGTGTTGTAAAGGACAGATGTGACAACGTCCCAAATCATGTAGCGGGTCAATTCACTAGGGTGGTAGATTATCATGGCGTGGGGAGGTGACATGAAATCACCAAAGGTCCAAGATTGAGGGATAAGGGAAGGAGAAAATAAGGGGCTATCCATTAGGGAATGGGGGCTAAGGAGAAGCTTGTATTAAATTTAAGATTTCCGGATTGAAGGCCAATAGCAATGTTGGCTTGTATGCCCCCCTTGGAATTGAGGTGTCACAGAACATGAAAGTATTGAAATGCGTTGAATTCTTTAGCAAGATTGATGATTCTGAAGAGTATGTTGTCAAAGCCAATGTCTATGTGTTGGGAGCTTATTATGAGGTGATGAATTATTATTCGGGCAGATCCCTTTCCAGAGGGCCAGAGCTTCAACATGATTGTTTGTCGTGATATTCCCTAGGCATAATTGATTTTTGGAGTTCCTCTGGGACTAGTAATAGCTCCCCCTCGCACTTGCCATCGTAATTGTGGCCTTCTATTGTCATGATAATATCCTCATTACAATTTATCCATGATGATATATTAAAAACATTTTGAAGCTAATTTATGTTAATTTTGTTTTATATAGATATGTCTATGAAATAACTTTGTAGGTGAAAGCAAATTTTACTCTCACCATTTTTATCGTTTTTTCATTACCATGCAATATTGATCATAAGAGTGAAACAAGTGATATGCAAATTTTACTCTCACCATTTTTATATTTCATGAGGATAATGGATGATATTCTCTAGCCTTTCACAAATTCTTTCATAGTCATCTATCTAGGTATTATCCTCATCTACAACAGAACATGGGAAGAACATTTGCAGCATATTCAACAACTCCTCAACACCCTACGACAACACAAGGTATATGCCAGTCTCGAGAAGTGCTCCTTTGGAATGGAGAGAATTCAATATCTCGGATACATCATCAATTACCACAATGTGCATGTGGATTTGGCCAAGATCCAAGCCATTCGCAAATGGCCAACCCCGACAACTCTCACATTGCTTCACAACTTCCTAGCCCTTGCCAACTTCTATCACATATTTGGGTTGGGATTCTCTCATATTACTTGGTCACTTAGCCAGGTGACCAAAGGAGAATCTAAGGCCAATTTTTTGTGGGCCAAGTCACAACAACAAGCATTTGAGGAGCTGAAGCAATGCTTATATTTGGCACCCATCCTTACCTTACCAGATCTGGAACAACCCTTTGAAATTAAGACAAATGATTTAGACTATGGTATTGGTGTAGTCCTCACTCAACATAGCCATCCAATGGCATATCATAGGGAAACACTCTTAGATATAGTTTGAAAATACCCCACCTATGACAAGGAAATGTATTCCATTGTCCAAGCTTACCTCCCATCGAAGCATTACATTTTTGGTAAACAAATGGTCATCCACACTGATTGCAAGCCCTTGCAGTTCATGCAAACACAAAGGAAATTGCAGAATTATCACCACCGAAAATTGTCCATACTTCTAGCAATTCCATCTAAACATCAAGTATAAGAAGGGTAACAACAATTGAGTCATTGATTGCCTCAGTTAACCTCCAGTGGCAACCTTGACTACATTGCTCAACTCGTGTGGCCATGAGACCTCCAGGTGGTCTCCACTATATGAGAGTGATCCTAAATTTTCTTCCACCTATTGAGCATTATGTGCAGGCACACCAGTGGTATAATTTCATCACTAGGAAGGATTGTTATTCCATCTAGGCCATCTGTGTGTTCCTTCAAGAAATCATGCAAAGATGATTTGGGAAGCGCATTATAATTAGGTGGTAGGGCACTCTGGCATAGAAAATATTGTAGCAGTATTGCAGAAGTATTTTTATTGGCCAAAGCTCCAACAATATGTCAGCATGTATATCAAATCATGTGCTACCTATGCCATCGTGAAACCTTCCATTAAGAAGCAAGGGTTGTACACCCCTTTGCCTACTCCCGATAGGCCTTGGGATCAGGGATAATTTTAAGGACCCATACTTATTTAAAATTGCATAAACCTTGGTGAATCTTACCAATTCTTAAAATGTCAACTATAAAATATTTGGCGATATTTTTCTAAAATTATTTCAATTTCCAAGGATTTTATTTAGTTTATATAATAATTTGGCAATTTTTAGAGTGAAAAGGGTTTACGCCATCAAAATTTGGTGAAATGGGGATTTAAAAAATGCAAATTGGTGAATCATTTTTTGGAAAAAAAAACATGGAAAAATAGCCCATGGATAAATTTCGCCCCTTAAATTATCCTTGCTTGGGATTCCATCTCCATGGACTACATGTGAGGACTACCTTCAACAAATCATGGTAATTATTTTGTGTTTGTGGTCATGGATTGATTCTCTAAGATGGTCATTCTAATAGCCTGGAAGAAGAGCATCACCCCCAAAGCCATTACTAAGCTCTTCTTCAAACTATTTTGGGTTCATTTCGGGCTACCAAAGGCTATCATTTCTGATTGGGATAACATATTCTTGAGTAAATTCTGGTCTATACTATGGCCACTAATGGACACCAAACTCACCCAATCAACTTCCTTCCATCCCCAGACCAATGGATAGACTGAGGTGGTCAATTGGATAATTATTCATATTTTGAGGATGTACAACTCTAAACATCCCCACACATGGGATGAGAGCCTTCCAGATATTCAACATAGCTACAACAGAGCCTTTCATAGCTCTATTAGACACATCCCTTTCTAGGTGTGCTTGGGATTCTAACCATTGGCCCCAATTGATGTAGCTCTACCCATTTCCTCAACACAAGAGGAACTTTCCCATGCTCGCACCAAGGTAGATAAGGCCACTTGATTTGTTGAAAAAAGTTTACCCCATCATGATTTTCCAATATTTAGTGAAATTAGGGATATTCTTTAATATCACACGAACGCTCGTACTATGTAACAAGTTCACTGAGTGAACCCCCCATGCAATTCCATGACATTCTAGAAAAATATAACGCCAAGCATAAGCATCGACATGACCAACATTGATTTTGACACGAATGTTAGGTGGGTGATAAGGTTTGGTTTCATTTGCAAAAAGATCGTCTCACGAAACCCCATCGAATGCTTTTCCCACTTCAATATGGGCCATAAACCATCACCAAGGAAGTCGATGAGAATGCCTTTGAATTAATCATTCCTCCCTTTCTTGGCATGCCCACGATATTTAATGTGGAGCTCCTTCGCCCATATTTTCCACCGTTGTTGAAAATATTTTATTTTTTCATGACAAGAAGATGATTTTTTTTTGTATATCACATTAATGGTGATGAAAATCATTCAATAGAAAATACTCCTAAACTTGTAAATAGAAAAAACTCTTCTATCAACGCTATGTGATCAAGGAAAAAATTTGAGGGAGAGCCTTCATGAATGAATAAAAACTGATAGATATGGCTATGAACCAACTATTTTGAATTATTTATCCACTAAACCTTGCCATACTTGTTTAGAGACAACTGGTATTTCGCTTTTGAGTGACACCATTTATATTGATCCACAATAATTTTATGATTTTGTTGGTATGCCAAAAATGGAATTCTTCAATGACAAAAGAGTATTCTTCCTTGCTAAAAAATCATATATGGATCTTGTTCATCTCCCTATGGGTTGAAATTTGTTTCATTATAAATAGATCTACAAAATCAAATATGCAACATATGACTTTATTAACAAGCATAATGCACATCTTGTACCCAAGGGTTTTTAACGGGTTGGAGAAATTGAGTATTACAAGACCTTTTCCCCTTTTGCTTGGATGGATTTCATATTCATATTGCTTTCCCTTGCTACCTCCCAAGGATGGTTAATCTATCGTATTTGTCCTATACATGACTTGACATTTCTTTTGTAGTCGGGCTTGGCTCTCAGTTCTCTCAAGATCCTCATGAGAGCCACTGGAAGCGTTAGAGAAAATTTGAGGTCTAAAATGAACCTCCTAAGGAAAATAATAAAATAATTGTTATAAATTTTGAAGGAGAAGAGATACAAACTTTTTTGTTTTTCAACTTATCTCCCTGTGGTTTTACTAAAATTTGTAGTGGGAGCACTAATTGGATGCGGAATTCAATTCCAAATCTAATGAATACCCATACTACATACTTTTGAAGGACCTCACCCCATGGAAAATAAGAAAGACATAAAAACATGTTACTAATTCCGCATCTAACAAGTACCCATGTTGCATACTTTTGATGGACCCCATCCTAAGAAAAATGAGAAATAAATAAAAACATGTTACTACATTACTTTCAAGTAACATGTTTTTATGTACTTGTCATCTTTCGTGGGGTGGGGTCTATCAAATGTATACAATGTCTGTACTCATTGGATGCATAATTTGATTCCGCATATCCAACAAGTGCTCTCACTCAAAATTTGAGTAAACCACGGGAAGGTAAGTTGAATATATGAGTTAAAAATAAATAGTTTTTTAAGACAAATATGCCAAGTCAATCATTATGGTTGACTCAATTTTTTGAAATTCTATTGGTTATCGAATTCCAATCCCTCAATGACTTGTTTTCCTATAAGGCCCATTTTGTTGAATATTGTAACTTCTAAGAATATTATATTTGTACATTATTATTCCGGAGATGTTTCATCCCTCCGAGGTGAATCTATTATGTATCCGGAGATGTTTATTCCTCCGATGGTTTGTGGTAACTAGGGTTATTAGACCCACCATGTGGGGGTCGGCCCTGATTTTATATTTTAGGGGTTATTAGACTTCTTCAGGAGAGGTCAACCCCATTAGGGATTTTTGGTCAGTTGGGAACTAGTATAAATAGAGGAGGAGAGCTCCTCATTTGACACACTTCCACAAACTCAGAAAGTAGCGCACTTCTGTCTGGGAGGTCTGCATAGGAGGTAGAGAAGGAGGTTAAGTCTTCGAGCACATCTTGTATTTTGGTTGATCATCTTATTGAGGAAAGCTTTGCTGGGTTTTCTACCCCATGAGGGTTTCCCAGGGTAAATTCTGTGTCTATCTTGTGATTATGTTTCTTTCAATGATCTTGCTAGTCTATTTGGTTTAAACTTAACATGGTATCAGAGCTAGCCTGAATAGAACATCTTTCACAAGGTGAAATTATATTTCTCTCTCTCTCCCAAAATTAGGGTTTCTGCAAAAGTTAGTATTCTGGTTGCATGGTTGATTAGCCCTTCTAAAGATCTATCTTTTGAGCCTTGGATCGAGGTTTTTGGTTGGGTAAAACTCCAGGAAAGTCAAATCCTAGTTTTACCAAAAGTGCGATAAACCAGAAATTCTATTGCAGTTCCGGAAAAGTGAAAAGTTAAAATTTCCGGGTAAGTACTAATCTATCTCTTATCTCTTGGACTCCCCCAAGAGAAGATGGCTCCAAGCACGAAGCTTGAAGACAAGCTAGAAGGTATAGAGAATTTTCGGGCATGGAAATACAGAATTGGTCTCATTCTTGAAGAGAATGATCTTGCTCATTATATCAAGGATGAAGTTGCAGAAATTGAAGGAGGTGAAGCCAAAGAAAAGCATAGGAAGGATTTTATTAGGGAAAAGAGAATCATAGCTGATTCTATTAAAGACCACTTGATTCCCCAAGTGGCTTCCAAGAAGACTCCAAAGGAAATGTATGATGCCCTAGGAAGAATGTATGAAGGAAAGAACATTAATAGGAAAATGAACCTAAGGACTCAGTTGAAGAGTACCAAGATGCACAAAGGAGAATCCATTCAAGACTACTTCTCAAGGGTCTCCCAAATCAAGGAGCAGCTAGATGCCATTGGTGATACTCTTGATGAAGATGAACTTGTGATGACTGCTCTAAATGGTCTCACTAGACCTTGGGAATCATTCATACAAACTATGTGTGCCAGAAAAGAAAGTATGAAGTTTGACATAGTATGGGAGGATTGTGTTCAAGAAGAAGCAAGGGTAGCCAATAGAGAATCCCTTCTCAAAGAGGATGACCAAGCCTTGGCCACCCACACCAAAAGAGGAAGAAGGGGTCACTTCAAGAAAGTGAACCACAAAAAGTCTCAACCCTCTCATAGATTCAAAAGGAAAGGAGGAACAAACTCAGAAAGAGACCTCTCCATAGTCCAATGTTATAATTGTCTTAAACTAGGACACTATGCTAGAGACTGTACTTTACCATAAAAGAAGAAGAAGAAGTTTGTTCACAAAAGACATCATGCACATATGGCAGAATATGATAGTGAAGAAGAAGTAGTATAAGAAGAAGAAGAAGAAGAAGAGGAAAGGCCTCGAAGGAAAAGATCTAAAGTAAAGAAAGAAGATCCAGAATAATATGTCCTATTTTCTGCACTCTCTGGATCTGTGTCTCCTGGAGAGGATACATGGCTCATTGATAGTGGTGCTTCAAAGCACATGACAGGTCAAAAGACAACTCTCTCAAGACTTGAAGAAAAGTCTTCACCACAAAAGGTATCTCTAGGAGATGATTATCAATATCCCATCAAGGGAATTGGTGAAGCAAGCTACAAGCTTGATTCTGGAACACCCTTGAAAATGAAAGAAATTTTATATGTACCAGGTTTGAAGAAGAACCTACTCTCTATCTCAACTCTAGATAAGAAAGGTTTTAGAGTGGCTTTCATAGATGGACAAGTACTCATGTGGCCCAAAGGAAAATCAACTGAAGATGCAGTTGTCATTGGTGAAGAAGAAGGAGGTCTCTATAAGCTCAAGGGTCATCCAGAAGTTGCCCTTGCTCATGAAACCTCTAGCCCCAGTGAGCTATGGCATAGAAGATTAGCTCACATTAACTACAAATCCTTACCCTATGTAAGCAAGGTGGTCATAGGATTACCAGATTTGAAGGTTGATCATAATGGCTCATGTAAAGGATGTGAGAAAGGGAAGAATGTCAAGAACCCTTTTCCAAAGAGTGAAACAAAGACTAAGAACATTTTGGAGCTAATACACTCAGATGTATGTGGACCAATGCCCACCACTTCCCTAAGTGGGTTTGAATACTATCTCTCATTCATTGATGACTATTCAAGGAAGACTTGGATATACTTTCTAAAAAGTAAGAATGAAGTCTTTGGAAAATTCAAAGAGTTCAAGGCCCTAATAGAAAATCTCTAAGAAAAGAAAATAAGATTCTCAGAACATATAATGGCGGAGAATATACTTCAAAGGACTTTGAAGACTTTTGTAAAGAAGCCAGAATCAAGAGGGAACTAACCACTCCTACAATTCCCAACAAAATGGGGTTGCTGAATGAAAGAATAGAACCATCATGGAAGCTGTAAAGACTATGATACATGACCAAGATCTACCCATGTATCTATGGGCTGAAGCAGCTAGGACAACAGTCTATGTGCAAAATAGACTATCCCATAGTGCTCTTGAATTCAAAACTCTAGAAGAAGTGTTCACACGAAAGAAGCCTAAGGTAAGTCATCTCAAAATATTTGGGTGTCCTGTGTACATTCACATTCCAAAAGAAAAGAGAACCAAGTTGGATCCTTCTGGTAAGAAGGGAATATTTGTTGGATATTGTGAATCATCCAAAGCCTTCAGAATTTACATACCAGGTTTTCATCATATGGAAATAAGTAGAGATGTAACATTTGATGAAGAAGCAGCTCTCAAGAAATCCAGGAAGTGCCAACTTGAAGAAATCTATGAAGAAGATACACCTCCTAGAATCACAGAGGCTGTGCCCATCCCTAAAGATGTTTCACCAGAGGATCATGACATGTTGGAACCACAAGAAACCCCTATTACAGACTTATCTAAGAAAAGAAGGCCAGCATGGGCTAGAGATATTATTCAAGGAGCCGAAAGATATGGAGCTCCTAAAGGCTCCACTAGAGAAAGAAAGAAACCAAATCTAGTGTCCAACTATATGGCCTTGATGTGTGATCTTGTGGATCAACAACCTACTAGCTATGAAGAGGCTGCTTAGAAGAAAGAATAGGTAGAAGCAATGACAGAAGAATATCAATCAATAATGAAAAATGATGTTTGGGATATAGATCCCAAACCAAAAGATAAAAGTGTGGTTTCTTCCAAATGGATTTTCAAGATAAAGCATGCTGCAGATGGTAGCATTGAAAAATACAAGGCAAGATTTGTAGCCAGAGGATTCTCTCAGAAAGAGGGAATTGACTATGAAAAAACATTTGCACCAGTTGCTAGGTATACTTCAATTAGAACTATCATGGCACTTGCATCTATGATGAAGTGGAAATTACACCAAATGGATGTTAAGATAGCTTTTCTGAATGGTGTAATTGAAGAAGAAGTGTACATATAGCAACCACAAGGGTTTGATGTTAAAGACGGGAGAACTCATGTATGCAAACTGAAAAAGGCATTATATGGATTGAAGCAATCTCCCAGATTTTGGTACGGAAGGATTGACAATTTCTTAATAAGCATGGGCTTTACCAAGAGTAAAGCTGACCCCAATCTTTATCTCAAAGTGATGGATGATGAACCAGTTATACTGTTGCTATATGTAGATGATATATTTCTAACTGAAAATGAGAAACAAATTATTGAATGCAAGAAGAAGCTTTCTTCATAATTCAAGATGAAAGATCTCGGATTAATGCATTACTTCTTAGGTCTAGAAGTATGGCAAGATCCAAAAGGAATCTTTCTAAATCAAGGTAAGTATGTTGTGGAGATTCTAAAAAGATTTGATATGTTGGAGTGTAAAGCCATGGCCACTCCCATGGACTCCAACTTGAAGTTATTAGTTAATGACTCATCGGAATTAGTAGACTTAACTCTATATAGACAAATCATTGGGTCATTGATGTATTTAACAAATACTAGGACAGATATATGCTTTGCTGTAAATACCCTAAGTCAGTATCTAGTAGAACCTAGAAAGGTTCACTTAATAGCTGCAAAGCATGTAATGAGGTACCTAAAAGGTACATTAGATTTTGGTCTATATTATCTTGGAGATCATGAACTCAGATTACATGGTTACTCAGATTTTGATTTGGCAGGAAGTGTCTCAGACAAAAAGAGTACATCAGGTGGATGTTATGGTCTTGGATCTGCCATGATCTCATGGTTCAGCAAGAAACAATCTAGTGTGGCTCTCAGTACTGCTGAAGCAAAATATATAGCTGCCTGCTCTGCCAGCTGTGAAGCAGTGTGGATTCGAAAGCTATTATCTGGAGTGTTTGACTTAGAAATGGATCCCACTGTGATCATGTGTGACAATCAAAGCTGTATTAAGATGAAGGAAAATCCTGTATTCCACGATAAGTCAAAACACATAGAGATCCGATACTTTTATATACGAGATATGGTGCAGAGAGGAGCTATCAAGCTCGAGTATGTGAGCACTGAGGATCAAATTGCTGATATCTTGACCAAACCTCTGTCTCGAGTGAAATTTGAATACTTCCGAGACAAGCTTGGTGTAGTTCAAAAGCACCCTCCTCGAAAGGGGGAGTAGTATAGTCACTGATAATGAGATGGTCTCATCGACAACAAGGTCGATGATGTGGATACCTGTTTACTACATTTGGATACTTAGAATATTTACATTTAGGACTCTTATACTTAGAATACTTATTTTTACTTTTGATGATATATGTATTGGTGAGAATACATGCTTTTGATGATATATGTATTAGTGAGAATACATGCTTTTGATGATATATGTATTGGTGAGGATACATTATTTTGATGATATATGTATTGGTGAGGATACATACTTTTGATGATACATGTATTGATGAGAATACTCGTACTATTACATATTGATGTATTGATGAGAGTACTTGTATTGATGTATTGATGAGAATGCATGTATTGATTAATGTACTTGTATGGTTGAGGATACTTGTACCTGTATTGATGAGGATACATGTGAGGATTGGATCATCCCTGGACTTCAGTCCTAAAATGAGCCATAGATAGATGTATCTGAGAAAGAAGAGGGATTGCATCATCCTTGAACACATGTTCTAAAGAGAGTCGTAGACGTATGTCTTCGAGAATGAAGTCCTTGGTGGACATGTGAGGATTGGATCATCCCTGGACTTCAGTCCTAAAGTGAACCGTAGACAGATGTCTCCGAGAAAGAAAAGGGATGCATCATCCTTGAACACATGCTATAAAGAGAGCCGTAGACGTATGTCTTCAAGAATAAAGTCCTTGGTGGACATGTGAGGATTGGATCATCCCTGGACTTCAGTCCTAAAGTGAGCCGTAGACAGATGTCTCCGAGAAAGAAGAGGGATTCAATCATCCTTGAACACATGTTCTAAAGAGAGCCGTAGACGTATGTCTTCGAGAATAAAGTCCTTGGTGGACATGTGAGGATTGGATCATCCCTAGACTTCAGTCCTAAAGAGAGTCATAGACATGATGTCTCCGAGAATGAAGTCCTGAATGAATAGGTAGGGGATTGCATCTTTCCCGGACCTCGGTCCCAGAATTGAGCCGTAGACTGATGTCTCCGAGAATTGAAGATAGGACTGCATCGTCCTTGAACTGGGTTCAAAATGTACGTGAGGACTGCATTGTCCCTGAACTGGGTTCAAAATGTACATGAGGACTGCATCGTCCCTGAACTGGGTTCAAAATGTACGTGAGGACTGCATCGTCCATGAACTGGGTTCAAAATGTATGTGAGGATTGCATCGTCCCTCAACTGGGTTCAAAATGTACGTGAGGACTACATCGTCCATGAACTGGGTTCAAAATGTATGTGAGGACTGCATCGTCCATGAACTGGGTTCAAAATGTACGTGATGGGATTGCATCATCCCTAGACATGAGACTTGTCTTAAAGGTACGTGTGAGGACTGCATCGTCCATGAATTGGATTCAAAATGTACGTGATGGGATTGAATCATCCCTAGACATGAGACTTGTCTTAAAGGTACGTGTGAGGACTGCATCATCCATGAACTAGGTTCAAAATGTACGTGATGGGATTGCATGGTCCCTAGACATGAGACTTGTCTTAAAGTGATAAGGACTGATCATCCTGGAACTTGATATGGATTGTATCATCCATGGACCTATGTCCTAAAGAGAGCGGGATTGATCATCCTGTAATATGATCGTGTGTATTGCAGAGTATACTGTAGATCGGGATGATCCAGATGCTGTAGATCGAGATGATCCAGATAGTGTAGATCGAGATGATCCAGATGATCCAGATGCTATAGATCGAGATGATCTAGATTTTGTAGATCGAGATGATCCAGATACTGTAGATAGAGATGATCCAGATACTGTAGATCGAATGTTGATGATCGTGTGATGACGATGCTGATGATCATGTGATGACGATGCTGATGATCGTGTGATGACGATGCCGATGATCATGTGATGACGATACTGATGATCGTGCGATGACAATGATGTTGATGTTCCAGTAACTGGTTGAGTTACTAATGATGATGTATTGAAGAAAGCTTCCGATGATTTATAGATGTATCATGTATGATGTAGTCGATGACTCCTTGCTCCTGCAGATTTTGTTATAATATCCTTCTCGTTAAGGGGGAGTGTTGAATATTGTAACTTCTAAGAATATTATATTTGTACATTATTATTCCGGAGATGTTTCATCCCTCCGAGGTGAATCTATTATGTATCCGGAGATGTTTATTCCTCCGATGGTTTGTGGTAACTAGGGTTATTAGACCCACCATGTGGGGGTCGGCCCTGATTTTATATTTTAGGGGTTATTAGACTTCTTCAGGAGAGGTCAACCCCATTAGGGATTTTTGGTCAGTTGGGAACTAGTATAAATAGAGGAGGAGAGCTCCTCATTTGACACACTTCCACAAACTCAGAAAGTAGCGCACTTCTGTCTGGGAGGTCTGCATAGGAGGTAGAGAAGGAGGTTAAGTCTTCGAGCACATCTTGTATTTTGGTTGATCATCTTATTGAGGAAAGCTTTGCTGGGTTTTCTACCCCATGAGGGTTTCCTAGGGTAAATTCTGTGTCTATCTTGTGATTATGTTTCTTTCAGTGATCTTTCCAGTCTATTTGGTTTAAACTTAACACATTTTAGACCCCCAATTTTCTCTAATGGTAGGCAACCAAATTTTGATGTATATTAAGAGTACTAACAATTTTGACATAAAATATACATGAATTTTTTTTCAACTTGTGGGTTTTACTTATTCTGTTTGGGATGGTTTGGTTGAAGATAGAAATTCCTTACCTAGTTTTGTTTATCACCTTGTCTCTATGCCTATTTCCTAGTCTTGCAAGAAGCAATCAATAATTACATCATCTTCTATAGAGTTTGAGTATCAAGTTGCAATTCTTGCTAGTCAAGAGATTCTTTGGCTTCGACACTTGATGAAAAAATTTAAAATTCAGTGGGATCATCCCATTACTCTTTGTTGTGATAATCAGAGTGCCATATACATTTCTTGGAACCTAGCATATCATTGAAGGACAAAACACATAGATTCACATGCACTTTATCTGACAGCTAATCCAAGATGGTGTTATCAACTTTTAGTGTTTTCCTACTTAAGAGCAAGTTGTGAAGATCTTCACTAAAAATTTAACATCACCTCATTTTCTATAATTGCAATCGATGCTTAGGGTAAATGAAATTATCCTATTCAGGCCTCCTTGTTTCATACATTTTTATGGTTTTTAGTCTCTTTTGGGGAAGATTTTTTCATACAGGTTTTTCCCATTTTCTTTGCTTACAAGAGTTTGTGCATGGGTATCTTAACATGCCTAGTTTCCAAGACCGATTTTTTTTTCTTTTGTTTATTCTCTATGTTTTTCTTAAGGTGGTGTTAGTATTCTTTTCCAAATAATTATTGTTTTGTAGAGTTGTCGTAGTTGTAAGACAACTTTTCAAACTTGTAAGCTTAAGTAGGTCATTCATATTTACCTAGATGTAATAATTATCCATTGGCCATCTTCATGTTGTTATAAATAGGCATCTTTCTCTTCTATTTGTACTGACATATCTAGTCAATCTTACCTTCTTTCATATAAAAGGTTTTGGTGTTATACTAAGTTCATGATGTGTGATGTTAATAACTATCTACCACTCTTACAAAAACTATACATTTATTGTTAATACCAGCCTAGATCCAAATCCTAGGCTCTATCAAGCGCCGAGAGGGATCAAATCTCTTGAGGTGCCAGCCTCTCCTTGAATAGCGCCGAGAGGGATCATTTGAAGGTGAAGTATTTGCTTGCAATGTCATATGCTGGTTCAAGGAAACAATCATATGCTAATGATACCATGATGGCACAGTCACCATCAATAGGCCAATGATATCCTCAAAATGGTATATGTTCTTGGTGGAGGAAACCTTGTTATACCTAAATGGATGTAACATTCCTTTCAGTCCCAAGCTTCAAGTCTCCTCCCATGACCATGTCCAAATCCCCAATTCCAAATACTTGGATACATAGTTCCATGGAATCATGGATATCCCTACAAAGTCATACACAGTGCTTTGAGACATTTTCGATGGATTTGGATGCCTCAATGGTTTCTTTAGGGCCAAATACATGGTATTTTTCCCTCAAATTTCATTCTCAAGGCCTTGAGACACATACATATTTCTCCATGCCACCTAATTGCACCAACATCCCTAATCATAAGCCACTAGCACACTTTAAGAATCCATGTGTGGTTGGTTGAGGAAACCTTCTTAGTCTTTGATGGCTAGAATACTTATTCAAGGCCCAAGGTTTTGGTATCCTCCACTAAGCATGTCCAAGGCCCCAAGACATAAATATAGATCATCATGAATACCATTGAAAAACTCATGTGTTGTGCTTTGAAACATTTTTCATGGATCTAGATGCCTCAATGATTTATTTAAGGCTAAATTCAAAGTATTCTTCCCTAGAGCATCATCCTAAAGGCCCCGAGACATGTACATACTACTTAAAAATACTGAATGGCACTAGTATCCTCAATCATAGAGCAATGATAAGCTCAATATGTCTCACATGGTTGGTGGATGAAATATTCTTATCCTTGGATGGCTAGGATATTCATTTAGGTCCACAGGATCAAATCTACTCCCTTGACTATGTCCAAGGTCCTAAGGCCCTAAGATATAGATACATATTTCCACATATATCCCTATGAGATAATGCATGGTTCCTCGAGGAATTTCTCATGGCTTTGGATGCCTCAGTGGTTTACTTAGGGACAAATGCATGGTATTCTTCCATGGAAATCCATTTCCAAGGCCCTGAGACATGTATATACTAAGTTCAAAACCATATAATGGCACAGTTTCCATCCTCAATCATGGGACAATGATACCTTAAGAGGCCATGTGTAGTTGGTGGAGGTAACCTTCTTAGCCATAGATGGATATAATATTCCTTTAAGGACCAAGTCTTAGGCCTCCTCCCTTGACCATGTCCAATTCCCTAAGTCCCCAAGACTTGGATACATAACACAATGGATACCCATGTAAAGTCTTGTTTGGTGCTTTTAGACATTTTTCATGGCCTTGGATTTCTAAATGGTTTCTTTATGGCCAAAGGCACGATATTCTTCCATAAAACATCATTCCAAAATCCTTGATCAATCACATACATATTGCTCAAAACCACTTCATGGTATCGAAATCCTTAATCATAGGCCAATGATACCATTAAGAGGTTATGTGTGGTTAGTGTAGGAAATCATCATAGCTCTTTCCCGATAGAATATTCCTTTAGGGCCCAAGGTTCAGGTCTCTCTTTCTCTGACTATCTCTCTAAAATGGCTATGGGTTATAAGTTTTAAGGGTTGGGTGTTTGATGATAGAGTTTAGGGTTGATGAGAATTAGAGGTTATAAGGGTTAGGGGTTAATTTTTATTTGAATAGACACTTTATAGGTTAGAATTGCGTAGTTAGGATTATAGGGGTTAAGGGATATATATCATTATGTGTTAGTATTTAGGATTTTTAGGGGCTATACTAGTTTAGGATTATAGTGGGCCAATAATTATGGTGGTTAGTTGTACTAGGGACTAGGGATTGCAGTGGTTGGGGATTAATGGTCAAGGGTTTGAGGATTGAGATATAGTGGTCATGGATTTATGGTTACAAGGATGAAGATTTATATGTACATGAGGATAATGCGAGTTAGTGATTTTGTGTAATAATATATCTCCTAACCCTTGTGGTGAAGGAGAGAAGAGAGGGGTGAGGGACGGAGGAGGGATTGGGTAGAGTGGAAGAGAGTGGGGGGGATTGGGTGGATAGGAATAGAGGGGGGGTGGGGTTATAGAGAGGGAGGGGGGGTTTAGCGATATATTGTTAAGATTCAATGTGCTAAGATAGATAACATCAGTATTACATTCCATTTCACAACTATAGCATATACATGATCACTGAAAGAACAACAAGCACAACATAAACACAAGAGACACAGATTTATCCTGGGAAACCCTCATGGGGTAGAAAACCCAGCAAAGTTTCCTCAATATATATGACCAGCAAATACAAAGATGTAATCCCCAAACATGAGCTCCTTCTCCTCCTATGAATATATATATCTCTCTCCTATGCGCCAATCACAAGTGAGTGAATGAGTGTGTTAAATGAGGAACACACATCCTCTATTTATACACTACTTCACTTGTCTTTTAACCTTAACTAGATTGGACCCAACTTAACCACTCAACATAATGCTGACTGGGCTGACCCCACTAGGGGACTTAAACACCCCATACAACTAACTCTGGGCCGACCCCACTAGGGAAGTCTAATAACCCAAGTTACCACATTCTGTTGGAGTGATAAACATCTATGGATATACAATAAGATCTCTACGGAGGAATGAAATATATATGGAATAATAAAGTACAAATATAATATTCTTAGAAGTTACAATATTTCAACACTCCCCCTTAACGAGAAGGATATTATAACAAAATCTCCAGGAGAAAGGAATCATCAACTACATGATACATGATACATCTATAAATCATTGGAGGCTTTGTTCATACATCATCTGTAACTCAAACAGTTACTGGAACATCTTCAAGATATTCAATACTAAAACATCAACATCTTCAGTACTGAGTCTTCATATTCTGCAACACTCGAACAACTATAGCAACATCATCATCTGGATCTCTCGATCAACAGCATCACCTGGATCTCTTGATCAATAGCATCATCATCTTGATCTCCCGATCAACAACATCATATGGATCTCTTGATCAACAGCATCATCATCTGGATCTCCCGATCAACAACATCATCTGGATCTCTCGATCAACAACATCATCATCTGGATCTCCTGATCAACAAAATCATCTGGATCTCTTGATCAACAACATCATCATCTAGATCTTCTCGATCAACATCATCATCTAAATCATCTCGATCAACATCATCATCTGGATCATCTCGATCAACAGTATCATCATCTGGATCATCTTGATCAAAAGTATCATCTGGATCATCTCGATCAATAGTATCATCTCGATCATCTCAATCAACAGTATCATCATCTGGATCATCTCGATCAACAATATCATCTGGATCATCTCGATCAGCAGTATCATCATTTGGATCATCTTGATCAACATTATCATCTAGATCATCTCGATCAACAGTATCATCTGGATCATCTTGATCAACATTATCATCTGGATCATCTTGATCAACAGTATCATCTGGATCATCTTGATCAACAGTATCATGATCTAGATCATCTCGATCGACAATATCATCATAGGAGCATGCTCTGCAATACACATGATCCAATTACGGGATGATCAATCCCTCTCAATTTAAGACACCTCTCATGTATATGGATGATGCAATCCATATCTACTTATAGGATGATCAATCCTGATCCATTTAAGACACCTCTCATGTCTTGAATGATAGAGTCTAGATCTACTTACAAGATGATCAATCCTAATCCATTTAAGACACCTCTCATGTCTATGGATGATACAGTCCATATCTACTTATAGAATGATCAATCCTGATCCATTTAAGACACCTATCATGTCTAAGGACGATGCAGTCCTGTCATGTCCATTTTGAACTAACTGTTCAGGGATGATGTAGTCCTGATCCATTTAAGACATATCTCATGTCTAAGGATGATGCAGTCCTGTCATGTACATTTTGAACTAACTGTTCAGGGACGATGCAGTCCTGATCCATTTAAGACATCTCTCATGTCTAAGGATGATGTAGTCCTGTCACGTACATTTTGAACTAACTGTTCAGGGATGATGCAGTCCTTATCCATTTAAGACATCTCTCATGTCTAAGGACGATGCAATCTTGTCATGTACATTTGGAACTAACTATTCAGGGATGATGTAGTCCTGATCCATTTAAGACATCTCTCATGTCTAAGTATGATGCAGTACTCTCACGTACATTTTGAACTAACTGTTCAGGGATGATGCAGTCCTGATCCATTTAATACATCTCTCATGTCTAAGGATGATGCAGTTCTATCACGTACATTTTGAACTAAATTTTCAGGGACGATGCAGTCCTATCATGTATATTTTGAACTAAACGTTTAGGGACGATGCAGTCCTATCACATACATTTTGAACTAAACGTTCAGGGATGATGCAGTCCTATCATGTACATTTTGAACTAAACATTCAGGGACGATGCAGTCCTATCACGTACACTTCTAGACAAAGTCTAAGGACCACTTTTCGGAGACATACGTCTACGGATTAATTTAGGGACCGAAGTTCGAGGATGATACAATCCCCTCTCGTCGGGACAGGTAACCTCATCATTGACCTCATCGTCGGAACAGATAAGATCATCAGTATTCTCATTAATATAGGTATCCACATCATCGACCTTACCGTCGATGCAGGAAGTCTAATCATCAACGACCATATCACTCCCCCTTTCTAGGAGGGTCCTTCTGAACTACACCAAGCTTGTCTCAGAAATACTCAAACTTTACTCGAGACAGAGGTTTGGTCAATATATCAACAACTTGTTTGTCAGTTCTCACATACTTGAGCTTGATAGCTCCTTTTTGCACCATATCCCATATATAAAAATATCGGATCTCTATGTGCTTTGACTTATCATGAAACATTGGATTCTCTGTCATCTTGATACAACTCCTGTTGTCACACACGATCATAGTGGGGTCCATCTCTAAGTCAAACAATCTTGATAACATCTTCCGAAACCATATCGCTTCACAAATAGCAGAGCAAGCAGCTATATATTCTGCTTCAGCTATGCTAACAGCCACACTAGACTGATTCCTGCTAAACCACGAAATCATGGTAGATCCCAGACAATAACATCTGCCCAATGTGCTCTTCCTGTCTGACACACTTCCCACCTAGTCAGCATCTATGTAGCCATACAATATGAAGTCGTGATCTCCAAGATAACATCGATTAAAGTCTATCGTACCCTTTAGGAACCTCATCACATGCTTTGCATCTATCAGGTGAACACGCCTAGGTTCCACTAGATACTAACTCAAGGTGTTCACAGTAAAGCATATATCTGGCCTAGTATTCGTCAGATACATCAATGACCCAATAATCTATCTGTACAGAGTCACATCCACTAACTCTGATGAGTCATCATCTAACATCTTCAAATTGGAATCCATGGGAGTGGCCATGGCTTTGCATTCCAAGATATCAAATACTTTCCCTGGTTGAGAAAGATTCCTTCTGGGTCTTGCTATACTTCCAGACCTAGGAAGTAATGCATCAATCCGAGATCTTTCATCTCAAATTTTGTAGCTAGATTCTTCTTGCTTTCCATGATCTGTTTCTCATTCCCTATCAGAAAGAGATCATCCACATATAGTAATAGTATGACAGGTTCATCATCCATAACCTTAAGGTAAAGGTTAGGATCAGCTTTACTTTTGGTAAAGCCCAAGCTTGTTAAGAAGCTATCAATTCTCCTTCTGTGACTGAAAAACATTCACTCTCTGCATTGAGTGATCTTCTGCATATCTATTCGTGCCATCTCTCATTAGATGGGTCTACTGATATGAGCCTCAAGATCATTCGAACTCTGTGGTGTGTTCCTTCTTACATCCATCTAAGAGAAGAATGCCATCTGTATATAGACACCATCTTCAACATTGTAGCAAAGGTTGAAATCCGCATCACCCATGGTGATCATTAAGCTCATCAAATGACTATCGATCCTGGGAACCTGTACAAAGCTTTATTCAATTGAATCCTGGGAGTTTTGTTGATTCGTACTTCTTCTTCAATTACACCATTAAGAGAATGGTCTTATCTAGCCACTTGGAGCAAACATCTTGTCATAATCCTCTTCCTCTTTCTAAGAGAATCTTCTAGCGACAAGCCTTCTATAGTATGTTTGATTTGTAAGTCTTCTTGTTGAACATCCATCACTCATTCTTTGGAACAGGTGTTCATCATCCTTCTTTTGTATATCATAGCACATGATCTTTTCTACAAATCAAAGTTAATCACATGATTAGTAATACTTCATAATCATCAAATTATGTTGACATGATAACCTACTATGCATACTGATATGATTCACACAGTCATGCAACTATCTTGAACAATATTTTGGCACAACACTTTTCCATATCCTGTATGCATACAGTGGCTATCTAGATGCCTTCCATCTCTACCAGAACATACTGTCAAGAGCGTGCACAGCTCTCAGCATGTCATGAAAGAGGTTTCATTCTAGATAAACAACAATAAAATGTTTGTCCAACTTACCCATCATATGCATATTAGTAGTATACTATTCAATGGTATATGAATGCTTACACTATGCATGATATATACAAATATGCATACAACTATTATAAGCAATATTATTGACTATTCAGAGATTCAAATAACAACCGAAATACTTATCTTTTATGTTTGTGTGGTTGCCTCCTGCTTGATCTCTATTTTATGATAGCATCATTATATGTCTGTGAACTTCTATCCATTATGTACCACTGTGCATGCTCAAGTGTGCACTAGTGTCATCCTCATGATCTCATGCATAATCATACATTCATTAGTATAGTATCAATACTATCAAAACATTATGATTCTAAATAATATTAAGTATGTATGGTCATGATCATTTCATACATAGGTATACTTACCTAAGATCCCAACACAAAGTAGGATTCTAACTTGATATAGAAAAACATACCTAGATTATCATGCTTGGTTATGTCTTAACTTACCCAAACAATATCTTCTTTATTCTCTTCAATGATTTAGAGACCTTGTGCTAGAACCTGCATATCTCATAATTTAAGCATAGTAGAACAAAGTCATACATGCCTCGTAAGTAGAGATTCTATGTGGTCAAAGACTATGGATGAGTCTTTGTCTTCGTGTCATCATGATCATAGAACTTGATTTGTCTTTCTTGATGTACCTATATCTTGTTAGCAGACAACATCATCCTCATACAACACCATAGGTGCATTAGTACAATCATAACTGTCATAACCCTAATCAATAAATGTCTTCTATCATTCACATGCATTCATACTTTTACTAAGGTGATCAGACAATCTAAAACTAATCATGATTGTACTAACTTCAATAATATGAAGACAAACATATTATGAACTTAATCATGAAACAGATTTCAAAACATACCTGTATCTTCTCAAGTCATACCTGAGTAGTCTTCTCTATAAGGGTAAAACCCTGACCATCCAAGGTATATCACTTGTGATCATATTATTGATGTTCATGGTGCTAGGATGATAGGATATCAGTGCCATTTAAACCTTCTTCATCGCTGCCCTATGAGTCTCCCAACTTTGCTAGGGTTTCTTCTTACTTGGAAACCCTAATCTTCAATCTCCTTCCTCCCACAACATTTTGATGGAGGATTAATATCTATGATAAATGGATTTCAAATCCATTATCAAAGCTTTCAATGTTGTATCAGGTGTCTCCAACATTGTATCATGTCCTTCCAGATCTAAAAGCTGAAAACCCTAAGTGAGAGCTTCTTCCTCCTCTTCTTAGATTTCCTCCGTTGAGCCAATTCAGATGTGTCATATTCTTTCTGGTGTATCTCTGCAATTTTGGATCTGCAGGGTCTGAAACTTCGGCCTGTGGTAGCCTAACCTGTCATCTTTCCAACCCCACAGGTATGAGATTTAATGGATTCTTTGAGGGAGAGTTATGCGAAGTGTCGCAACATGACCTATTTATGGGATGAAATAGTATAGAAAACTTGTACGGAGTGCCACATGTCCCTGTTTCAACATCGGCCTCTGAAACTTGGACCTGTGAAACTAAAGTCCGTGCCCTACGTATCACTTTTTATGAAATTTCATTTGGAGCTTCCTAGCCTGAGATATGACATTTTTCCCTAGGTCACCTATTTAGGATTACATTCTAGAAGAGGCAGAAACCCTAACTTGTACGGATAACAAATCACAAAGTACAATGAATCTGAGGATGATCTTCGGACATAAGGTACAGGGGGATTTTATCTTCATCCTGTAGAAGTTTCAGATCCTGAACCTTCTCCAAAATGGATTTATAGAGAAAGTGCCACGATGATTAGGTTTTTCTATACAAAACCCTAACTTTCAAATTGTCGCAAGTGAGACAAGTGTCGTAAGTGCCATGCATTGCCTTCCTTCAGGATAGCTCTGAAACCATGTTAAGATTCAATATGATAAGATAGATAACATCAGTATTACATTCCATTTCACAACAACAGCATATACAGGATCACTGAAAGAACAACAAGCACATCATAAACACAAGAGACACTGATTTATCCTGGGAAACCCTCATGGGGTAGAAAACCCAACAAATCTTCCTCAATATAGATGACCAACAAATACAAAGATGCAATCCCCAAACATGAGCTCCTTCTCCTCTTATGCAGATCTCTCTCTCTCATATGCGCCAATCACAAGTGAGTGAATGAGTGTGTTAAATGAGGAACACACCTCCTCTATTTATATACTACTTCACTTGTCTTTTAACCTTAACTAGGTCGGCCCCAACTTAACCACTCAACATAATGCTGATTGGGCCGAACTCAGTAGGGGACTTAAACACCCCATACAACTAACTCTGGGTCGACCCCACTAGAGAAGTCTAATAACCCAAGTTACTACATTCCATCGAAGGAATAAACATCTCCGGATATACAATAAGATCTTTGCGGAGGAATGAAACATCTCTGGAATAATAAAGTACAAATATAATATTCTTAGAAGTTACAATATTTCAACAGAGATAAACAAAAATCAAGTTGTAACAAAGAATGTGTGCACGCTAAAACGCGTGCGTGCATCCACATGTGCATGCATAGAAACGTGAGCGTGCCTCTATGCGTGTGCACAACTACATGTGCGTGCAACTACATGTGCGTGCATCTACGCATGCACGCATTTGCACGCACACGTGTTTGGATTCAATTTTTTTTGGAGCCCTTGCAGGTTTTGTATTAGCTTCGGATTGCCAAACCTTGAGGCTCGGCCTGAGTTATGGCAGAACACACCAATTTCTGTAAGTTCATGTTTTTCACGCTTAGTTCCGCATATGCTCCACTTGTGCACTACTGATGAAATTGCACACACTTGTTGAGCTCTGTGTGCAGATTCGAACTATATAATTTTTGAATAGATCTGTTATTGTTTTCTATTTTTAATTCATTTTTAACTGCACTCATGTCAAATCTTTAAAAAACATAGGTCGTTTATTTGGCCTATAACTTTTGATTGGCTTACATATTTTGAGAATGGAAAATAACCCACACAAGAGTACAAGAATACCTACAAGTTAAAAAAAAAAGTTTTTTGATTATGTTCAAACCATGATATGGTGGACCAACACTCAACCATGTCGTTTTAAGGTTTCACTGACTTTTGTAATTCAAAAAAGATATAAAATTAAATTTTAAAATTTTGGAAAAATAGCCTTGCACTAGATTCATCTATTTCCTACACCTCTACATATTTTTTTCCTCATAAATTGACACTTTACATAACAAACTGGTGGACCAACACAAACATATGCATTATGTTTTAGAGAAAAAATAACGTACCAATCTTAAAATAATGACATTTTGAGGTGGTTCTACCAATATTCCATAAATAAAAGTTATATATTCCGGAAGGTGATCCGTTTTTCTATGTTTCATCTGCTCAAACTTAATTCTAAAAACTTTTGTAGGTACCTCTAATAATTCATTTTAATGATAAGATTTCTATTTTTCCAGCATGCCATTGTAACTAACGTGTCATAAGTGGGTATCATTACCTTGCACTAGCCCATATACATTTCTTGGAACCTAGCGTATCATTGAAGGACAAAACACATAGATTCACATGCACTTTATCCGACAACTCATCCAAGATGGTATTATCAACTTGTAGTATTTTCCTAGTCAAGAGCAAGTTGCGAACACCTTCACTAAAAATTTAACATCACCTCATTTTCTATAGTTGCAATCGATGCTTAGGGTAAATGAAATTATACTCGAGATCATCTTGCATCCTTGTTTCATACATTTTTATGTTGTTTACTCTCTTTCGAGGAGGATTTTTTTATACAGTTTTTTACCATTTTCTTTGCTTATAAGAGTTTGTGCATGGGTACCTTAGCATACCTAGTTTCTAAGACCAATTTTTTTTCTTTTGTTTACTCTCTATGTTTTTCTTAAAGATGGTGTTGGCATTTTTTTCTAAACAATTATTGATTTGTAAAGTTGTCGTTGTTGTAAGACAACTTTTCAAAGTTGTAAGCTTAAGTAAGTCATCCTTATTTACCCGGATGTAATAATTATCCATTGGCAATCTTCATTTTGTTATAAATAGAGATCTTTTTCTTCTATTTGTACCACATATCTAGTTAATCTTCCCTTCTTTCGTATAAAAGGTTTTGATGTTATACTAAATTCATGATGTGTGATGCTATTAACTATCGACCATTCTTACAAAAATTATTAATTTAATTTTGTTAATATCAAATAAAAAATAACAAATATTGTGAGACTTCTTCGATGCTTACCCCTTCTTCGATGCTTTCCCTTACACTAGAAATAAACCATAGTATTTTGTTAGTTTATGTAGTACTTCATATCTTTGTTGTCGTATGATACTCTATTTTTATTTTTATAGTTTATTATAATCGATTTTTAATTATTTTGTTGTTAATAAATTTGATAGTTTTTAATTTTTTAGTGTTTTATATAAAATATATTTTGACTTTAATTTTTTTCTTTTGTATGTAAAATATAAAAATAGCTAAACCATAACTTTACTAAGAAGAAATCATTTTGAGAAATCCTCTTCTTAAGCCTCCGAATAAATGGTCTTATTATTATTTTTTAATTCATAAAATAGCTAACATATAATTTCACCGTAAAGAAATGATTTTAGATAATACACATCTTACGCCTTCGAATCAATGGTCACTCGACTTTATTGTTGGCTTATTGTGACGTGAAGTTAATGTTTATTAACATAAAATAGTATTTTGTTTGCGAAATTTAACAAATATTATATTGGCAGCTTACTTTATGATGTAGAAGTAAGTTAATATTTTAATGTATATGGAATTGAAAGCATTTGACTATAAGCTTGAAGGAATTATCACTCCATACAATTAATCAATACAAAATTGAATAACAAAATCCTTTGCCAAAGGCAATCAAATCCTCGCCTCCTGCAACTAAAAGCCGAATCTCTCTTCTCGATTCGAACCCTGCAATAATTCTTATTTTTGAGTTATTATATACCTCATTCTATATACCCAACAGAAACCTGATGAAATTCAATCTCTCTCTCGGCTCTATCTCCTAAACAATATTCCGCAAAAAATGAAAAAATAGAAGCTCTCTGCGCAACGCAGTGTGGTGGAGATTTCAATTAATTGCAGCAGCCACAGACGTTGGCTTAGCAATAAAGGTGGGCTTCTCATCTCCGCCCATAATCACAATTACTTTGAAATCTTGTTTATCATCTGAAACATTTGACATATCCTCGCTCATCTCTGTCTTTCCGCCGCCGCCAAGCTGTATATTAGGATGCTCCGATCTGTTATTTTGGTGGGCTTCCGTAGTGCATTCTTTAAAGTAGGAGCATGCCAGTATAATCAGAGCAAAGGCTATGAGAACTAGCATGGCACCAACTCCAATCAATAGATACGGAACTCGAGAGTTCCATAGTGATAAATGGCTGCTTCCTGGGCTCGTATCATTTCTCATCAACATTGCCATTGCTCGGCCTGCACAATCCTTCAGACCCAAATTCCTTTCATAAACTCGGGTGATGATCATATGAGACTCGGGTCATATTTATATATAAATCTATACTATTGGCATACGCTACAAAATTCCATGAAGTCCGTAACACTCGTTATTCGCGTGTGATGCCTGGGCCTATGCAATTTCTTTCGACGGAAACCATTAACCCGCAAGGTTTGTGATTTGTGGGTTGTTGCTCGAAGGGAAGTAATTCAAACACTGCCCGGTAAGGCTATTACTAACAAATATTTATAGAGTATTAAATGCCGTTTGGGATAGTGTAAAAGCCATTGGACATATATAAATATGAAAGCAAGTCAGATCCAACTGTGATGTATACGTGGTCAAATATAAAGCAATTCAGATCCAATGCCGTGAGGTAGCAATTCACATGCCTGATTTTCCGTGTGCGGTGTCGTGGTAATCTACTCAGCAATTCACTTGCTTGATTCTCCGCGTATAGAGTCAAGTCTGAACTCCGGAGAAAGATATCTGTACAGGAAAAGCTAGGATTGGTGGGCTTCATGATGGCCAGCTCGTATTTTTCACGTTAAGAGTGAGGTTCGGAGAAACGCATATATACAGGAAAAACTAAGTTTCATGGCTTCATGATGACTGGCTCGCATTTTTCACGTTGCCCGGGAGACGAAGGCGACCATTTTCTCATGGTTGTGTCGGGCATCTGTGGCAGACATCGAGGGTCCGTTATGTGTCTAAAGCAGAAAGAGAATAAAATAATGATAAATGTAAGATAACAACTGGGTCCGTTATGAGTTTTCTGTTTTTTTTTCCCAAGGGGTCCATTGTGTGGACTAAATGATTTAAGTAAATAGCTACTCAAAACGCAGCAACCGTCTATTGCTCATCTAGTCAGCGATTCACTTTCTCAGTACTCTGCTTCTCACATGACTTTATCGTTAGCGTAACTCTAAAAATGATGGGTGAACAACCCATAAATACACCTAAGGTTAATTTTGGAGACCTGCCCAATTCTCAGAATTCGTGTTGAGAGCAGAAGATGCACAGAGCTCCAGGGAATGAGAGGTAAATCGTTCGCACAGGGGAAATTGATGAAATGAATAGAAAATGTAGGATGCAAGGGATAATAACGTATGCCAAGGATTTGGGTGGTACAATTTCCATTCATCACATGCCTAGGAGGAGCGATCGAATGCAGGGATTCCACCATTACCCGATTTGGATGAGTTGCATCGCACGCAGGAGGATTTGAGGAAAAGGTGGAACAATTAATGAAGGAGGGGAGCGAGGTCATATCAAGCAAACATGTGGTGTTGTAAAGGACAGATGTGACAACGTCCCAAATCATGTAGCGGGTCAATTCACTAGGGTGGTAGATTATCATGGCGTGGGGAGGTGACATGAAATCACCAAAGGTCCAAGATTGAGGGATAAGGGAAGGAGCAAATAAGGGGCTGTCCATTAGGGAATGGGGGCTAAGGAGAAGCTTGCATTAAATTTAAGATTTCCGGATTGAAAGCCAATGGCCCTTGCCAACTTCTATCACATATTTGTGTTGGGATTCTCTCATATTGCTTGGTCACTTACCGAGGTGACCAAAGGAGGATCTAAGGCTATTTTTTTCTGGGCCAAGTCACAACAACAAACATTTAAGGAGCTGAAGCAATGCTTATATTTGGCACCCATCCTTTCTTTACCAGATCTGGAACAACACTTTGAAATTAAGACAGATGATTCAGACTATGTTATTGGTGTAGTCCTCACTCAACATAGCCATCCAATGGCATATCATAGGGAAACACTCTTAGATATAGTTTGAAAATACCCCACCTATGACAAGGAAATGTATTCCATTGTCCAAGCTTACCTCCCATGAAAGCATTACATTTTTGGTAAACAAATGGTCATCCACACTGATTGCAAGCCCTTGCAATTCATGCAAACACAAGGGAAATTGCAAAATTATCACCACCGAAAAATGTCCATACTTCTAGCAATTCCATCTAAACATCAAGTATAAGAAGTCAAGTATAAGAAGGGTAACAACAATTGAGTCATTGATTACCTCAGTTAACCTCCAGTGGCAGCCTTGACTACATTGCTCAACTCATGTGGCCATGAGACCTCCAAGTGGTCTCCACTATATGAGAGTGATCCTAAATTTTCTTCCACCTATTGAGCATTATGTGCAAGCACACCAGTGGTATAATTTCATCACTAGGAAGGATTGTTATTCCATCTAGGCCATCTGTGTGTTCCTTCAAGAAATCGTGCGAAGATGATTTGGAAAGCGCATTATAATTAGGTGGTAGGGCACTCTGGCATAGAAAATATTGTAGCAATATTGCAAAAGTATTTTTAGTGGCCAAAGCTCCAACAATATGTCAGCATGTATATCAAATCATGTGCTACCTATGCCATCATGAAACCTTCCATTAAGAAGCAAGGGTTGTACACCCCTTTGCCTACTCCCGATAGGCCTTGGGATCAGGGATAATTTTAAGGACCCATACTTATTTAAAAGTGTATAAACCTTGGCGAATCTTACCAATTCTTAAAATGTCAACTATAAAATATTTGGCGATATTTTTCTAAACTTATTTCAATTTCTAAGGATTTTATTTAGTTTATATAAAAATTTGGCGATTCTTAGAGTGAAAAAGGTTTACCCCATCAAAATTTGGCGAAATGGGGCTTTAAAAAATGCAAATTGGCGAATCGTTTTTTGGAAAAAAAAACATGGAAAAATAGCCCATGGATAAATTTCGCCCCTAAAATTATCCTTGCTTGGGATTCCATCTCCATGCACTACATGTGAGGACTACCTTCAACAAATCATGGTAATTATTCTGTGTTTGTGGTCATGGATTGATTCTCTAAGATGGTCATTCTAATAGCCTGGAAGAAGAGCATCACCCCCAAAGCCATTACTAAGCTCTTCTTCAAACTATTTTGGGTTCATTTCGGGCTACCAAAGGCTATCATTTCTGATTGGGATAGCATATTCTTGAGTAAATTCTGGTCTATACTATGGTCACTAATGGACACCAAACTCACCCAATCAACTTCCTTCCATCCCCAGACCAATGGATAGACTGAGGTGGTCAATTGGATAATTATTCATATTTTGAGGATGTACAACTCTAAACATCCCAACACACGGGATGAGAGCCTTCCATATATTCAACATAGCTACAACAGAGCCTTTCATAGCTCTAGTAGACACATCCCTTTCCAGGTGTGCTTGGGATTCTAACCATTGGCCCCAATTGATGTAGCTCTACCCATTTCCTCAACACAAGAGGAACTTTCCCATGCCTGCACCGAGGCAGATAAGGCCACTTGATTTGTTGAAAATTTTTTACCCCATCATGATTTTCCAATATTTAGTGAAATCAGGGATATTCTTTAATATCACACGAACGCTCGTGCTATGTAACAAGTTCACTAAGTGAACCCCCCGTGCAATTCCATGACGTTCTAGAAAAATATAATACCAAGTACAAGCATCGACATGACCAACATTGATTTCCACACGAATTTTAGGTGGGTGATAAGGTTTGGTTTCATTTGCAAAAAGATCGTCTCACAAAACCCCATCGAATGCTTTTCCCACTTCAATATGGGCCATAAACCATCACCAAGGAAGTCGATGAGAATGCCTTTGAATTAATCATTCCTCCCTTTCTTGGCATGCCCACGATATTTAATGTGGAGCTCCTTCACCCATATTTTCCACCGTTGTTGAAAATATTTTATTTTTTCATAACAAGAAGATGATTTTTTTTTTTCTATATCACATTAATGGTGATGAAAATCATTCAATAGAAAATACTCCTAAACTTGTAAATAGAAAAAACTCTTCTATCAACACTATGTGATCAGGGAAAAAATTTGAGGGAGAGCCTTCATGAATTAATAAAAACGAATAGACATGGCCATGAACCAACTATTTTCAATTATTTATCCACTAAACCTTGCCATACTTGTTTAGAGACAACTGGTATTTCGCTTTTGAGTGACACCATTTATATTGATCCACAATAATTTTATGATTTTGTTGGTATGCCAAAAATGGAATTCTTCAATGACAAAGGAGTATTCTTCCTTGCTAAAAAATCATATATGGATCTTGTTCATCTCCCTATGGGTTGAAATTTGTTTCATTATAAATAGATCTACAAAATCAAATATGCAACATATGACTTTATTACCAAGCATAATGCACATCTTGTGCCCAAGGGTTTTTAACAGGTTGAAGAAATTGAGTATTACAAGACCTTTTCCCCTATCGCTTGGATGGATTTCATATTCCTATTTCTTTTCCTTGCTACCTCCCAAGGATGGTTAATCTATCGTATTTGTCCCATACATGACTTGACATTTCTTTTGTAGTTGGGCTTGTCTCTCAGTTCTCTCAAGATCCTCATGAGAGCCACTAGAAGCGTTAGAGAAAATTTGATGTCTAGAATGATCCTCCTAAGGAAAATAATAAAATAATTGTTATAAATTTTGAAGGAAAAGAGATACAAACTATTTTTTTTTTCAACTTATCTCCCTGTGGTTTTACTAAAATTTGTAGCGGGAGCACTAATTGGATGCAGAATTCAATTCCAAATCTAATGAATACCCATACTACATACTTTTGAAGGACCTCACCCCATGGAAAATAAGAAATACATAAAAACATGTTACTAATTCCACATCTAACAAGTACCCTTGTTGCATACTTTTGATGGACCCCGTCCCAAGAAAAATGAGAAATAAATAAAAACATGTTACTACATTACTTTCAAGTAACATGTTTTTATGTACTTGTCATCTTTCGTGGGGTGGGGTCTATCAAATGTATACAATGTCTATACTCATTGGATGCATAATTTGATTCCGCATATCCAACAAGTGCTCTCACTCAAAATTTGAGTAAACCACAGGAAAGTAAGTTGAATATATGGGTTAAAAATAAATAGTTTTTTAAGACAAATATGCCATGTCAACCATTATGGTTAACTCAATTTTTTGAAATTCTATTGGTTATCGAATTCCAATCCCTCAATGACTTGTTTTCTTATAAGGCCCATTTTAGACCCCAAATTTTCTCTAATGGTAGGCAACGAAATTTTGATGTATATTAAGAGTACTAACAATTTTGACATAAAGTATACATGAATTTTTTTTCAACTTGTGGGTTTCACTTATTCTGTTTGGGATGGTTTGGTTGAAGATAGAAATTTCTTTCCTAGTTTTGTTTATCACCTTGTCTCTATGCCTATTTCCTAGTCTTGCAAGAAGCAATCAATAATTACATCATCTTCTATAGAGTTTGAGTATCAAGTTGAAATTCTTGCTAGTCAAGAGATTCTTTGGCTTCGACAGTTGATGAAAAAATTTAAAATTCAGTGGGATCAGCCCACTACTCTTTGTTGTGATAATCAGAGTGCCATATACATTTCTTGGAACCTAGCATATCATTGAAGGACAAAACACATAGATTCACATGCACTTTATCTGACAGCTCATCCAAGATGGTGTTATCAACTTTTAGTATTTTCCTACTTAAGAGCAAGTTGTGAACATCTTCACTAAAAATTTAACATCACCTCATTTTCTATAATTGCAATCGATGCTTAGGGTAAATGAAATTATCCTATTCAGGCCTCCTTGTTTCATACATTTTTATGGTTTTTACTCTCTTTTGGGGAGTATTTTTTCATACAGGTTTTTCCTATTTTCTTTGCTTACAAGAGTTTGTGCATGGGTATCTTAGCATGCCTAGTTTCTAAGACCGATTTTTTCTTTCGTTTATTCTCTATGTTTTTCTTAAGGTGGTGTTAGTATTCTTTTCCAAATAATTATTGTTTTGTAGAGTTGTCATAGTTGTAAGAGAACTTTTCAAAGTTGTAAGCTTAAGTAGATCATTCATATTTACCTAGATGTAATAATTATCCATTGGCCATCTTCATGTTGTTATAAATAGGGATCTTTCTCTTCTATTTGTACTGACATATCTAGTCAATCTTACCTTCTTTCATATAAAAGGTTTTTGTGTTATACTAAGTTCGTGATGTGTGATGTTAATAACTATCTACCACTCTTACAAAAACTATACATTTATTGTTAATACCAGCCTAGATCCATATCCTAGGCTCTATCAAGTGCCGAGAGCGATCAAATCTCTCGAGGTGCAAACCTCTCCTTGAATAGCTCCTTGAGTGCAATACCCGAGCCTCCTAATCCTAAGCTCTAAAATCTCTAGTTTAAGTCTCATATTTACTTTTTACTTTGTATTATTCTCTTTTGTTTATGGCTGACATTATATTTATTACTTTTTACTTTGTATTATTTTGTTACTCGACAAACACTCAACAAACACTCTAAAGTCTCATATTTACTTTTTATTTTGTTTATGGCCAACATAATATTTAATCCGAAGCTCTAAAGTCTCTAGTTTAAGTCTCATATTTACTTTTTACTTTGTATTATTCTTTTTTGCGTATGGCCGACATAACATTTATTATTTTTTACTTTGTATTATTCTTTTTTGTTTACTTTGTATTATTTTGTTACTCGACAAACATTCGACAAACACTCGACACATGTTAAAATAAAAAATAACCAATATTGTGAGACTTCTTCGATGCTTTCCCTTACACTATAAATAAACTATAGTATTTTGTTAGTTTATGTAGTACTGTAATGTCCCCATTCAAATAAGTGCATAGTAAGACAATCCCATCAATCCTACTAGTTTCCTAGGTTGGATGGGCACATGTGGGATGGTAATAAGGAAACTAATAAATGATATTTAGACATTAGAAGGGTTCAATAATTTAATAAATATGATGAATAAATAAATTCAAGAGAAATTCTAGGTGGCAAGTGGTTTTGGAGACATATGGAGGTGGTGGGACCCACACTAGCTTGATTTTTCAATGACACATGGCAGCTCTCTCTTGCCAATTCGAATTCATGGGAAGGTGAACACTCCTGGGTGAGTTGGTAAGTCATAACACATGGCATTGAGCATATTAGGTCGAAATGGGAAGGAATAGTAACCTCCATGGGAGAGGAAGAGTCAAATTGGAGACTAGTGGACACATGGGCTAGATTCCCTAGTTTTATGACAACAATAATGAAGCATCTATGACATTTTATGACAAAATTCAGACCTGACTTCTTACACCTGACCATTATGACATGTCATCCCCAAAAATAGGCTCAAGAAGGCGCTCATGGAGTTGGAGGAATCTAAAGAGACTCAAATTCGAATTTGGGAGAAGATGGAAGGTTGGAACTAGGAGACAAGTGGCAAATGAGGAATATTTTCTAAATGGAAAATTATTGAATCTATTGAGAGGATTTCGACCCCTTGAAGGCTAATGTTGGTTATAAAATGTAGAAATCAAGTATGAGAATGGCTTTTGATGATTTGAGAAAAATTGCATTTGTGAAGAGAGAGCTAGTGGATGACTAGTTTCTTGCCTTAGCCAATTTCGAGGGTGAAAGATTCCCATCCAAGTTGGTGTTTGGAGAAGCCACTCAGGTCTTTCATGGTGCTTTAATGGAGTTTGTATTTGCAGGTAGCAGCTACAGGAAGTTTCATGGTTTGGTTTAGTGCAGCACTTTCTCTCCACCGTTTCCAGTTTTGAAGGCATATTCGTGCTCCTTGAGGGAGGGCGTTTTTGGTGAGCTATTGTACTCTTTGGGGGAGCTTCTAATGCCCCATTTATTTTGTAATATGAAGTAAATACTCTGTTCTTCATCTCCAAAAAGTTTCAGGTCGAAATTCCAAGTAGAAATGTATAAATCTCATTTTTAATGGAAGAACAATGCCATTTCCCCACTACCTTGTTGTGAGCCAATGTATTGATGATGATTTCGAATGTATGGATGATTCTCTGATATATTTGTGATAAATATATTGACATGGATTTCTTCTACAAGTTTCATGTACTGTACTTGAGCATTTGAAGCATTTTTACTCAGTTTAGTTGTATTGGGAGGTGAAATAGAGCCATTTCCCCAAGGGTCGAATTGGGGGTTTTTGCTGTTGAATGTGAGAGAGTTAGAACAGTATTAAAAATAAATTAATGGTGCATATGAGACCTTAATCACATACTTAACACATTATATACCTCTGTTCATAAATTTGTGGGAGTTTGGAGGCATTTGGAAGGCCATTTGCAGTGTTACCCGAGGGGGATTTGATGCACAAATTACTAGTCAAAATTACATATATTGATCAGAATACAAATCAAGTTTGCAGCAGTATTTGGAGGGCCATAAAACACCCCTGAACCTTATATTCAAGTCTAAATACCATTCATACACTCCTACAGAAGATTTGGGAGCATTTGGGTTGATTTGGAGGTCAAACAGTAAAACTAGTCAAAGGTCGAAATTGGAAAAAAAGTGGAAAATTGGGCATTTTAATAAAATTTGAAAAATGGATATTACAATTGATATCAGAGCATGGTCTTGGCACTTGATGGTATTAACAAGAAGCCAAACAAATAAAACACCACCCTTTGAATCAATAGTTGAAGAAGTTTTGGTTGAAGAAGAGATAGTAGCAGAAAAAGAGTTCTTTTCTAAAACAATGGGTAGAGAGGGGGAGGAAAAATTAAGACATAAGGAGGAATTTATTGAAGCCTTAAAACCATGTTTTGAAGGACTTACCATGGTTATGCTAGATATGAATAAACAAATGATGAAAGGTTTCGAATTGTTGGGTAGCCAACTTTCAGGCAAAGGGATGATAGGAGATAATAGTGGTTCACACTCAGGGGAAAAGATGAAAGGGAATGAGCATATTTTCTCAAGTACAGGACCTCATAATAGACCTGATGAATTTCAAAGCACACAAAGGCATACTGCACCTAAATTTCTCACACCCAAAGAAGAACCCAATCTTGAATTGGATTACAAGAAACTAGTAAATGATTGGAATGATTTGAATGAAGAGTGTAAAAGAGGTGTACCACTCAGTGACTACATTGATGCTATGCAAAATATTAAAATGAAGGGAGACAATAGGAGTCCATTCCAAAACAAAGAATTGAATAGTGCTATTGGAAAAATGTCACTTCCTACTTTTGATGGTTCTTCTCAAAATTCTGCTAACACTTGGGTGCAAAAATTGGATGTATATTTTCAGCTGAATCCTATGTTGGAAGAGGATGCATTAAAAATGGCCATTTTGCATTTGGAAGGAGATGCCAATGAATGGTGGTTTCATGGGCTGAAAACCTTGGGTCATAATCAGGTTAAAACATATGGAGAATTTGTTGACAGGGTACTAGAAAGATTTGAACAAAAAGATCCAGAATTGCCTTTCAAAGAACTAGCTCAATTGAAGCAAACTGGGTCCCCTACCGAATATATGTTGGACTTTCAAAAATTATCAGTCAAGGTGGCTGATGTATCTATGGGAAGATTAGTATTGCTGTTCACTGAAGGTTTGGCTGAACCCTTAAGAGGTTTGGTCAAAGCCCACAAGCCAACTACATTAAAAGATGCAATGAGCTTGACTAGGGATCTCCAAAATGTGCTTCCTAGAACGAGATTTCCTCCTAAGCCTAGCTATAAATTTGAAAAGAAACCTTGGCAAAGGGATGGATATGATAAGAAACCTTGGAAAAGAGAGTCATTTGAGAGGAATAAAAAAGAGGGACTAAACAGGGATGAACTTAGAAAAAAGAAACTATGCTTCACATGCTTCCAACCATGGACACCGGGGCACAAATGTACCAAAGGAAAGGCTCAATACATAGAAGTATTTTCTGATAATGAGGGGTATGATGGGGGCATGGATGAAGATGGACATATTTCAGATCAAGGAGAGGCATATGAGACAGCAGTAGAAGAGGAAAGACAAGAAGAAAATCATCCTTCACCGGACAAAGCAAGAATGGCAGTGCTTTCAGCAGTACCTCGCTATCATACTATCCGATGCAAAGGTGTGGTACAAGGACAAAGAACTTCAGTTTTGGTAGATGGAGGAGCCACTCATAACTTCATTAATGAAGAGATGGTAGAGAAAAGAAAGATACCTATTGAACCATTTGATGGCTTCACAGTTGTCATTCCCGGTCACAACACAATGCAATGCAAAACATGGGTTCCAAAGCTGCAAGTCACCGTAGGTAACTATACTTTTGTTGATAGTTTTTATGTGGTTGATGTTGCTGATACTAATGTGGTTTTGGGAGTGCAATGGTTGTATTCAATAGGAGAGCATACAGTAAATTATCAAATTCCCGAAATGAAATTCCAAGATTCAAAAGGAGTACAAAGAGTTGTGAGAGGGCAACACACTTATCCAAATCAAGTAGTGACTTGCAATAGCATGAGATCTATATTGAGGCATGGGGATATAGAATGGGCTGCTGAATGTCATATTACATCTCCCAAGCCAACTATAAATATTGTCAAACACCCAAAGGAGATAGAGAGACTTTTGCAAAAATATGAAAAGGTTTTTAGAGACCTTCCACATGGTAGGCCACCAGATAGGGGGGTTGAGCACAGTATTGTTTTGGAGGAGGGTACTTCACCCATTCAAATACCACCTTATAGACATCCTAAAAGGTTTAGAGATGAGATTGAAAAAGCTATCCAAGAACTCCTAGAGTTGGGGCTCATTAGACCAAGCTCTAGCCCTTATGCTTCTTCAGTAGTGCTAGTGAAGAAAAAAGATGGAACATTGAGAATGTGCATAGATTTCAGAGCCTTGAACAAAAAGACTATCAAGAATAGGTATCCTATTCCTAGGATTGATGAGCTCATGGATGAGCTACATGGGGCCAAATACTTCTCAAAAATTGACCTTAGATCAGGGTATCACCAAATTCGAATGAAAGATGAAGATGTGCAAAAGACCGCTTTTCGATGTCATTTTGGCCACTTTGAATTTCTTGTCATGCCTTTTGGGTTAACTAATGCTCCAGCCACCTTTCAAGCATGTATGAATATGATATTTTGCAAGCAACTAAGAAGGTTTGTTATGGTTTTCTTTGATGATATTCTCATTTACAGTAAAACATGGGAAGAGCATTTGCAACAGTTAGAGATTGTGTTGAAAATCTTGCAAGAAGAGTCCTTATTTGCTAAATTATCAAAATGTGAGTTTGGGATGAAAGAGCTACTGTATCTTGGGCACATTATTTGTAATGTCCCCAGTTTGGCCCCATGGCATTAACATTATAAATGATGTAATATTGTTAGGAAATCATGGTGAGGAGCTCAAGGCCAAGGCCCCGCCATCGATTTCGTGATGCATATGGTTTGCGTGCTAGTAATGCACAGTGGAAATTCAAATAGCATGTAATATGCATTTTTATAAAAAAAAAATACCCACAACTAGCTATGCAATGCAACAAAGAGATGGGGACATGATTTTCACAAGGAATTGGGAGGGAAAACATTCAAACCCTTGAGCCAATAGAGTCAAGCCAAGTGTCAAGGAGAAAACCCATCAAACCCTCAACTACCCATGTTGACTTTTGTACCCAACCATTGATTCCTCCCAAGAGTTGGTTGGGAAAGTTATTTCCTTGGGAATGGGGAGGTATGGCTGTCAAAAAAATCGGGTATGGGCAAGCCACCCTTCATGGAAAAACGTGTTGACCTCTTGGGGCAAGAATAGAGCCACGAAATGGCTTCCGAAGCCATTATTCACCAGGGCCTTGCTCTCTCACGCAGCTCAAGCTGCCTGGGCGTTTTCCTCCCTCATTTTTCTGTGTTTCCCTTCATCTTTTAGCTGGGAAGGGGCGTTTTTGTGCTGGTTACCAGTGGGGGAAGAGAGCAGAACGTTTTGGATCTTCCTGGAAGTCGTTTAGGCCATTGGAAGGGATCCTAACCCGTGGAGAGAAATCGTTTTGCTCCCTGGGGTTGAAATCGAAATTCCACAGTTCGCTTGGGTGAATCCATGAGTTGGGAGAGCCAATGTAGACCCTGTTTTGTGGACGCCGTTGTTGTAAATGTGTAACCCTGTCAATGATTGTTTTTGGCTGAGATGAAATGGTAAATGGGATGTGTGTGAACTGGAATGTTCCATTTCCTTGTGAGAATCATGCCCAGCTCGGGGGTGGCCTTCGGACGGACTCAGTATAAGCTGTCGAAGAGCGTACGGTTGGGTGGAACGTTGCAGCGACATAGCTAGTTGCTTGGGGACGATTGCAATAAAGATGAGTATTTCTACCTATGTATTTACTTCTGCGGTATTTGCTTAGATGTGTACATCTACATGCTTGTCTTTCTATATATGTGATTGTTTTATTTAGTAGGTATCGGGGCCAATTGCCCAGTTTTAGCATCACGATCCTCTCCATTGCACTGGCATGATGGGTGGGGACGTTACATTATTGGGCAAGAAGGAGTGAAGGTACACATGGAAAAAATCAGGGCTATCTTGGAATGGCCATCACCAAAAAATATTACCGAATTGAGAGGCTTTATTGGCATATGCACCTACTACAGAAAATTTGTGAAAGGGTTCTCCAAGTTGACTTCTCCACTCACTGATTTGACTAAGAAGGATGCTTTCAAGTGGGATGAAGAGGCTGAAAAAGCATTCCAAAAAATGAAAGAGGTAATGAGTAGTTGTCCCATACTTGCACTTCCTGATTTTACTAAACCTTTTGTTGTGGAATGTGATGCTTCAGGTGGAGGAATAGGGGCTGTCCTAAAGCAAGGCCAACACCCCATAGCCTTTGAGAGCAGAAAGTTGCAGCCTCATGAAAAAATTTACTCCATCTATGATAAAGAAATGCTGGCCATTATGCATGCATTGGCCAAATTCAGACAATACTTGGTGGGCAGCAAGTTTGTGGTGAAAACTGACCATAATAGTTTAAGACACTTTCTCACCCAAAAGGATCTAAATGAAAGGCAACAAAAGTGGGTAAGCAAGATTCAAGCTTATGATTTTGATATTGAATATGTCAAAGGAAAGAATAATATAGTAGCAAATGCTTTGTCAAGAAGGCCTTCCTTTTCTCTCATGGATATTGCCAAGGATTGGAAAAACATGCTACTAGTTGAATATGCCAAAGACAAATTTGCTTGTGATGTGTTGGATGGAATCAAAGGGGATGATAATTATAGGATTTTGAATGGGATGATATATTATAAGGGAAGAATTTATTTGGTTCATAACTCCAAGCTCAAGTACCGAATTTTGCAAGAAGCACATGATTCCCCACTAGCGGGCCATCCGGGGATCTTCAAAACTTATAGACAGTTGAGGCAAAGATTTTTTTGGAAGGGGCTGAAGGAAGATGTTCAGAAGTATGTGAATGAATGTAAAGCATGTCAACAAAACAAATCAGAACTTACATGTCCAACCGGCCTATTACAACCATTGTCCATTCCGGAGCAAAAATGGGACAGTATTTCCATGGATTTCATCACCGGATTGCCTAAATCTTTAGGTAAGGATTGCATCTATGTGGTAGTTGATAGGTTGACAAAATTTGCTCATTTCTTTGCTGTTACATCATCTTTTAGTGCTGCAGAAGTGGCTGATATTTTTTTCAAAGAAATCTTCAGATTGCATGGGCTCCCCAAGAGCATTGTCAGTGATAGAGATAGTAGATTCATGGGTGCTTTTTGGCAAGAACTTTTTAGATTGGTAGGCACTCAATTGACTCCAAGTACCAGCTATCATCCACAAACTGATGGACAAACAGAGAGGGTAAACCAATGGTTGGAAGGATACCTAAGAAACTATGTGGGAGGGCAGCAAAAAGCATGGGCAAAATGGCTACACTTGGGGGAGTTTTGCTACAACACTACTTATCATATGTCAATAGGAATGTCTCCTTTCAAAGCATTATATGGTTATGATGCAATTACATTTGCTGACATTATATTTGGTGATAGTAGAGCCCCAAAGGCTAAAGATTGGGTGGAAGAGAGCCAAGAAATTTTAAAGCTCTTGAAAGACAATTTGCAGGTTGCTCAAAATCAACAAAAACAATATGCTGATAGACATAGAGAAGAGAGAACCTTTCAAGTCAATGATTTAGTATATTTAAGGTTGCAGCCCTATAAACAAACATCTCTCAAAAAGAATGGAGCAGAAAAATTAAAACCAAGGTACTATGGGCCATACAAGGTAGTGCGGAAGGTTGGAGAAGTAGCATATGAATTAGAACTTCTGGAAGGGAGTAAAATCCACAATGTATTTCATGTTTCTTGTCTTAAGAAAGCTCTTGGTCAGAAAATCATCACTTCAGAAATACTTCCTCCTTTGGATGATGAAGGTCAGCTCACACTTGTTCCGGAAAATATTTTGAAGACACGGGAAAGAAGGTTGAGGAGTAGAATCATCAAAGAATATTTAGTGCAATGGAAGGACTTACCAAATGAAGATGCCACATGGGAAGAGGAGAAGATTTTGCAGCATCCAAATTTTAAATTGCTTGAGGACAAGCAATCTTGGGTGGGGAGGACTGTAATGTCCCCATTCAAATAAGTGCATAGTAAGACAATCCCATCAATCCTACTAGTTTCCTAGGTTGGATGGGCACATGTGGGATGGTAATAAGGAAACTAATAAATGATATTTAGACATTAGAAGGGTTCAAGAATTTAATAAATATGATGAATAAATAAATTCAAGAGAAATTCTAGGTGGCAAGTGGTTTTGGAGACATATGGAGGTGGTGGGACCCACACTAGCTTGATTTTTCAATGACACATGGCAGCTCTCTCTTGCCAATTCGAATTCATGGGAAGGTGAACACTCTTGGGTGAGTTGGTAAGTCATAACACATGGCATTGAGCATATTAGGTCGAAATGGGAAGGAATAGTAACCTCCATGGGAGAGGAAGAGTCAAATTGGAGACTAGTGGACACATGGGCTAGATTCCCTAGTTTTATGACAACAATAATGAAGCATCTATGACATTTTATGACAAAATTCAGACCTGACTTCTTACACCTGACCATTATGACATGTCAGCCCCAAAAATAGGCTCAAGAAGGCGCTCATGGAGTTGGAGGAATCTAAAGAGACTCAAATTCGAATTTGGGAGAAGATGGAAGGTTGGAACTAGGAGACAAGTGGCAAATGAGAAATATTTTCTAAATGGAAAATTATTGAATCTATTGAGAGGATTTCGACCCCTTGAAGGCTAATGTTGGTTATAAAATGTAGAAATCAAGTATGAGAATGGCTTTTGATGATTTGAGAAAAATTGCATTTGTGAAGAGAGAGCTAGTGGATGACTAGTTTCTTGCCTTAGCCAATTTCGAGGGTGAAAGATTCCCATCCAAGTTGGTGTTTGGAGAGGCCACTCAGGTCTTTCATGGTGCTTTAATGGAGTTTGTATTTGCAGGTAGCAGCTACAGGAAGTTTCATGGTTTGGTTTAGTGCAGCACTTTCTCTCCACCGTTTCCAGTTTTGAAGGCATATTCGTGCTCCTTGAGGGAGGGCGTTTTTGGTGAGCTATTGTACTCTTTGGGGGAGCTTCTAATGCCCCATTTATTTTGTAATATGAAGTAAATACTCTGTTCTTCATCTCCAAAAAGTTTCAGGTCGAAATTCCAAGTAGAAATGTATAAATCTCATTTTTAATGGAAGAACAATGCCATTTCCCCACTACCTTGTTGTGAGCCAATGTATTGATGATGATTTCGAATGTATGGATGATTCTCTGATATATTTGTGATAAATATATTGACATGGATTTCTTCTACAAGTTTCATGTACTGTACTTGAGCATTTGAAGCATTTTTACTCAGTTTAGTTGTATTGGGAGGTGAAATAGTGCCATTTCCCCAAGGGTCGAATTGGGGGTTTTTGCTGTTGAATGTGAGAGAGTTAGAACAGTATTAAAAATAAATTAATGGTGCATATGAGACCTTAATCACATACTTAACACATTATATACCTCTGTTCATAAATTTGTGGGAGTTTGGAGGCATTTGGAAGGCCATTTGCAGTGTTACCCGAGGGGGATTTGATGCACAAATTACTAGTCAAAATTACATATATTGATCAAAATACAAATCAAGTTTGCAGCAGTATTTGGAGGGCCATAAAACACCCCTGAACCTTATATTCAAGTCTAAATACCATTCATACACTCCTACACAAGATTTGGGAGCATTTGGGTTGATTTGGAGGTGAAACAGTAAAACTAGTCAAAGGTCGAAATTGGAAAAAAAGTGAAAAATTGGGCATTTTAATAAAATTTGAAAAAGGGATATTACAAGTACTTCGTATCTTTGTTGATGTATGATACTATATTTTTATTTTTATAGTTTATTATCATCGATTTTTAATTATTTGGTTGTTAATAGATTTGTTGTTGGTTTTTAATTTTGTACTGTTCTATATAAAATATATTGACTTAAATTTTTTTATTTTGTAAAAATATAAAAAATAGCTAAACCCTAACTTTACTAAAAAAAAATCATTTTGAGAAAATCCTCATCTTAAGCCTCTGAATAAATGGTCTTATTATTTTTTAAACATCTTACGCCTTCGAATCAATGGTCACTCGACTTCATTGTTGGCTTATTGTGACGTGAAGTTAATGTTTATTAACATAAAATAGTATTTTCTCTGCGAAAGTTTCAAACCGGGCCTTCCTAACAAATATTACATTGGCAGCTTACTTTACGATGTAGAAGTAAGTTAATATTTTAATGTATATGGAATTGAAAGCATTTGACTATAAGCTTGAAGGAATTATCACTCCATACAATTAATCAATACAAAATCCTTTGCCAAAGGCAATCAAATCCTCGCCTCCTGCAACTAAAGGCCGAACCTCTCTTCTCGATTCGAAGCCTGCTATAATTCTTATTTTTGAAGTATTATATACGTCATTCTATATATCCAACAGAAACCTGATGAAATTCAATCTGTCTCGCGGCTCTATCTCCTAAACAATATTCCGCAACCCACCTCACAGATCTGCAATACAAAAAAATGAAACCCACCTCACAGATCTGCAATACAAAAAAATGAAAAAAATAGAAGCTCTCTGCGCAACGGAGTGTGGTGGAGATTTCAATTAATTGCAGCAGCCACAGACATTGGCTTAGCAATAAAGGTGGGCTTCTCATCTCCGCCCATAATCACAATTACTCTCAAATCGTGTTTATCATCTGAAACATTTGACATATCCTCGCTCATCTCTTTCTTTCCGCCGCCGCCAAGCTGTATATTAGGATGCTCCGATCTGTTATTTTGTTGAGCTTCCGTAGTGCATTCTTTAAAGTAGGAGCGTGCCAGTATAATCAGAGCAAAGGCTATGAGAACCAGCATGGCACCAACTCCAATCAATAGATACGGAACTGGAGAGTTCCATAGTGATAAATGGCTGCTTACTGCGCTCCTATCATTTCTCATCAACATAGCCATTGCTCGGACTGCACAATCCTAATTCAGACCCAAATTCCTTTCATAAACTCGGGTGATGATCATATGAGACTCGGGTCATATTTATATATAAATCTATACTATTGGCATACGCCACAAAATTCCATGAAGTCCGTAACACTCGTTATTCGCGTCTGATGTCTTGGCGTATGCAACTTTCTTTCGACGGAAACCATTAAATATTCATAGAGTATTAAATGCTGTTTGGGATAAAAGCCGTTGGACATATATAAATATGAAGCAAGTCAGATCCAAGTCAAATGTAAAGCAATTCAGATCCAATGCCGTAAGGTACCAATTCACATGCCTGATTTTCCGTGTGCGGTGTCGTGGTAATCTACTCAGCAATTCACTTGCTTGATTTTCCCCGTATAGAGTCAAGTCTGAACTCCGGAGAAAGATATCTGTACAGGAAAAGCTAGGATTGGTGGGCTTCATGATGGCCAGGTCGCATTTTTCACGTTGGCTCCAAACAAGTGAGGTTCGAAGAAAGGCACATATACAGGAAAAACTAAGTTTCGTGGCCTTCAAGATGACTGGCTCGCGTCTTTCACGTTGGCCGGAGACTAAGGGCACCTTTTTCTCATGCTTGTGTCGGGCATCTGTGGCAGACATCGAGGGTCCGTTACGTGTCTAGAGCAGAAAGAGAATAAAATAATGATAAATGTAAGATAACAACTGGGACCGTTATGAGTTTTCTGTTTTTTTTTTCCAAGGGTTCCATTGTGTGGACTAAATTATTTAAGTAATAGCTACTCTAAATGCAGCAACCGTCTAGTGCTCATCTAGTCAGGGATTCATTTTCTCAGTACTCTGCTTCTCACATGACTTTATCGTTAGCGTAACTCTAAAAGTGATGGGTGAACAACCCATACATAGATACAGATAAGGTTCTCTTTTTATAGTGTTCTCCAAAAAGTCACGGTTCTTCACATTTTCAAAGTGACACTTTGTTTACTTAGTGGTAAAGAAATGATCATTTTCAAAGTGACACTTTGTTTACTTAGTGGTAAAGAAATGATCAGAAGAATCTGCTTCTCACATGACTTTATCGTTAGCGTAACTCGAAAAGTGATGGGTGAACAACCCATACATAGATACAGGTAAGGTTCTTTTTTTATAGTGTTGTCCAAAACGTCACGGTTCTTCACATTTTCAAAGTGACACTTTGTTTACTTAGTGGTAAAGAAATGATCAGAAGAATCAAGGTATGATCAGAATTACATAGTCAATACATAGGGGCTCAACAAGAGCATCATGTCACTTATAAGAATTGAACGTGGCTGGGGAGGTAAGAATCATTCCTCCCAACCACCCAAGTTACATCCAATGGACAACCTTTCCTGATCATTATAAAGCAAATAAAATTCACATTAATTTAGTGTTGTCCACGACGCCATGGTTCTTCACATTTTCAAAGTGACACTTTGTTCACTTATCAGCAAAGAAATGAAACGTGATATACATCCATCTCAAAGCAGTGTCGTTCAATATATTCTGGTACGACGTTTCTTGGTCATAATAAAGAAAATAAAACTCATACAAACATATTTATTAAAAAATGGTTGATATAAGCACATCCACCATATTATCAATAATATAAGGATGGGCGCACAAAGTTGCTCCCCAAAAGTGTTGTAATGGGTGCGCGCTAGTGGGGAGAAAACAACCACGCGCATGCACCTAAGGCAGCGCGTACGCGCTGCAAGGTTCAGTACCGAACCGAGGCACTCGCGCGCTTCGGCGCATGTGTTTTTTTGGCACGTGCGCACTTAGATGCGTGCACGCACTCCTGATAAAAATTATAAAAAAAACAGGGTAAAGTGTTTGTCATTCCACCGTTTTTGGCCGAGCGCGACTGCCTCTCCGCGTGCGTGTCGTTACAAGCCACCACACTCACTCTTTCCACTCCAAAACGATCCAAATCCATCCACCAACTCGCCAACAAGTCTATTGGATAGGTAAATTCCATTTTTTTGTCATTTTATTCATTGTTTTTTGTTTATTAAATTTGTAATAATTCCCAAATTATTAAAACAATAGAGAAATTTTCAATTGCAGACTGTAAACCCATACAATGAATGAACAAAATGTGAACATGGAGTCTGGTGGTACACAAGAAAACACTAATCTTGGAACCAATGAAAACCCTCAACAAAATCCAAATACCCAAGAAAATCAAAAGCCCCAACCAAATTTTGACCAAGATGACTTGAACCATTATGTGAATGAAATGAGAGTGCACACTCGAGATCTAAGAAACACAGGGGAACCATCTTGAGTGTCCCTTGCCACCTCAATTGAGAGCTCAATTGGCTCTCTCATCCATGCACATCGCCAATTGACTGACATGACAGAATATAAAGCTAGGATGCGGGAGTATTATTCCATGGGCATTTCCAAGGAGGAAATAAAATATTTGAATATTACAAAGGCCCAATTGTACAATATGTTCACCGATCCAAGAACACAACAACCACCAGAGACTAGAAAGCCACGTGTATGCATGGATTGGTGTCATTTCCAACCATGGAGGGACAATTGGATGCATAGGTGGTTCATGGTTTACGATAAACCTCCCTGCAATAATAGGGAGGTTCCACAGTACTTTCTTCGGTAAATGTAGGCTGAGTTTGCGCTCAGTGTACATGTCAACTATTTTGACATAACCGAGTTCCAGGGTGTTGGGGGTGGCTCTGCCCAAGATCAACCTGCTGCTAGGAGGAATCCACTGAGAGGGCCACCAAATCCTAGGCGCGAGCCCAACCCCTCTCCCCAACTGCCTCATTTACCCCACAAACTTGATCAGATCGAGGGCGCAATGAGGAGTGTTGCACGGGGACTGCTTAGACACACTGCCATTGTAGCAGCTACTACTGTCATGTCCCAAATTTGGAATTGGGTCACAATGGCCTAATCACATTAGCCATATTCATTAGAGTTTGTAAAATTGATGTTAAGGGTCAAATAATTGCCAAGGAGGAAAATTACTAGTTTCCTAGGTTTGGGGTGGAAGCTTTGGGATTTGGAATAATGGAGATAATAAATGATGTTTGAACATTAGAATGGAATAAATATTTAATAAAGGACCTAAATAAATATATACAAGTGAAAATCAAAGTGGCATTTGATCATGAAGACACATGGAGGAAGTGAGACCCACATATGGCTAGATTTCCCCACTACATTTGGCCTCATTCTCTCACCAATTCGAATTCAAAGTGAATGGTAACATACTTGGGGGAGTCCAAAAGGTATTATTCATGGCATGACTCATCCAAGGTCGAAATATAGAGGAAGAGTAACTCCCATGGAAAAGGAAGAGGCAATTTGGAGCTAGTGAGACACTTGGGCTAGATTCTCTAGCTCTATGACAACAATGATGAAGATGTTATGACACCTATGACACAAATCAGACCTGAAGGCTGACATATGACATATATGACATGTCAGGGCTAAAAATAGACTCCAAGAGGGCACTCAAGGCTGTTAGGGTAGCTAAGATGCTTCCACATGTGATTTGGTGGAAGTGGGAGACTAGGAATTGTTGTACAAGTGGCGTTCTTTGGAATCTCTTCCCAACTTGAGTTGGCATGAGTCTCTTGGAAGGAATTCGACCCATGGAGGCCATTAGAACTTTATAAATGTCAATAACAAAGAATGAAAGCAGCTTTTGATCATTTGTAGAATTTGCAATTGCATTTGTGAAGAGGGAGAGCTAGTGGATGACTAGTTTCTTGCCTTAGCCAATTTCGAGGGTGAAAGATTCCCATCCAAGTTGGTAATTGGAAAGGCCATTCAGACCTTTCATTTGGAGCTTTAATGGAGTCTTTATTTGCAGGTGTAAGCTACAGGGCAACTCATGGTTTCTTCTATTGCAGCTCACTCCTTCAACCATTTCCAGTTTTGATGGCATATTCTTGATCATTGAGGGAGGGCATTTTTGGTGAGCTATTGTACTCTTTGGGGAAGCTTTTAATGCCCCATTTCTTTTGAAATATGAATTAAATACTCTTTTCTTCATCTCCAAAAATTTTCAGGTCGAAATTCCAAGTATAAATGTATAAATCTCATTTTTAATGGAAGAACAATGCCATTTCCCCACTACCTTGTTGTGAGCCAATGTATTGATGATGATTTCGAATGAATGGATGATTCTCTGATATATTTGTGATCAATATACTGCCATGGATGTCTTCTACAAGTTTCATGTACTGTACTTGAGCATTTGAAGCATTTTTACTCATTTTAGTTGTATTGGGAGGTGAAATAGTGTCATTTCCCCAAGGGTCGAATTGGGGATTTTTGCAGTTGAATGGGAGAGGGTGAGAACAGTTGTAATAATCCATTAATGGTGCATATGAGACTTTAATAGAATAATTAACACATTACATACCTCTGTTCATAAATTTGAGTGGGTTTGGAGGCATTTGGGAAGCCATTTTCAGTGCTTACCCCAGGGGGATTTGAACCCCAAATTACTAGTAAAATTGCATAATTGGTTCAGAATCTTAAGAGAGTTTGCAGAGGTCTTTTGGTGGACATATGTCATCCATAAATATCATATTCAAGTTATAATATCATTCATACACCTTCCTTGAATATTTGAAGGCATTTGGAGTCAATTTGAGACCTAGAGACCAATACTAGTCAAAGGAAAATCACTAGTAAAGTTACCTACATTGATCAGAATTGAAAGAGGATTTGCAGAAGTATTTTAAAGGTCCAAAGGCATCCCTGAAACACATATTTATGTTCTAATACCATTCATATACCTTCTCAGAATATTTGGGATCATTTGGGGCAAATTTGGGACCTAGAGATCAAAACTAGTCAAAGGTCTAACTAGGAAAAAAAGTGAAAAATTGCCATTTTAATAAAATTCCTAACAAGGGACATTATAGTGGTATCAGAGCATGGTCCTTGCACCTGTGGATTAGGAACATACATTCAAGAATAATTGGCATCCATGTCTTACTATTATGATGAATCCTATGAGTACAATTCTTATGAGGAATATGCAGATGCTTATGAGCAATATGAAGCAGAATGTGAATGGTACGAGGAAGAGATGCCATCATGCAATAATTCTTACAATTTCAAGAGAAATGAAGATTATTCTTATGACTTTAAATCTGATGAATATGAGTGTGTCACACCAACCAAAGATAATTCTATGACTGAGTTCCAAAGATGGAGAGCAAAATATAAAACCTTGCCCCAACAATATCAAAAATATCAAGAATATTTGGCTTTTAGCAAAAATACACAAAATGCCATGTCTTTTGAGTACTTTGCTGAACATGTTTTTGAAAATAGGCCCAAACATGAAGATGTCGAGTTAGTAAAGAAAGGTTTATGCCCTTCTTGTAAAGAACCTTGGAGTGAGTATCATACATGTGTGCATGAAATTATGTCCCACTTGAGGAGAGCTTTTGGGAATTTTTCAAAAAAAGATTCCAAAGATATTGACCATAAGGAAAACAAGGGGAAAAATGCATCATCTTGCTTGAAGGATAAAAATGAAGAGACGTCACAAGAGCATGAAGAAGATTCTATTGAAAATATGGAAGATCATTTCGAGACACCTTCTAGCTTAGACATGAACCAAAGAGCATCTACTGATGGATGCTTAAACTATGAAGGAGTACCTACTGATGGGTGCTCACACCTCTATGTTGGTGACATAGAGATCACTTTTGAAAGTGTTGCTGCAAGCCCAAGTTCCATTAAGCATGATAATGAAGACCTTGTAGCAGTTGAAGAAGAACCAAGATCAACTTCCCCATCACCACTTGAGCTTCATGAAGTTGGTCCAAGCAAAATTGAAGAAGATGAGGAGGTTCATTTGCAAGAACCTCATTTTCTTGAAGGGTCCTTAAAGATGAATGAAAATAAGATCCAAGAGTCCCTCAGCATTCTCCATGACACTCAAGCATTGGTGTCAAATTCTTGTTGGAGAGCTACTTCATTGGAGGAAACATCCTTCCTTGAAGACATGGAGAAGATTCAAAGAGCAATGTGCCACATCAAAGGTAATTTCATGTCTTTGCTTTTTGATAGAAACCATTTGTTTGAGCTTAATGAATTGTTACATGATGCATACTTGAAGAATAATGAGGATATTCATAAGCTCACAATTCAAAATGAGCAACTTCTTGAAAAGTTGCAAGATACTTGTTTTTCCTCCTATGTTTCAGATTGTCAAATGGTAGATTGTTGGGAGGATTCTCATGACATGGTGGATCATGAGAAATGTGAAAATTTGAATGTTCTTGATGTGTTTGAAGATGAACTTGAAGAGATCCAAACACTTGATGTGGTGGAACAGGAATTTGAATTGCCTCTTGATGAAGGTTATGCAATTCTTAAAGAAGAGCATGATTCCTCTACATTGGAACCAAACTATGACAAAGAGCTCACACTTTTGAAGGAGCTGCATGATACTACCCATATGGATCCTTCCCATGATGAAACTTTTGTACTTTTTGATCATTTGGGTGATTTGGTTCATTCTCCTACATCCTACAATTCCATGTTTTGCAACATTAGTCCCAATGAAGTATGGGTGAAAGGGTTCTTTTTTATGGTACCACATGAGGAGTATGGAACTCCTAGATTTACTTTTTATGATGATATGGTTGGAGCACATTCTTATTCAAATTTGCACCAGCATCCTTTGTTACTTTATGATGATGCACATCTACACGAATGCACCTATGATATGCATTTGAGTCACTTGAAGACTCATGGTTTTTCTTGCTCAACACTTGATTCATTTGATGTTGGAGGAACTTCATCCAACACTTGGGTGAATATATTTATGATTGGAGAACATTTTTGTTGCAAGACACATACTTTGTTATATCTTTATGACTCTCACATTCAGGGATGTATGGGTGAGACTTCTTTGATTCATTTGAAGTCTCCTTGTTTTTTCTGCTCATTATTTGATTCAGATTCTAGTGGAGATTCTTCATTCACTTCTTGGATGAAAGAATACATGGCTGAATATTTTGATGCATATCACATCCTTTTGGAGCAGCATTATAGGACATGGGATCCTCACCTATGTCATTGGAGCAGATTTGATTGGTCACTTGAAGCTTGTATGCACTTGGAAAATGGTGGTCTACTTGCTTGGAGGTATAAGCACTTTCATGACTCTTTGATGAAGCATATCCTTGATGTACATTTTCATTATGTTGTTATGCACTTTGATGATATATATTTCATACTCATGATGTTTGGAAGAATGCATACAAGAAAATGGGATCCAGGAATCCTCTTATCTAATGGTGTAGGTTGGAGAGCACTCTTAATTGTTGGGGTGCAATACAAGCTATGGGACCCTGGAATAATTTTTGTCTCATTGGTTTCATTTTTTGGGGGGAAGCAAGCAGTATGAGAGATGGATTTCCCACTTAATAAAGTGATTTTAATCAGAGTAGTGCAGCAGCAAGCATGGTGGTTCCTCTCTAAAATATTCATGGAAACTCAAAGACTCAAGGTTTGGCAATTCAATGGCAACTTCAAAGAATTATACAGAAAGCAGGTTCTTCAACACCCATGTTTGAAATTGCTTGAGGACAAGCAATATTGGGAAGGGAGGATTTGTCATGTCCCAAATTTGGAATTGGGTCACAATGGCCTAATCACATTAGCCATATTCATTAGAGTTTGTAAAATTGATGTTAAGGGTCAAATAATTGCCAAGGAGGAAAATTACTAGTTTCCTAGGTTTGGGGTGGAAGCTTTGGGATTTGGAATAATGGAGATAATAAATGATGTTTGAACATTAGAATGGAATAAATATTTAATAAAGGACCTAAATAAATATATACAAGTGAAAATCAAAGTGGCATTTGATCATGAAGACACATGGAGGAAGTGAGACCCACATATGGCTAGATTTCCCCACTACATTTGGCCTCATTCTCTCACCAATTCGAATTCAAGGTGAATGGTAACATACTTGGGGGAGTCCAAAAGGTATTATTCATGGCATGACTCATCCAAGGTCGAAATATAGAGGAAGAGTAACTCCCATGGAAAAGGAAGAGGCAATTTGGAGCTAGTGAGACACTTGGGCTAGATTCTCTAGCTCTATGACAACAATGATGAAGATGTTATGACACCTATGACACAAATCAGACCTGAAGGCTGACATATGACATATATGACATGTCAGGGCTAAAAATAGACTCCAAGAGGGCACTCAAGGGTGTTAGGGCAGCTAAGATGCTTCCACATGTGATTTGGTGGAAGTGGGAGACTAGGAATTGTTGTACAAGTGGCGTTCTTTGGAATCTCTTCCCAACTTGAGTTGGCATGAGTCTCTTGGAAGGAATTCGACCCATGGAGGCCATTAGAACTTTATAAATGTCAATAACAAAGAATGAAAGCAGCTTTTGATCATTTGTAGAATTTTTAATTGCATTTGTGAAGAGGGAGAGCTAGTGGATGACTAGTTTCTTGCCTTAGCCAATTTCGAGGGTGAAAGATTCCCATCCAAGTTGGTAATTGGAAAGGCCATTCAGACCTTTCATTTGGAGCTTTAATGGAGTCTTTATTTGCAGGTGTAAGCTACAGGGCAGCTCATGGTTTCTTCTATTGCAGCTCACTCCTTCAACCATTTCTAGTTTTGATGGCATATTCTTGATCATTGAGGGAGGGCGTTTTTGGTGAGCTATTGTACTCTTTGGGGGAGCTTTTAATGCCCCATTTATTTTGTAATATGAATTAAATACTCTTTTCTTCATCTCCAAAAAGTTTCAGGTCGAAATTCCAAGTATAAATGTATAAATCTCATTTTTAATGGAAGAATAATGCCATTTCCCCACTACCTTGTTGTGAGCCAATGTATTGATGATGATTTCGAATGAATGGATGATTCTCTGATATATTTGTGATCAATATACTGCCATGGATGTCTTCTACAAGTTTCATGTACTGTACTTGAGCATTTGAAGCATTTTTACTCAGTTTAGTTGTATTGGGAGGTGAAATAGTGTCATTTCCCCAAGGGTCGAATTGGGGATTTTTGCAGTTGAATGGGAGAGGGTGAGAACAGTTGTAATAATCCATTAATGGTGCATATGAGACTTTAATAGAATAATTAACACATTACATACCTCTGTTCATAAATTTGAGTGGGTTTGGAGGCATTTGGGAAGCCATTTTCAGTGCTTACCCCAGGGGGATTTGAACCCCAAATTACTAGTAAAATTGCATAATTGGTTCAGAATCTTAAGAGAGTTTGAAGAGGTATTTTGGTGGACATATGTCATCCATAAATATCATATTCAAGTTATAATATCATTCATACACCTTCCTTGAATATTGAAGGCATTTGGAGTCAATTTGAGACCTAGAGACCAATACTAGTCAAAGGAAAATCACTAGTAAAGTTACCTACATTGATCAGAATTGAAAGAGGATTTGCAGAAGTATTTTAAAGGTCCAAAGGCATCCCTGAAACACATATTTATGTTCTAATACCATTCATATACCTTCTCAGAAGATTTGGGATCATTTGGGGCAAATTTGGGACCTAGAGATCAAAACTAGTCAAAGGTCTAACTAGGAAAAAAAGTGAAAAATTGCCATTTTAATAAAATTCCTAACAAGGGACATTACAACTACAGTGGAGAGATAGCATGACCTTGATAGAGACGTAGGTGTAAGGCCTTCAGGACAGAGTCAGGATAGACCTGTCACCGGTGGTATCCATGTTGGGCCTTCTAGTTCGACGGGGACAATGCCACATCTTTGTCCCCATTGCGGGCACACTTACCTTGGCCCGATCGAGGGCTGCTATGTGGAGCAGGTTAGCACTTTTTTTTAATGTGTTTTTAATCATCACTTGATAATTTGTAAAGTAATTTTAAAGTATTTGTACTTGACTTAAACTATTATTTCAATGTACAACTATTTAGAGTTGACACGCCATTATGGGAGAACACAACATCTCCCAACCTGGATGCAACAAAATGGAAGCTGCAACTGAAATTGTGGCACCTCACACAGAGGTATTTTCAGTACCCCACACAATATTGTTATACTTATGGCATTTCTATTTTTATGTATTTATATTTATGACATACATGATGATAATTCGTACAATATTTTTTAATATTTTGATTGACTGAATAATTACTTGTTTAATATGTTTATAATGTGCATCCATTTTGGTGTCCATAGGTATGCACAGACTACGATGATCAACCATCTTCGCCAGGGGTCGGCAGATCAGCATATACATAGGTGCAATGTGTTGTTAAAAGCACGCTTTTAATTTGAAATGTTACGACATACTATGGCTTAATTTGATTTTTGTTTACTAAATTATGATATTACAAATTTGTATGTAGGGGCCACCAACAGTTGCAAGCTACTTTAGTCCCATGTTTCCACCCTCTCCCATGAGTTGCCCCCCTCGCTTCCATACAGACCCCTCCCTCCGTCCACCCCCTCCCTTCCATCTACCCTCCCCTCTCCGTCCATACTCCCCCCTCCATCCATCCTCCCCCATTCGTCCACACCCCCCATCTATACATTCTCCCCCATTTACCCATGCCCCCCCCTGTCCGTCCATCCTCCCCCATTCGTCCACGCCCCCCCTTCCATCCACCTTCTCCCCTTCGTCCACAACCTCCCCTTTATCCATCCTCCTCCCTCTATCCAGGACCTCCCTCCCATTCACCATACCTCACATCCCCCTTACCGCTTTTGGGTTGATACCCCCTATTGTACATCCGGTAGGGGTTCATCGTCCACGACGTCCTCCTCCACCCCATACCACCATGTCCTCTTCCTCCATTTCATCTACAATTCCTGCCACTATTGTGGCAACTAATATTCCATTTTCTTCCCATATATCTATAGTAGTTTCACCCATAGTTGCTGCATCTACATTTGCGCCCCCCCCTTAACTGCATTGGAGCAGGTTGTCTAGCCAACTGCTCCACCTGCTAGCCCAGAAGCCCATCCATGTCCATTGCCGGAGGTGTTCACGATGAGAATCAAGTTAATTTATGAAAATGTTTTGATGCATTAACCAAAATTAATTTAAGCAATTATTATTTTTCAATGAAATGATTGTTGTAAATGTTGTAGGGTGGAATTGCTAAGAGGCTCAATAGATCTAGGACACCTGCCTCTCGTCTCCCACTCGCATCAGCAGTGAGTTATTTAAAATTTGGATTGTACGTTAATTTTATAAATGTGGTAAATGTTACAAATGCTTGAAAATGATGGTATCTTATGTCATTTGTTTCAGAGCGTGGAGAGATGGTCTACTCCTAGACGGAAGAAGACCCGAGATTCCAGTAGCTCTAAGAAGAGGAAGATCGATTTTGGATATGCGCCTAGGAGTGAACGCGGTGGTCACAATGTTTGACACACCATGTTATGTACATTAGCCACTATGTGGCACCTTTGGGCACCAGTTGCAATGTACTTTGTATCTACGGCACAGGTTTCCATGTATTTTGGATCTACGACACGAGTTGTTGGATTTTGTATAGGGCACGAGTTGCCATATATTTTGGATCTACGACACGAGTTGTTGGATTTTGTATAGGGCACAAGTTTCCATCATATGTACATGGGAACCATGTTCCACTATTTTCCTGAAAATTTATATATGTGTTCAAGTTTTGTTCCACTATGGTCTAATCTCATGGATTTATATATAGTTTTGTTCGAGTTTTGTTCTATATATGTGTATAATGATTTGGATTCAAATGTATGCACATGAATATATATGTACAATGAAAATGATTTACTTTTTATATGTATTATAATTTAGGAAAGGGATTAGGATACATAATAGGGTTTCATTGTGATTAGAATACAATCTAGGGTTTACGCTACCAACTAGGGTTTTTAGGATAGGCTCTCGTTTTCCCAAGATAGGATCCAAGCTCTAGGGTTACCAGCTTAATGTTGAACTCTACTATCATGAAAACATTGTCACCAACACCATGCCCACTACCACAATCACCATCAAGCCTCGTCATCCTCTTGCTCGTGGTGCCACCATCCTTGTCCCCATCAATCATCCATCATCCACCATCAACCTAATGCACTTTGTCTCATTGTCACCATCACCATATCTATCCTCACACCCATTATCACCATCGTCATCATTTTACTCATTGTCACCATTTTTGCCATCATGCTCATTGGAGTCTAGGCCATTTGGCCTCTTTGTTTATGTATTTTGGGTCAGATATGGATTGCACTTGATTTGTTTTTAGTTGTATGTACCCTTGCTATATACATGTCAAAACATGTCCACAACCTATCATTGCTACTTCCCTAGCATTGCTCTGTCCATTATTCAATTTACCAACATGTCTTCATTCTTCACGTCTTCATCAACTAGCCAACCCAGAAATAAAGATTAGAGATAGTTACATTGTTGCTCCCATTGCTTCTACTGCTGCTGCTACTCCACTGAGACTGTCCTCATCCTGACCCCAGAAAATCAGAGCTACTTGTGCATCCGAAATCTTCCACTCCAAAATATCAATCAAATAAATCTTGTCTTCTATATCTATACATTTCCTCACCATCAATTTAGGAGGCTGACTTGTCTCCTTTTTTATTTTTATTTTATCATTAATAATTAAGTCAAGTGATATTTTTCATTTCCTTAACAAATATACATATATATATATATATATATATATATATATATATATATTTAGCTTTTTTCCACATCATCATGGGTTGCTTTTTCATGCCATGTCATGGGATTCAATAATGCCCTCAAGGGCCATTAAATATGTTTGCATGACCCCACAAAAATGCCCGCATGGGGCTCCACTTAATATGCCCTCAAGGGCCTTCAACCATGCCTACTTATGTCTCTTTTCTCATGCCCTCATGGCTCTTCAAAATATGCCCACAAGGGCTATTTTGATATGCCTGCATAGTGTCCACAATTATGCCCACATGGAGCCTTGATATGCCTGCAATGAGCTCCCTATTATACACTCACAAGGGTAATAAAATATGCTCACATTGCCTTCTCCAAGTGCCCGCATGAGTCAACAAAGTGCCCGCAATGTGCTCTCTAGATTCCCATAGCTCCATTCAGTAATGCCTGCAGGTGTCCACAATTAAATGCCCGCATGAGAACATTAAAATGCCCGCAGGCCACTTCAAATGCCCTCATATCTTGTCTTTTTCTATGTCAATAACATCTTGTCATGCCACTGTCCTCTTCCATGTCATTGGTCACCTTAATGTATCTTGACTTCTGCCATGTCATGCTTTTTCCTTTGACCTTGCCATGCCTTGTCCTTATCCTTATGTTTGTCATGTCCTCCTTGTCTTTTGTTCATTGACATGTCTTCATCCATGTCAAGTATTATGCTTCCCAAGTCATCAATGATTTTCTTCCACTTGTCATACATCAACCTTGTCATACCTTTTGCCCTTTGTTGTCCTTGTATTTGTCATGCTTGTCATCAACCTTTGCCTTATTTTCCTTTTCCAATTGTCCTTGTCCATTATCCAACTTATGCTTGCTAAGTCTTGTCCCCCTTGTCATCTTGTCTTTGACCTCAACTCATTGTCCTTTGTCATTAATGTATTTTCATCAATGACAATCATATTCATCAAATAGAATTTTGAACTCAACATTAAAAGACTAATTGAAGACATCTATTGCATTGATCAAGTAACATCTCACCATTGTGTTATGAAAACATTATCTTAATGGAAAAAACTAATAATATCTTTTAATAGTTCAATGAACTTAGCACACGCATACTAATTTGATATCTAATTTAAAATTGTGTTTTTTGTCAACTCCAAGGGTTCATACCCATTGATCAGGATTATGGTTGCAAGGAAAAAACAAAAGTTAACAAAATAAGTCAAAATATGTTTGAATAACCTACGCCATAATAGTAACATGCTACGCATATCATTAATGTAAGCCTATGACACTTTCAAAAACTAAGAGGAAGTCTAATAGATGTTACACATTTCATCAATGCTACCGTATTTCATCAAACGATACGTACATGAACATCTATGAAGTTCGGTTGAAGTGTGCCTACTCTAGCATGCTAAAAACAATGGCAAACGATCAAGTACAATTTCAAGGAATGCATAACTAAAGTGTAATAAAATTCATTGGGCCTTGATATACATATCATCAAATATATGTAACAAATATACCCTAGTTTGTTCCAATATGCTAACCAATAGTTGGTCATGAATTCACTCTCATAAAATCGTTGAAGATATAAACCCTATCCTTACTAAACCCTAGTATGTAAGACCTTGGTTTGTGCTTTACCTCTTTCATATGTCCATTTAACACTTGTCATAATGCAAAATTAATCATACAAAATCCATGGAAAATGAAATACCTAACTAGTTTAATTATCTTGCTTGATAATGTTGATTTGATGAAGGAAAATAAGATGTTCATGGTCCTATGTTTGTAAAAAGGATGGATTATCCTCATATGAAAATGTTTTTAAAATTGAATGTACTTGATTGATACAAATTGATGATGCAATGGTTGTTCATTGTGATTTGGCAAGTATTCCCCCATAACTTGATTTGGAAAGTATTCCTCGGGGAGACCTGCAAGTGTGTCTGGGAAGGTTCCAGCTCAGAACACTAGCAATAAGTCCGTGGTCGATGATTTGCAAAGTTGAACGCAATGTGCAAAAATTGCACACTCCCTTACTGAGCAAAACCCTAGTTTCCAAAATGGACTTACAAGATGACACCTAGGCCATGGGACCGGATGATAGGGGCAGCTCTAACACTATCTCAATGTCCCGAATCCAACGGATTCGACAGTTTGTCAATCCGCGCCACAATCATCATTTTATGGCTCGTTCCATCTCGCATCCAAAAGGCCTTCAGGGACACCTGTTGGATACCTACCGTGGCCATAGAATTCCAACTGTGCAACAAAATTGGGTTTCGGGGAGTCATGCAAATGTGTCTAGGAAGGTTCTAGCTCGGAATTCTATCCATAAGTCCCCGGTCGATGATTTTGCAAAGTTGACCCCCATGTGCAAAAATTGCACACTCCCTTACTCAGCGAAACCCTAGTTTCCAAAATGGACCAACAAGATGACACCTGGGCCATGGGACCAGAGGAGAGGGGCACCCCTAGCACTATCCCGATGTCTTGAATCCAACGGGGACAACAGTTTGTTGATCCGAGCCACGGTCATCATTCTATGGCTTGTTCCATCTTGCATCCAAAAGGCCTTCAGCGACACATGTTGGATACCTACCGCCGCCATAGAATTCCAACCATGCAACAAAACCGGGTTCCTGAGAGTCTTGCAAGTCTGTCTAGGAAGGTTACAGCTCGGAATGCTAGCCATAAGTCCCTGGTCGATGATTTTTCAAAGTTGACCCCCATGTGCAAAAATTGCACACTCCCTTACTGAGCAAAACCCTAGTTTCCAAAATGGACCTATAAGATGACACCTGGGCCATGGGACTAGAGGAGAGGAGCACCCGTAGAAATATACCGATGTCTTGAATCCAACGGAGTTGACAGTTTGTCGATCCAATCCACGATCGTCATTCTATGGCTCGTTCCATCTTGCATCCAAAAGGCCTTCAGGGACACCTGTTGGATACCTACCAGGGCCATAAAATTCCAACCGTACAACAACTCTAGGTTCCAGGGAGTCCCACAGGTGTGTCTAGGAAGGTTCCATCTCGAAACGCTATCCATAAGTCCCTGGTTGATTATTTTGCAAAGTTGACCCCCATGTGAAAAAATTGCACACTCCCTTACTGAGAAAAACCCTAGTTTCCAAAATGGACCTACAAGATGACAATTGAGCCATGGGATCGGAGGAGAGGGGCATCCCTAGCACTATCCCGATGTCCTAAATCCAATGGAGTCGACGGTTTGTCTATCTAAGCCACGGTCATCATTCTATGGCTAGTTCCATCTCGCATCCAAAAGGCCTTCAAGGACACCTGTTGGAAACCTACCGGGGCCATAGAATTACAACCGTGCAACAAAAATAGGTTCTCGAGAGTCTTGCAAGTGTATCTAGGAAGGTTCCAGCTTGAAACGCTAGCCATAAGTTCCCGATCGATGATTTTGCAAAGTTGAACCCTATGTGCAAAAATTGCACACTCCCTTACTAGGCAAAACCCTAGTTTCCAAGATGGACCTACAAGATGACACCTGGGCCATGGGATCGGAAGTGAGGGGAATCCCTACCACTATCCCCATGTCCTGAATTCAGTGGATTCAATGGTTTTTCGATCCGAGCCACGATCGTCATTCTATGGCTAGTTCCATCTCGCATCCAAAAGGCCTTTAGGGACACCTGTTGGATACCTACCGGGGCCATAGAATTCCAACCATACAACAAAACAAGGTTCTGGGGAGTTCCACAAGTGTGTCTAGGAAAGTTCCAGCTCGGAAAACTATCCATAAGTCCTCGGTCGATGATTTTGCAAACTTGACCCCCATGTGCAAAAATTGCACACTCCCTTACTAGGCAAAACCCTAGTTTCCAAAATGGGACTACAAGTGGACACTTAGGCCATGCGAATGGAGGAGAGGGCCACACATAGCACTATCTCAATGTCCTGAATCCAACAGAGTCTACGGTTTGTCGATCCGAGCCACGGCCGTCATTCTATGGCTCGTTTCATCTCACATCGAAAAGGCCTTCAGAGACACCTGTTGGATACCTATCAGATCCATAGAATTCCAACTGTGCAACAAAACTGGGTTCTGGGGAGTCCTCCAAGTGTGTCTAAGAAGGTTCTAGCTCGGAACGCTAGCCATAAGTCCTCGGTCGATGATTTTTCAAAGTTGGCCCCCATGTGCAAAAATTGCACTCCCTTACTTAACAAAACCCTAGTTTCCAAAATGGACCTACAAGATGACACCTAGTCAATGGGACCTAAGGAGAGGGGCACCCATAGCACTATCGTGATGTTCTGAATCCAATAGATTTGACGGTTTTTCGATCCGAACCACAATTGTCAATCTATGGTTCATTCCATCTCGCATCCAAAAGGCCTTAAGGGACACCTGTTGGATACCTAGCGGGGCCATAGAATTCCAACCGTGCAACAAAACCGGGTTTTGGGGAGTCCTGCAAGTGTGTCTAGGAAGGTTCCAACTCAAAATGCTAGCCATAAGTCCTCGGTCGATGATTTTGCAAAGTTGACCCCCATGTGCAAAAATTGCACACTCCCTTACTGAGCAAAACCCTAGTTTCCAAAATGGACCTATAGGATGACACCTGGGTCATGGGACCGGATGAGGAGGGAACCCCTAAAACTATCCCGATGTTCTAAATCCATTGGAGTTGACAGTTTGTCGATACGAGACATGGTCGTCATTCTATGGCTCGTTCCATCTCGCATCCAAAAGGCCTTCAGGGACACTTGTTGGATACCTACCGAGGCCATAGAATTCCAACCGTGCAACAAAACCAGGTTCTCGGGAGTCCTGCAAGTGTGTCTAGGAAGGTTCCAGCTCGTAACGCTATCCATAAGTCCCTGATTGATGATTTGGCAAAGTTGACCGCCATGTACAAAAATTGCACACTCCTTTACTGAGCAAAACCCTAGTTTTCAAAATGGACATACAAGATGACACCTAAGGCATGGGATCGAAGGAGAGGGGTACCCCTAGCACTATCTCGATTTCTTGAATCCAACGGGGTCAACAGTTTGTCAATCCGATACACGATCATCATTCTATGACTAGTTCCATCTCGCATCCAAAAGGCCTTCAGTGACACTCATTGGATACCTACTGGGACCATAGAATTCAAACCGTGCAACAAAACCGGGTTCCGGGGAGTCCTACATGTGTGTCTAGGAAGGTTCCATCTCAGATCACTATCCATAAGTCCATGGTGGATGATTTTGCAAAGTTGACCTCCATGTGCAAAAATTGCACACTCCCTTACTCAGCAAAACCTTAGTTTCCAAAATGGACCTACAATTGGACACCTGGGCCATGGGACCAAAGGAGAGGGGCATCCCTAGCACTATCCCGATGTCTTGAATCCAACATAGTAGATGGGTTTTATATCTAAGCCACAATCATCATTCGATGGCTGATTCCATCTCGCATCCAAAAGGCCTTAAGGGACACCTATTGGATACCTACCGGGGCCATAGAATTCCAATCGTGCAACAAAACCGGGTTCTGGGGAATCCTGCAAGTGTGTCTAGGAAGGTTCCAACTCAAAACGCTAGCCATAAGTCCCTAATCGATGATTTTTCAACGTTGACGCCCATGTGCAAAAATTGCACACTCCCTTACTGAGCAAAACCCTAGTTTCCAAAATGGACCTACAAGATGACACCAGGGCCATGGGACTGGAGGAGAGGGGCAACCCTAGCACTTGTTGACCAAGACCAACTCGACCTCAGTCGAAAAGGGTTCGCCTCATTGTTGACTCATACCGGAGTCTCCCTAGGCACCCGCCTAGGCAGGTTTGAGCCCACCCAGCAACACCCGCAAAGCGGATGAGGTCTCACCCGAGGCATCCAGGAAGAGCAGACGGAACCATGTTTCCGCAGAGGGAGGAGGAGAGTTGTGGCTGTGTAGACTATCTCTATTGTAGTACTTAAACAGAATTATAACATTTCAACTAACTGCAACATTCATATTCCATATGAAACAGATCATTTAATCGCATCATTTGTCATTTCAACAACAATAAGCAGATATTACATTAAACAACAACTATATATTGCACCATTGCACAGAGATTGCACCAAAACATCATTGTATTACTGTTGCGGTCAAAATACCAGAGGCAAAACATACATCTTCTCCACTTCTCGCTATCTTTTCATCTTTATCCTTGATATCTATCACTTATGACTCTCATCTATTTATAGGATTTTTCCATTACAAGATTTGTCCACTTACAACTAACTTCCTAACTGACACTATGGACAATTGACCCATTATATAACTAACTTGGTCCAAATGACCCCAAAAACTTGCATACCGTGGTACAACTGACTCACTATTATATAGTATGTGGTCCAAGTGACCCAAAACCCGCTAACTGCGGTATTCTTTATCACAAAATACTCCTTTCGTGCCTTCTTCCAACGTGTCACAATGTTAGTGGTACTGCGACACGTCCTCCTCAAACCGCCTGCCAACAGGCCCCCAACACAATCTTGTGGCTCGTCCTTGAGCCACGTTAACTTCTTCTGTTCTTGCTATCTGGATCATGCAATGTTGTCTCCTTCCTTCAACTGTACAGATCCTCGACTACCAATTCTGTAAGCCCTACCCTAAAGTGGGAAACCCCTGACTCGCTGTCATGTACGTCTTGAACTCATCCTCCAGTCTCTTGGAATAGCGCAGATGGGAAGGAAAAGAGGACGAACAGTACCAAGGGGTGAGATCGGCAGAAGACTCTGGCACATCTGTTTCACGCCAGTGCCCATCGTCTACTGTGGTGAGGGAGCTACTGCCCCAACCAACATTCTGATAAAAAATAGCACAACCCTTCGAACAATGACTACATACTTAGATAGACTGGACCGACCTGCGGCCTGGTCATACAACAGTAGAAGTGCCCCCTCCATATCAATATGCTCAGGGACAATAGTCGTTCGGGCACGCAGGGCCCCTGTCGTGCTGCCACAAGAAATGAAGAAATGAAGTGAAGCATTTCCACAGCGTCCTTGGAATTCCTCACAACTCAACTCATACAGAGATCGAACAGCATAACCACTCTAGGTCGGAATAACTTCTGTATGGCGAACTACCAACTTCCTCGGTTACTTATAGGTGGACCCGCCTAGGTCACAACGGAGGTAATGATTCCCTTGGACCTCACATCTATGTGTATGTGCCAGCCGACTGTCACAGTGGAGGGGACGACCATGTTGCCAACAACGATCCCACATGCCACCACATAACCAACCTCGCTCATCGTCACAACCTAGCGTGCCATGTGCAAAACATGCCGTCGTCATGTGTGAACCCAGCTGAATCAGTCAGGTGCAATCATGTGTAGAGAGGGTGGCCAGTAATCACACCACTTTGCTGTACTCTCCCAAATCTGCCGTACAAACTCCATCGTCAAGCCTTAGCGCAACACTGCCATGAGTCTCTGATTACTCTAATCTGGCGGCACAAGCCTCTTCCACTTGTGCATACCTTCTTCTCTTGGTGCACCATGTTGATGTATATGTAACTTTGGAATGTATTTCATCTGTGTATTTTATATATATTTATTGTACCCTTATAAGAGATGTGTTATTCCTCTATAAGGAAGTGTCGTCATGTGGATTGACAAGTGTCACAAGTGTGTGTACTTGCCGATGGGTTATTAGACCACCATGTGGGGTCGGCCTTGAATTATATATATTATAATGTGGATGTACCTAGGTAGACAAGTCGGCCCCATAAGGTCACTGGGCAAACATATCAGTATAAATAGAGATCAGGTGATCTCTATTTAGATCACTTGAAAAAGTATCTCACTCTCACTCAGAATGTGGCGCACTAGTGAGGAGGAGGATCATCTGCTAATAGGAGACTATCTCAATGTTATTTGGTTGTACTTTGGTTGAGCCATTTCTCTCTCTATCTTAGAGGAAGTTGTGGGGTTTTTTTTCACCTTAGGGTTTTCCCCACGGAAACTCTGTGTCTCTTGTCTCTCATGCTTTTGATTCTTGTGATGCTTGTGATGCTTATTGTGATTGTCATGCATTGATATACTGTATATGTTATTCTCTCAATAAAGATCCTAGAGTATTGTGAATTAATGCTCAAAATTTAACATGGTATCAGAGCTAACCTGAGAAGAAGACATTTTGTAGTGACGGAAGCTTGAGTTCCTTGTTTATTGGGTTTCTCTCCATAGATTTTTGAAAATCAGTATAGTCGATTGACTCTACTCATCAAAGCGCATCTATCTGTCCAATCATAATTCAATTCCGAGCATTTTCAGATTTGGCCCTAAAAATTAGGGTTTCCACAAAAATAGGAATTTCTGGAATTTGAAGGCACAGCTGGAAGTGCCTTGCAAAAATCGAAGTTTAGAGCTTTGGATCGAGATTTTTGGCTGGGTAGATCTCCGGGAAACTCAAACCCTAATTCAGGGCTCTCCTAGTGAACCCGGGAGGACAAAAAGGCAATTCTGAAGGGCAAAACTTTGCTGATCTCAAATTCTGAATACACCAGGATGATCAGATCATCAAGGCGCATCTTTTTATCCTTTTAGAAATTTGAAATTCACATTTTGAATTTTTAGGGTTTTTCCGACAAACCCTAATCCGGGACCAGATCCAGTTTTCAGCATTTCAAGTGGTAAGACCGAAATCTTTTATAGTTCCATTTGAAGTACTCTTTAAGATGTCTCTCCACATGAAGCTTGAGGATAAGCTTGAAGGGGCTGATAACTTCCGAGCTTGGAAGTATAGGATTGGGTTAATCCTGGAAGAGAATGAGTTGGACTCATATGTGAAAGAAGACATCCCTATCCCAGAGGATGAAGAGGCCAAGGTATTGCGTAAGAAGAACTTGGTAAAGGCAAAGAGAATCATTGCTGATTCTATCAAAGACCATCTCATACCCCATGTGTCTTCTCTTAAGACACCCAAGGAGATGTTTGACTCTTTGACCAAGCTATTTGAAGGGAAGAACATAAATCGGAAGATGACCCTGCGGAACCAATTGAAAGGAGTAAAGTTTCAGAATGGAGAAACCGTTCAATCTTATTTTTCAAGGGTCTCCCAGATCAAGGAACAACTAGAAGCAGTGGATGAAATGGTGGAGAATGGTGAAGTGGTGATGACAACTCTAAATGGCCTACCCAGGTCATGGGATTCCTTCATTCAAGGAATTTGTGCAAGGAAGAAGTTGATCTCCTTCAACAGATTGCGGGAAGAATGCACTCAAGAAGAAGCTATACTTATAGCTCATGAGGAAAAGATGGGAGGTGAAGATCAAGCTTTTGCAGCTCACACCAAAGGAAGCAAAACCAAGAAGGAGCACTCTTACCACAAGAGATCCTATCAAAACAGTAAGAAGGATCTAAGATGCTTCACATGTAATGAGAAGGGTCACTTTGCTTCAGATTGTCCCAAGAACAAAAGGGATAATAACAACAACTCCAGTAAGAAGAAGAAGGGCAGCAAAAGAAAGTTTCATGCTCATGCTGCTAAAGATGATGAACCCCCAAAGAAGAAGGCTAGGGCAGAAAGTGATAGTGATGATGACTCATCAAGTGAAGAAGAGTATGTTCTGATCTCTGCTCTCACAGGTACTATCTCCCATGGTTGTAATGATTGGTTAATTGACAGTGGGGCTTCCAAACACATGACTTGGTTTAAAGAATCTTTTGTGAACTTATCTGAACATGAATCACCCCATAAGGTGAAACTTGGGGATGATTATCAATACCCAATCAAAGGAAGTGGTGAAGCCTCCTACAACCTAGATTCTGGAAAATATTTGAAGATGAAAGAAGTACTTTATGTACCTGGGCTCAAGAAGAACTTACTCTCCATCTCTGCATTGGATGCAAAAGGTATGAGGGTTTCATTTGTGGATGGCCAAGTCCTAATGTGGCCAAAGGGAAATACCATAGATGATGCAGTAGTGATTGGAGAGCAATAGGGAGGTTTGTATAAATTGAAGGGACAACCTGAACATGCCATGGTACATGAATCCATGGAGCCAAGTGAACTTTGGAATAGAAGACTTGCTCATATGCACTATAGGGCACTTCCAATTGCAAGCAAGGCTGTAGAGGGTCTTCCTGAAATCAAGACCAAACATGAAGGTGTTTGCAAAGGATGTGCAAAAGGTAAGAACATTAAGAAGGCTTTCCCAAGCAGTGAAAGAAAGGCAAAAGACATCCTGGAAATCATCCACTCAGATGTATGTGGTCTTATGTCATCTAGTTCTCTGAGTGGGTATGTTTACTATGTCTCATTTATTGATGACTTCTCCAAGAATACTTGGATATACTTCTTGAAGAATAAAGATGAGGTGTTTGATAAGTTTAAGGAATTCAAAACCTTGATGGAGAATCAAACTAGCAAGAAGATCAAAACATTCAGATCCGACAATGGTGGATAATTCACCTCAGGTGACTTCAAGAAGCTTTGTAGTGATTAAGGGATTAAGAGGGAGTTGACTACTCCTTACAATCCACAACAGAATTGATTTGCAGAAAGGAAGAACAGAACAATCATGGAAGCAGCAAGAGCAATGCTCCATGACCAGGACCTACCTATGCATCTATGGGAAGAAGCAGCTAGAACAACTGTATATGTGCAGAACAAAACACCCCATAAGATATTGGACAACAAAACACCAGGAGAGGTCTTTTCTGGTAAGAAACTTGAAGTCAGCCATCTCAGAATATTTGGTTGTCCAGTATACACTCATGTCCCAAAAGAAAAGAGGACTAAACTAGATCCTTCAGGAAAGAAGGGTATCTTTGTTGGTTATAGTGAAAGCTCGAAGGCTTACAGAATATACTTTCCAGGGTTCAAGAAGATTGATGTCAGCAGGGATGTAATATTTGATGAAAACTCAACATTCATCAAATCAAGGAAGGCACCTATCGAAGTTTATGAAGAACCTAAGGAAACCAGATTTCAAGACACTACCATGACTGAAGCAGTTCCAGAAGTTGTTCGTGAGTTTGAAGATCCACAAGAACCTGTAGATCCACCTCGTGAGGATAACTCTCACAAGAGGAAACCCGCATGGGCTAGAGAGCTCATTCAAGATGCAGAAAGATTTGGCATTCCAGAAGAAGAACACAGAGCAAAGAAGAGAACCAGATCACATACTAGCTATGTTGCTTTACTTTGTGACATTATGAACAAAGAGCCTTCCGGTTATGAAGAAGCAACGAAAAAGAAAGAATGGAAGGATGCCATGGTTGAGGAATACCAATCAATAATGAAGAATGATGTTTGGGATGTTGTCCCAAGACCTAAAGAGAAGTCTGTTGTGACTTCCAAATGGATCTACAAAATCAAGCATGCTGCATATGGCAGTGTAGAGAAATACAAGGCAAGATTCGTAGCTCGTGGCTTCTCTTAGAAAGAGGGAATAGATTATGAAGAAACTTTTGCACCTGTAGCCAGGTATACTTCCATCATAACAGTACTTGCCCTGGCTGCAACAATGAGATGGAAAATACACCAAATGGATGTCAAGACTGCTTTCTTGAATGGTGTAGTTGAAGAGTAAGTATATGTGGAACAACCACTCGGTTTTGAAATAAATGACAGGGAGTCATATGTGTGCAGATTGAAGAAAGCCTTGTATGGCTTGAAGCAAGCTCCCAAAACCTGGTATGGTAGGATGGACAGTTTCCTATCTAGTTTGGGCTTTACCAAGAGTAAAGCGGATTCCAGCCTCTACTACAAGGTTGAGGAAGGAAATCCTGTGATTCTACTCCTGTATGTGGATGACCTATTTGTAACAAGAGATGACAGATTGATTGCAGATACGAAGAGGAAGCTTGCTGCTGAATTCGATATGAAAAATTTGGGAATGATGCACTATTTCATAGGTATGGAGGTGTGGCAGAGTGTAGGTGGGATATTCCTTGGTCAAGGGAAGTACACAATAGATATCCTGAAGAGATTTGGGATGACAGATTGCAAGGCCATGGCCACACCTATGCCATTGAATCTGAAGCTTCTATGTGATGCTCCATCTGAGCTGGTTGATGTCTCTATGTATCGTTAGATGATTGGGTCCTTGATGTACCTGACAAACACGAGACTAGACATTTTATTTGCTGTGAACACATTGAGTCAGTTCCTGACAGATCCGAGGAGTGCTCACCTGGTTTCTGTAAAGCATGTTCTGAGGTACCTGAAGGGTACAGTGGATTATGGTCTCAAGTATGAGGCGAATCAAAAGTTTAACCTGCAGGGTTATGTTGATTCAGATTCGGCTGGCAGTGCTGCAGATAGGAAGAGCACATCTGGGTGCTGCTTCAGTATGGGATCAGGTGTGATCTCTTGGTTTAGTAGGAAGCAGTCCTGTGTAGCACTGAGTACAGCTGAGGCATAGTATGTTGCAACCTATTCATCTAGTTGTGAGGCAGTATGGCTACGGAAGCTACTGTCTGAGTTATTTGATCTCCCGTTGGATGCTCCTGGTATCTTCTGTGATAACCAGAGTTGTGTGAAGCTGTCTGAGAACCTAGTGTTTCATGATAGGTCGAAACACATAGAGATCAAATACCACTATATCAAGGATATGGTGCAGAGAGGAGCTGTGAAGCTCCTGTATGTTGCAACAGACGAGCAGATTGCAGATGTGCTGACAAAGCCACTAGCCAGGGTGAAGTTCGAGTACTTCAAAGAGAGGCTTGGCATTCTTCAGATCGAGGACACTTCGAGGAAGAAGTGATGGACACATTTGTTGAAGCCATTCCAAGTATGTTGGAAGGAGGATCCTTCACATGGTTGTGGATGTAAGCGTTGGATGATGTTCTGGTTTCTGCTTTGATATGATGAGTTGGATCATTTATATGTATGTATGCATCATGTTGGATGCTGGATATGATCAGTTGGATCATTTTTATGTATGTATGTATGCACCATGTTGGATGCTGGATATGATCAGTTGGATCATTTATATGTATGTACGCATCATGTTGGATGCTGGATATGATTGGTTGGATCATGTGTATGTATTTTTGTATATGCATCATGTTGGATGCTTGGACCATGTATCTGTATATGTATCAGGTGGATACATTGTATGATTAGGTGGATCATGTATGGTGATATGTATCATGTATTTGTATTTGTATCAGGTGGATACATTGTATGATCAGGTGGATCATGTATGATGATATGTATCAGGTAGATACTTGGTATGCATCAGGTAGATGCATTATATGATCAGGATGATCATGGATGACGAGCTTCAAGATGTTGCTCCAGGTGACATGTAGCAGGATGTTGCAGTGATGGTGATCAGGATGATCATGTGTGCATCAAGATGATGTATGGTGAGTATCAGGTTGATACTCTATGGCCGTGGATCAGGTTGTGCAGATGAGCATATAATTTGGCCCTGGGAGATTTGTAGATAGTCTTTCGAGGTTTTGAATATGGCATTTAATTCGTTGCCCTGGGATAGATGGAAAATGCTCTTTCGAGGTTTTGCTCTGGGAGGACATATAATTTGGCCCTGGGAGATCTGCAGATAGTCTTTCGAGGTTTTTCCTATGGCATGTAATTCGTTGCCCTGGGATATCTGGAAGATGCTCTTTTGAGGTTTTGTCCTATGGCATATAATCTATCCCTGGGAGATCCAATATGTTGGGCTGTGTGCCCATAATCAGTCCTGGGATGCTCTTGTGAGGTTTTTCCATGAACACATGTAATTCGTGCCCTGGGAGATCCTATATGTAGGGATGTGTGCTCGTAATAGCCTGGGATGCTCTTGCGAGGTTTTGTGGTGACCATGTGTAATTCGTGCCCTGGGATATCCTATAGGTAGAGCTATGTGCTCGTAACAACCTGGGATGCTCTTGCGAGGTTTTGTGGTGAGGTCACATATAATATGGCCTTGGGAGATCTGCAAATAGTCTTTCGAGGTTTTGCCTATGGCATGTATTTTGTGCCCTGGGATATCTGGCAGATGCTCTTTTGAGGTTTTTTGATGCACGTAATAAGTCCTGAGGATTCCATAGTATGGCCAGTCATGATGAAGACCTACAGGTGGTGGGCCTACATCCAGTGTGAATAAGGACTGGCTCTGTAGAACTTCCTATGATTAGTAGAGTCAAAGATTGGTTGAGATAGCAACAGCAGTGACGACGATGATGATGATCCCAAGAAGAAGACTTGTCTAGCAGATCTGTGTCGAGAAATACCTTCCTAGTTAAGAGGGAGTGTTGATGTATATGTAACTTTGGAATGTATTTCATCTGTGTATTTTATATATATTTATTGTACCCTTATAAGAGATGTGTTATTCCTCTATAAGGAAGTGTCGTCATGTGGATTGACAAGTGTTGCAAGTGTGTGTACTTTTCGATGGGTTATTAGACCACCATGTGGGGTCGGCCCTGAATTATATATATTATAATGTGGATGTACCTAGCTAGACAAGTCGGCCCCATAAGGTCACTGGGCAAACAGATCAGTATAAATAGAGATCAGGTGATCTCTATTTAGATCACTCAGAAAAGTATCTCACTCTCACTCAAAAAGTGGCACACTAGTGAGGAGGAGGATCATCTACTACTAGGAGACTATCTCAGTGTTATTTGGTTGTACTTTGGTTGAGCCATTGCTCTCTCTATCTCTGAGGAAGTTGTGGGGTTTTTCACCTTAGGGTTTTCCCCATGGAAACTCTGTGTCTCTTGTCTCTCATGCTTTTGATTCTTGTGATGCTTGTCATGCTTATTGTGATTGTCATGCATTGATATAGTGTATATGTTATTCTCTCAATAAAGATCCTAGAGTATTGTGAATTAATGCTCAAAATTTAACACACCATCTGTCACGAAGCAACCTATAACACACACACACCTTTTTTTTTTGTTTGGACGATGCGACTTAGACATCGCACACCCCAAGCCTGAGCGATAGGGCTTCAACCTATGACCATTTACCAGTTTGAGGAGCATCGACCCATCCAACCACTGCAACTGAACTGCACCTTCTGAAGTAATACTATTGATGCGATAGGGACCCAGCCAATGCATCTGCAACTTTTCTAGATGTTTGATAAACTTGCTATCATATAATAGCACCAAGTCGCCTTGCTGAAATTGCTTACTTTTAATGTGGCGATCATGCCATGCCTTCTGTCGATCCTTCTCAACCCCTTGGTGAAAGCCAGTGATAAATCAATCCTCTTCCAGCTCCACCAATTATGCTAGATGTTCATCTAGTGTTGCAACATCATCCATGCTCATAACAGCTACAATTCGTAAAATGTGAACAATGTACTCCATAGGCATAATTGCTTCCTTCCCATATACCAGCTTAAAAGTTGTCTGACCAGTCAACCGTTTACATGTGGTTCGATAGGCCCACAACATCGTTGGAACTTTCAAATCCCAGTTGTCTTGGTTCGCATTGCACACCTTTGTCAATGCATGCTCCAGTGCCTTGTTAAATGCCTCCACCATTCCATTCGGCTGTGGGTGATAGGGTGTACTCTTCTTATGCTGTATCTGCAATTTCTCCGTCAATGCGCTGATAGTGCGATTAAGAAAGTGGCTTCCTTGATCACTCAGCAATATCTTGGGCAACCAAAATGAGTGAAAATGTGATCAAACAAAAATCGAGTAGCCGTTGCGGTGGAGCAATCAACTACAGGTGCTGCCTCAGCCCATCGGGTCAAATACTCTATCGCCGTGAGGACGTATTGCGCACCCGTACGTTTCCTTGGTGGATTGATCATCCCTACAAAATCCACAACCCATTTTTTGAATGGTTGCAATGTCACCTGAGGTAGCAGCAGCATCTCGTCTAGTCTGGACGGCTTGCCAGTTCGTTGACAAACATCACAAGACCGCGCATAGTCTGTCGCATCATTATGTAATGTGGGCCACCAAATTCCTGCACGCAGTACCTTTCGGGAAGTCACCCAACCACCATAATGTCCCCCCGTGACTCCACCATGTGCCTTGGCCAATATCTATGCTTGCTCATGCGGCAAGACACATCGGTACAATATCTCATCGGCACCCAATTTATACAACTCTCCCGCGATGAGTTGAAAGTCAGCAGCCTTGACGATGAATTACTTCTTCTGAGTAGTGGTAAAGTCATCGGGCGCGGTGCCCGTCACCAGAAACTGAAGGATGTCATCAAAGTATTGATTAGCAGCGGCAACATGAAACAGTTGGGTGTCCAACAACCTGTCTTCGATATTGGTCGATTCCTCCCCTGTATCAATCCGTGACAAATGATCTAGTCTAGCATTCAACCACCCCGGCTTCACAATGACTTCGAAATCAAACTCCTGAAATAAAAGTAGCCACGGCATATCTTCCCCCCCAACACAGGCTTATTGACCAAGTATTTTAATGCAAAATGATCAGTGAACATTTTAAAGTGGCCACGCAACAAATAATGCCTGAATTTCAGCAACACGTAAACCATGGCCAGACCTTCCCGTTCTGTGGTAGTGTAATTCCGTTCTGCAGAGAACAACTTTCGATTGGCAAAAGAAATGGGGTGATCAAGATCGCCCTCTCCAGGTTGAGCCAACACAACCCCTAATGCACTCGATGAAGCATCAACATGGACATGGAATTCCTTACTCCAGTCCGGAAAGACCAAGATCGGTGTCGACGCCATCTTTGCCTTGAGCGTTTCGAAACTAGCCTGACATTCTGGGATCCACTAGAATGACACATCCTTCTTCAACAACTTTTCCATAGGGGCGGTAATCGCAGCATACCCCCTAATGAACTTGCGATAATATCTCGTATGGCCCAAGGTGGCACGCAACTACTTAATGGTGGTCGGCAATTGTAATCCCAAAATAAGCACAATTTTGGCTGGATCAACCAGCAATCCCTGCTTACACACGATATGACCCAACAATATTCCAAAGGGTGCACAAAAAATACATTTCTTCAAGTTCAACGATATCCGGTGCTGTCGGCATGTTAGGAACCCGTGTCAACCCTTCTCTTTACTATGTTAGTATATTGTTGTTGGACACATATGCTTTGTAAGTCGTCCCATAGTATTTGTTGATCCATAGTTTATATTATCCCACAATATTGACCCATAGTATTGGACGCATATGCTTTGTAAGTCGTCCCGTAGCATTATATGTCCCATGGTTTTGACTCATACTATTGGGCATAGACTTAGTATATAAGTGTGTGTTGAGGTCATTGAAGGCACGGTGAAGTTAATTGTATTGAGCTTGTTCAAAGGAGGTTGCCCCCTCGAAGTGGCCCGTGATCAATATAAAAGTGATTATGAGTTCTATTATTTCTGATATCTCATGTATTTGCATTAATTAATTATTGCAGGTTCTTCACATCTGGTATTAGAGCACTTTCTTGGCCTCGTTGGGTGGAATTTCTGACAAATTGTTTTTTCTCATCTGTTGCAAGTTCGGATCTAGGGATAACCCCTATCCGCATAACTATGGGAAGTACTTGGGCATAATCCCTAAAACTCATTGTGAAGAGTACCACAGGAACCCCAAAGTAGTTGGCCCATTGAGAGGACCTGCCAGTGAAAATGGAAACGACCCCTACCTGATTGACTAGTTCCCACTCGTGAGGTAAACCAAGAGCTGTCGTTTATGGAAAAATGGTTATCAGTTTTACCTGAGCCGTGGAGTGAGGGGTACTGCCCCAATACGCAAGCCGTTAGACAGCATTGGTGGCCAAGTGAATCCCCTAAACCGATAGGAAGCCGCACATACTTGGGGTCCATATCTATTTTCAATTGAACTATTGTCGATCACTTTTGCTCTAGATCCAGCCGTTTAAGATATATTCTGAAAGTCATTCTAGATCCAGTCGCCATTTCAGATCCATCCATTTTCGATCCCTTCCGCGCCATTGCAGATCCATCTATTGTGGATGCCTTTCGCGCCGCTGTTGCCGATCCATTTCTGTTTTTCAGCCATATCTCTCTTGTTTCAACTCTATTTTCCCTGAAACTTCACTTGCATCCCTGCAATCCCATTCTGCATATTTCATTCTTGAAGACCCTATCCCAAATTCCACTTCGCAAGACCAGAAATCCCACATTTGTCTATTTTTAGGGTTTGCCATAACTCCTTCAATTTTCACCCAAACGCCTTCAAATGTTGCCACCGTGTTCCTTTCCTAATTCTGCTTCTTTGTCCCTCTCTACCAAATTTTCTTGTTCTTTCACCCTGCTTCTAAAATCCCCATTTTTTGCTTCCCTGTCCATCAGAAAGTGTCCAAAACCTAGTTAAACCCCAATTACCCATATGAGTTTTTCCCAAATCCAAATCTTCCTTTACTAAATAAGCTTTTGTTTGTGTTTTTCTATCCATCAACCCCCCCCCCCAAAAAAAAAAAAAAACTCTTGGTTGTGGTTGTCACCTGTGCAGGAGCAAACACCATGGAGGAAGCACTTGTAGCCTTCCAAACCAAACTCCAAGATCTGGATGAAAAATTTCTCAGCCTCCATCTTCAGCATTCAGCCATGAACAATAACCAACAGCCTGAATCTTTTGCAGCCATTGGTTTCTCTTCTTCTAGCGATTTTCGTAGGCCGAAGCTTGATTTTACTTGCTTCAATGGTACTGATCCAACTAGATGGATATACCTAGTAGAACAATATTTTAGTCTGCATAATATTTTTGATGTCCAGAAATTTTCACCTGCATCCTTTCATTTGGAACAAGAAGCCCTTCAATGGTACTGTTGGTACTTCAAAGTTCATCCCGAGCCAAACTGGATAGATTTTTGTCAACTCCTTTTGCCACGATTTGGTCCTAGTGCTTTTGATGATTTCACAGGAGCACTCACTAAACTTCACCAAATTGGCAGAGTGAGAGAGTATCAGACAGAATTTGAGAAACTGGCCAATCACCCAGAAGGATTGTCTGATGAATTCTACAATAGTTGTTTTATCAGTGGTCTCAAGGATGAAATCCGCTCAGAGGTCAAAATGTTATGTTCCAACACAATGATGGAAGCCCTAGGGTTTGCTAAGTTGGCAGAGGACAAGATCGCAGCTCAACAACGCTCCAAACCCACCCTTGTTCCCTTCAGAAATATCAGTTCCCAATGAACTCCCATCATGATTGCTCCTCAACCAACTACTATCAAGCATTTGTTTGAAACAGAGATGCAAGCACGCCGAGAAAAAGGACTTTGTTATAATTGTGATGAGAAATTCACTTGGGGACATAGATGTGTTCAACAAAAGCTCTATCTCTTGGATGTGGATTCTCTACTTGCCTCAGAACTTGATGAAGAAGCTCTAGATACAGTAGATGATCAGGTCAACATTCAACACCCGCCTGTTGACACCCCATCTCAGGACGACCCACCCGAGATCTCTCTTTATGCTGTAACCGACGTCACCAACACACAAACAATGTGAGTCAGGGGATACTTCTAGAAGCTCCCTCTTACCATACTCATTGGTTCTGGTAGCACTCATAACTTCATTGACCCTCGGATTACCAAACAGGCTGATTGTTTTTTCCATCCTTGCTCCAACTTTGAAGTCATGGTTGCTAATGGGGGCACCTTACCTTGCAAGGGGAAGTGTCACAATGTGCGTATCTCTATGGAAGATTATAACCTGCGATTTGACATGTTTTCCTTGTCCTTAGGCGGATGTGATGTGGTTTTGGGCATTCAATGGTTACGCACACTTGGCCCCATCTTATGGGATTTTGTGGAACTTTGGATGCAGTTTTCAGTCAATGGGGCACAACACAAATTAATGGGATTACAACCAGGGTCTCTCCACATCATCAGTTCACATCACCTAGAAAAAATCCTTAAGAAGAATTCACATGGTGTCATCGCTCAGCTCCATTCCATTGAGATGCACCCATCAACGGTCTCCACTACTTCCTTGGATAGATATGCAGTTGTCCTTGCTGAACCAATGAGCTTGCTGCCTTCAAGAGACCTTTTCGGTAAGAATTTAGTCGCATCTACCTCTGAGCAGGAACTGATGGCTATTTTGCATGCAGTACAGAAGTGGTAGCCATACCTATTAGGGAATTATTTCTGCATCAAGATTGATCTCCAGAGTCTGGAAATTTTTTTGGAACAATGGGTCTCCTACCCAACACACCTGAAATGGGTTATACAACTCATGGGTTATCCCTATGCGATCACTTACAAGAAGGGTAAGGACAATATGGTGGCAGATGCTCCTTCTCACACAATTGATGATCCAATTTCTCTTACAGCTCTTTCTCTACTTGTTCCAAATTGGTTGCAATATGTTCAACAGGGCTATCTCTTCTATGAACTCCATGCTTCTTCATCAGCAGGGCACTCTAGATTCTTCAAAATGTATGACTGGGAATAATGTAACTTCTTTTGGCAGGGACTGAAAATGACAATTCAACAGATGTTGGCTGACTGTGATACTTTCCAGGTCAACAAGGGTGAAACGACACTCCTTTCGGGATTGCTCAAACCCTTGTCCATCCCTACATAGCTTTGGCCAACTATTTCTATGAATTTCCTAGCAGCGCTCTGGTGGTACAATACCACATCTCAAAGGACACCATATGAAGCAGTCTATGGATAGACACCACCAGTTCTTCTTCCATACACCCTTAGCAGCTCCCCAGTTCAGGAAATTGACTCGGTTCTTCGAAACCACGATCAGATTCTTCTCATTCTGTAGGACAATCTTCACATGGCCTGAATTTGCCTGAAACAACAAGCTGATCAACACCATTCGAAGTGCATTTTCCACGCAGATTATAGGGTTCTTCTTAGTCTACAACCTTCCAAGCAATCCTCCCTGACACTACAAAGGCATTAGTGGCCCGAAATGCAAACCGAGGATGCTACTGGGGAACCACTCCTTCAGATTGTGCAACAATTTCTCCAACCAAAGCTTTGAGGACAAAGCTTTTTCTAAGGGAGAGGGGATATTAGGAACCCATGTCAACCCTTCTCTTTACTATGTTAGTATATTATTGTTGGACGCATATCCTTTGTAAGTCGTCCTGTAGCATTTGTTGATCCATAGTTTATATTAGCCCATAGTATTGACCCATAATATTGGACGCATATGCTTTGTAAGTCGTCCCCTAGTATTATATGTCCCATGGTTTTGACTCATAGTATTGGGAATAGACTTAGTATATAAGTGTGTGTTGAGGTCATTGAAGGAACGGTGAAGTTAATTGTATTGAGCTTGCTCAAAGGAGGTTGCCCCCTCGAAGTGGCCCGTGATCAATATAAAAGTGATTTTGAGTTCTATTATTTATGATATCTCGTGTATTTGCATTAATTAATTATTGCAGGTTCTTCACATGACATCGCTCAAGCATTAACTGCAGATTAGCCAAATGATCGTGAATCAATCCATAAACAGTCCAATCATCCATATATACCTGCATAAACTTTTGAATAAAATCTTTGAATGCGGCAACAACGACCCGAGAGAATATCGCAGGTGCATTCTTCAAACCAAACAGCATGATTGTGTACTGAAAGCAACCCCATTCAGTAACGAAAGTTGTCTTATGGCGATCTTCCTTGGCAATGCGAATCTGATGGTAGCCAAAGAGTCCATCAGTGAAAGAGTACATCTCCTGGCCACCCACTCCTTCAAGTACTTCATCAGTAAACGAGGTCGTAAAAGGGTCATGCAAGCAGGCATCATTCAACTTCCGCAAGTCGACACAAATGCGCACTTCGCCTGTTTTCTTGTCCTGCACCACCATAGAAATGATCCACTCAGACTCTTCTACAGGTTCAATAATACCAACATCCAACATGTGATCAAGTTCCTCCTTAACCTTTTCTTTATGTCACGGATTCAGCCGATAAGGTCATTGTCGGACTAGCTTAGCATCTGGTTTTAATGGAATCTTCATCTCTCCTAAATCACCCAGGATTCCCTTCATCTCGGAAAACTTTGTGGGAAACACATCTTGAAACTCATGAAGTAACTCAGTAACCTTACTCATCATCTCATCATCCCAATAATCCCCAACATTAGCAAACTTGGGAGTAGCTTCAGTGCCAATATCCATCTTGCGAAGCTGCAATGGTTGACTGAACGGATTACTTGGCGCAACAGGTGGTACCACATCGCGACTTCCTTCAGATTCGGGAATGTTAATATTCTGGGGATCATCATCATCCTCCAGGCCACCAGTGACATTGAAGCACTCCATGAGAGACTACATCTGACATTGTGTGTGCGGGTCAACAGGGTAGGCTGCCGGAAGAACCTAAAATACCACGTCGCGGATGAGCTGCAGGGCATTATGGACATCAGGATTGGCATCCACAAAAGTGAATGTATGAGTGAAACACATCGTCAACTCCCCCCATGTTGTAATGTCATGACACAATTTGGCTGCAGTGTACCATGAGCAAGGTATCTCCTCCAAAGTATGAACAAAAGCATGAACCCACTCATCTCTGGGCCGCACTACCCACAATCATTGGCACTCCATCACATGATCACTGGGATCAGTCCGACCATCATACTTTCCAGTGTGATAAACATCAGTATTGCCAAACCAAACCATCATCAACCTTCGACACTGTGACCAATTCTTAATGAATTTCTTATGTGTCGCCCACCAGTGTGCTGGAACAGCCTTCAGCGCATCTTCCAAGGCTAGCAATCGCTGTGGTTTTGAAACGCGGTCTTCAAATTCTGCTAAGAAGGTGTTCAGGCTAGGCAACCCCTCATAGATGGGCAATGTGATCGTTTATGTCGCAACCCGACACAAGGATTGTGTAACTAAGCCACATTTACAGAATGGTACTTCATGCATTCGATTCTGCCAATGCTCTAATGCATCATCAGTGTCGGAAGACACAGAACTCTCACTGCGCCACTCCAACTCACCATAGGTGGTAGGATGAATATAATCTTCAGAAATATTGAATGCATGGTCCCATCTAGTGGGATCATCATCTTTTATAGGCTCCACATAGTGGTGTCCTTTACTCGGATACATCGGGGCTATAACTCTGAAATCATGATTCTCAAAGGTCATCATGCGCTTTTTGAAGTTAATGACAGCTCCATTATCGTTAGCGCATCCTATCCCCAATAATGCAAGATAAGAGCTTCCTCCCTCAACCACTTTGATAACATCAAAGTCAGCATAAGTCTTCATGCCCTCCATATCAATTATGAGCCACAGAACCCTCCCAGTAGACGTAACCTTTGCATGGTTAGCCAACCAGAGCTGGACAGGAGACTAGCTCAATGGGGGACTCCCCATCTTCTGCCACGCCTGCTTGGTTAAGATGTTAACATCCAAACCAAGATCAAGAATTACAGAGTCAACATCATAGTCACCAATCTGAATATTCATTCACATTTCTTTGCCAGTCTTCCGTCACTGTAAGGAGTTTACTGCCGACTCCTACCGTCCTTTGGGAAATCATTGCAACCATTCCTCAATCTCAACCAAGGTAGCCAGGTCTCGTGCCAATGACAGACATCTTTCAAGGAACTTCTGCAATGTCCCTGGTGGTGGTCGATCGGCATTTGATGTGGCATCAAAGACAGGTGACATATCGCAAACAATAACCTTACCGCGATCTTTCTCCAAAGTGCGACATGCCTCCAAGAATGCTTCTTGCTCCGTATTAATGTCAAAAGGTACCCTCTTCGGATCAAATAACTGAATCAGTGGTCACAAACCATCTTTCCTAGTCATCTTGCCTCCATGATTGACAATAGCCACCGAAGCATCTCGAGGTCACGGTTCTGTAGAAATGTTCGCAATATTTGCACCCTGCGTCTGGTTCTGCTACAGATTCCCTGGTTGATTGATGTTTTGATTGGGGTTTGGCGGTGGTCACGGCAGCTGGTTCTGCACTGGTTGTTGTACCGGGTTCTGTACTGGTTGCTGTACTGGTTTTTGTAGCTGCGGAGTGTTCCCATTCTGCCATCATGCAATTAACTATGGACAATTCTCAACCGTATGATCATTACTGGAGAAAAACGTACACTGATTCTGTAGCAGTGGGCAGTCACACTGATAATGTCCCCATACCGCACAGTGGTAACATTGAACAGGTCCTAAACCACTTTGGCCTCCTCCTCCACGACCAAATCCGCCACCGCCCCTGCCCTTGTAGCCGCCCTGCTACTGGTATTGTTGTTACATAGGTGCTGGTGGAATCCCTTTCCCTTGCGGTGCATACTGCGGTTGCTGTACATATTGTGGGGGAGCCGTCTGCATTGGGTTTTATTGCGGCATGAACTGCTGTGGTTGTTGTTGCTATTGTGCAAACTACATCTGCAGCTGCGGTAGCGGCTGGGCTACCTACAGTTGCAGTGGGGGTTGTGGCACCGCACGCTGATCGTCCTTCAAATAGAATGCATCGCACATCCTCTCCTGTAGCAACCCATATGCACAACAATCCTTGTCATCGTGACCCACCGACTTGCAGAATGTGCAATAAAGATTTCGCAGGGTTGTCACCATTTTCTGCATATATGGGCAACTATCATGACTGTTCCCAAACACCGAACAAATGCGACACCATGACATACTACCGCCATTCAACGGGTTTGGCGCACCTGATACCAAATAATTATGGAAATCCGGACAATTATCCTTCGTATGCTCTTCTATTTGGCATCGCGTACACCATACTTCATCACGCTGGTCCTTGTTCTTCAAATCTTGCAACTGTATAGTCAGGTTGGTGAGTTGCGTCTGTATCTGCGACATCCCAGCTGCATTATCTCCAATCGGTGATGCTTCTAATCGCATTGCAATCTCTAGAGCTTCTCTCAATGTCGATATGTTTTTCTACATCAGCGGCAACCGAATGTGGGGTAACAGTTGTTGGGTCTAGGAAATGCCCCTTTTTGGCCACCTTTATTACATCATTTTGCCCTGATTCCATCATACTTTCATGAGCTATATCCATGTCTTTTCCAGATCAATCAATGATATTGACAGGTATAATTTGTTATTGCCTTATTTATTTTTATGCCTAAGATTGTGAAGATTCGAATCCTGACCTTTGGTTTATGCCAACACTTGTGAGTTTATTTAGTTCAAATCTAAAGCGTAGGTGTATTAGCCAGGTAGTGCTAGTTGTTAGTCTTCCAAGCCTAATTCTTCATACTCCAAGAAACAATGCATCCTCCATGTGAGCTATAACAGATCTTTGTTATAACAGAATCTATTGAAACAAAACCTAGCTGCGACAGACAGGTCGCGTCCCAGTTGTTGAGTCTGTTGATCTATTGATTGCTTGAGCAACAACATTATTCATGGTTAACATCCTTGTGTAACATGGCTATATTAGTTAGCTATAACTCCGTAGCATGAAGATCATAGATCTTCATTGCTGCGCGATTTTAGTGGATCTAAAACTGCACTTCCTTTGTATAAATTCCAGAAGGCTCTCGTAGACTGGGGTTGGACAATCACCACTTTGTTTAAGTTGTAATAGAGTACTGAGACTCACAATCTTCCATCATTAATATGAGAGCAGAGTTATTCACTTCTATGTTTTAATTTTCTGTGACTCTCGACGTCTCTGTTAGAAGGCCAGGGCCCACCTTCTCACAGAGATAGCCAGTTTAAGTAGGTAGAGTAGTTTAGTTTTACTTCTGTTGTGTGGTGTGGAATGATTGCAACCATTATTGGTAGCTGTAACAGAGATTAGCTTTCATTTATGGTAGTTTATAATTGCATCTTGAATAGCTCTAACAAAGTGGTGTGATAGTTGACTGTGTAGGATAATTTACTTAATTGCATGTATGTCTTAATCCACTGTGACAACCAAGCTCAATTCCAATTATCTTCTAGTTGTTTATGCTTTCTAGGATTTCTAGTGATTATCAGTTAGAGTTCAAGCTTGCGTTTTAATTCTGGTTGCTGTTGTATCTTCAATTGCATTCATAGATTAGACAATTAATGGTGGAGTTATAGTAGCTACTGGATAGATCATTTTGGTAAAGATTGAATGTTGTAGTTTGATAATTATAGGATTTAACTTTTTCAAAAGTAATCTAGTTTCATTTCAATATTAGATCATTAACTTGCTGGATTGATTTCTATAGGGAAGTTTCTTTATTTGGATTCTTAGATGTATGAATTAGATTAGTGTTTTTAGGGAGTGAGTTGGCTGGACACATAGGTAGGATCATTATTTAAATTCAACAAATCAACTACTTGATATGTTTATGCATAGATTGTGCTTATTTCCTTTGAAATAAAAGACCTTCCTGGGTTTGACAATTTATATTGACCATTCTGTGTGTTAGCTTTAATTAACTGACATATAGGGTGACCAACATTTTGGTGCCATTGCCGGGGATGGTAATAGATAGATAGAGTTAGTAGTTGGTTGCATTTGATTTTATTTTAGTTCAATTTTTGATAGCATGCATGAATACAAGAAAAACAAATCGGAAACCCCCTTTGAATACTAACATTGTAGGTGGAAGAGCTCGAGGTCGTAATGCAGGTCAGGGAAGACACACATATATTGATGAGATAATTGGTAGAGTTGATTCTTCCACTAGACCACCACGGAACTCTATAGGCAGGGGAAATTCCGTTCCTCCCAATCTTGAACATTCAGCATCCACAGTGGAGAATACAACAGGACCTTCAACTCCTATTGCAGAAAGTAAACCTCCTGAAGATAAGGGAGGTGCTATAGGTGCACCAGATAGAGAGGAGATTTATCATATTGACGGAACCAGAGTTACTAAAGAGGTGTGGTTGGAGACTCGCAGAATAACAGAGGAATAAAGAAGGAAAAGAGAAGAGAGGAGAAAAGAGGAAGAAGCTAAAGGAGAGGAATAACGCATAAAAGAGACTGTTGAATTTTGGACTAGAACCATGGCTGGTAGAGAAAAGGGGGGTGAGAATCGACATGAGGATCGTCGGGAGGAAGAAGGAGAAAATAATCAGCCTGGTAATACTATGGATACATTAGAATTCCCTATCCTCCAGACACCTGGAGCATCTCCTATGAAGAATATCTCACCATCAGTGCTCCCTAATTTTCATGGTAAGTCCTCTGAGGATCCTGATGAGTTTCTTTTTGAGTTTGGTATCCTCTATCACAGCTATGATTACACCTCTAGTGCTCAGAAGCTGAAGCTATTCCCAGCCACCTTGAAAGGAAATGTTCTGCGCTGGTTCATGAGTTTGGGTCGTGAGACCATTACTACTTGGGACCAAATGAAAAACACCTTCCTTTCTAAATATCAAGAATATTGCAGAACTAGAGATAGAAAGGAAGAGTTGTTTAAAATGGTTCAGAAGGATGAAGAGAGTTTCAAAGACTTTGTGGAGAGATTGCTGTACAATTTACAAAGATCTGGTCATGCTGAGATTGGCAAGGATGTTCTCAATATTATCTTACTGAGAGGAATTAGAGAAGATTGCCTTGATATGTTGAATCTACTGGGGAAAGGTGATATCTCGAAGGAACCTTTTGAAAAGATTATTGAATTATGTCGGAGGTACTCTAGGGTATCTTCCAGAACCAGCAAACGAGACAAAGACTGAGATCAGGATGTCTTCACTAGGACTCATAAGTCAGCTAGTGGAGGTGCCACTCGAGCAAAAATAGGAAACCTACTAGAGAAATTTAAAATAGACATGATGAGCTCCATTTCCTCAGAGTTGGATGCCATGAGGGAAAAACATAAACAAGTAGTAGAAGATCTTACACTTGGGCTATTCTGTCCTAAATGTAGGAAGAAGCATCCACTGAAGGAGTGCCTGTTGGACAAAGCAGAGGTATTTAGGATATGTGAACTCGAGCATGAAACTAAGGAGTGTCCATCATTACCTAAGGTTAAAGTAGTCTTGCAGGCATCTATTCTGGATGTAGAGCCAGCATACTTTATGGCACATAAGAAACCATGGCAGCCTAGAAACCAAGGTATGAATCCAAATCCAACATTTTTCTTGCATAATATGAATGGAATGAACAATATGTATAACATGAATACACAATTCCCTTCACATTATTCCAACAGCTAGTGGCCTCCATCTCATAACCCAATGCAAAATCCTAATTCATGGACACCATGGCCACAACAGTCAAACCAAGCTCCTTGGAATTCCAATTGGAGAAAATCTTACCAAGGAAATAACTTTCCCCATCACCAGACTTAGTATCAATAGTATTCTCCTCAACAGTATCAGCATCAGCAGTATCAGCAACCACAGCTCCCTTTCTAGAACAATGCCACACCTATGAATGCACCACTTCGACCACAGCTACCTGCACAACCTAACCCAAACCCAAACAATAAAGCAGTCCATCAATTTGAGACTGCCAGCATGCCTCCGTATTCCATTACTCAGATTCCCTGCAATGATATACAATTACGATCAGGGAGGGTAGTGGAGCCTATTATCACTGAGGATGTGTCATCCCCAGTGATTGAAACTGGAGTAAATCAGCACTATTCAGTAAGCCCCATTATCTAGGATGCTGATACTCCTACTGAAGCAGCATCTAGAACTCAAGAAGCAACACACGATCTGTCACAACCTACACAGCTGAATAGAGAACCACCACACCCTGAATGATTGCAACTGCAGAAAACAGTGGAACATCCCGATTTGATCTTGTGGGAGAATTGAAAAAATTGTGTGTTAAAATTCCACTATTATAGGCCCTCCATGATGTGTACATTTATGCTAAGACAGTTAAAGATTTGTGTGTCAATAAACCAGGAAGAAGGCCCATGGATCCTCCCACTGTCCACGTGTTGGGAAAACTTTCAGAGTTAATAATGGGGAAGGCCCTTGTGGCAAAGTACAATGACCTTGGGAACCCAACTATTACAGTGCACATAGGGAACACACAAATTCCAAATGTCTTGGTAGATTTGGGTGCAACTATTAACGTTATGACCATAGATACTGTGAAGAAATTGGGACTCACTAATCTATGGCCAACCCCTACTATTTTGGAACCTGCTGATAGATCAACGATCAAGCCTGAAGGAATCGTAGATGACCTCGTAATCTCAGTTGACTCATGGAAATACCCTATGGATTTTTTGGCGTTACAACCAAAATCCCAGTTGGGGGGACACCCACTGATCCTGGGAAGACCATGGTTGGCCACAACTAATGCCTGTATCGGTTGTCGGTTAGGTTCTATGACCATTTCGGATGGGACTGAGATCAAGAATCTAACCCTGTACCCTCCAGCTCGACCAAGCACGGAAGCTGATACTACATTATGGGAAGATTTGGAAGAGGAAGAGGGCGTGCAGTGACTATTAACCATAGGGAGAGCCTTCACATTTAAAGATGAAACAGAGGATGATGCCATTAATAGTTTCATCAGTGAGCCCATGTCAGTTAATAAGAATGTCTATAAAATCTTGGACAGTGGTCTAGCTATAACAGAACAAGAAAATCTTACAAAAGAGACTCTGATTGGTGATGACAGTGTAATTTCAGTACTTAAGAATTCGAAGAGTGTTCCAGTAGAAATTGGGCCAGGAAAAACATTGAATATCAATCTTAATCTGGCACCTAATGAGCTGGAACAGCTAGTCACTCTGCTGAAACATCGTAAGGGATCCTTCGCTTGGGAGTACACAGACATGAAAGGAATTCATTCTCATCTGTGTACCCATCACATTTATATTAAAAGCAACTCCAGGCCTATATGTCAACCCCAACGAAGGATAAACCCGAACCTAATGGACATAGTGAAGGAGGAAATCCAAAAAACTTTTGGAAGTAGGATTTATATACCCAATTTCAGACAATGAGTGGGTTTCTCCACTTATGATTGTGCCAAAGAAGAATGGGAAATGGAGGGTCTACGTGGATTACAAAGAACTAAACAAGGCAACGCAGAAGGACCATTTCCCCTTACCTTTCATTGATCAGGTCCTTGATACCTTGTCTGGGAAGAAGTATTTCTCTTTTCTGGATGGCTTTAGTGGCTATAGCTAGATTCAGATTGCTCCAAAAGATTAGGACAAAACCACTTTCACTTTCCCCTGGGGGACCTTTGCATACCAAGTACTTCCTTTTGGGTTGTTCAACGCACCAACTACATTTTAGAGAGCAGTGATTGGGATCTTTTCAGAAATGGTGAATGATTGCATGGAAATCTTTATGGATGACTTTACTACATATGGTGATAGTTATGAAGAAGCATTGAAAAATTTAGAAAAAGTTTTGAAACGTTGTGAACAAAGCCAACTCTCTTTAAGCACTGAAAAGTGCCACATGATGATGAGTGAAGGCATAGTGCTGGGGCACTTCATCTCTTCTGATGGTATCCAGGTAGATCCATCCAAAATCAAGGTAATTGAAAATATACCAACTTCTGGAACACAGAAGGATGTACATAGCTTTTTGGGGCATGCTAGCTATTACAGAAGCTTCATAGAAAATTTTTCCAAACTAGCTTCTCCTTTGTTCACTATGTTGATGAAGGATGCACAATTTGTCTGGAATGATGCATGCCAAACAACATTTACTGAGATAAAGAAAAGGATGTCTACAACACCCATCTTAAGAGGGCCCAATTGGGCTCTTCCTTTTCACATTTATTCAAATGCTTCAAATACTTCCTTTGGAGCAGTTTTGGGATAGCAGGAAGGTAGTGCTCCTTATGCCATTTACTATATTAGTAAAAATTTGTCTCTTGCTAAACTAAATTATACTGTCATAGAAAAAGAATTTATTGCCATTGTTTATGCCATCAACAAATTTAGACATTATATTACTAGATATTCTACTTTTGTGCACACTGATCATTCTGATATCAAGTATTTAATGAATAAACCAATCACGAATGCTAGAGTTACTAGATGGCTGTTACTATTACAGGAATTTGATATTACAATTATTGATAGACCAGGAAAAGAAAATGTTGTTGCAGATTTTTTATCTCGACTTACTAACGGTGATGACAATTTACCAGTCGAAGATTCCTTCCCTGACGAACATTTGTTTGCAGTATCAGCTCATTCCCCATGGTATGTAGATATTGCTAACTTTTTGGCTGTAGGTAATCTTCCAGCATATCTGTCAAAGAGAGAAAGAAGGAAGATCATACAACAGAGTGCTAGGTATTGTTGGATTGATGGCCATGTTTTCTACACAGGGCTAGATTTAGAAATCAGAAGATGTGTTAGAGAAGATGAAATCTTCAGCATTCTTAAAGCTTGCCATGATGAGCCCTATGGGGGACATTTTTCTTACAAGAGGACAGGTCATAAAGTTTTGAGAATGGGCTATTTATGGCCTACATTGTTCACAGATGCCAAGAAGTATGTTCAGGCATGTGATAGCTGCCAAAGGATGGGCCAACCCAACATATTAGATGAGATGCCTTTACAACCATAGATTGTGGTTGAACCGTTTGATAGGTGGGCTCTAGATTTTGTAGGGCCTATCAACCCTCCCTCAAAGCAGAAAGTTCATATCTTGGTTTGCATAGAGTACATGACTAAATGGGTAGAAGCTTTAGCCTTGGTCAAGGCCAATGATTAGGCTGTGATTGATTTCCTGTATGAAGAGATTTTTACTCGATTTGGAGTACCTAAGGAGATCATTACAGATGGTGGATCATAGTTTGTATCTCACAAAATGGAGGCAATGTTGTAGAAATTTCATATTCAACACAGAATAAACTCACCATACCATCCATAAGCCAATGGGTAGGTGGAAAGCACGAACAAGGTTATTGAGGCTATTTTGACAAAAACAGTGAAGAGCCATCATAAAGGTTGGGCTGAAAGACTTCCATAGGCACTGTGGGCCTATCGTACCACTTGGCGTAACACCACTAGTTTTCCCCCATATGAGCTAGTGTATGGCAAGAATGTTGTTTTTCCAATCAAATTTGAAATCAGAACTTTAAAAACAGTTGTTGAAGCAAACCTAGATTTATCAGAGGCACAGAGGAATCGACTGAATCAACTCAATGAATTGGATGAGAAGCACACAGCTGCAGTGCATCATACAGCCTTAATCCAACAACAATGCTCTAGATGGCATGCCAGATTTATAAAAAAAAGAGTCTTCCAGGAAGGAGACTGGGCCTTGTTGTATGATTCACGATTTAAGAGGGACTTTAAAGGCAAATTGTGCACCCGTTGGTTGGGGCCCTATCAGATAGATCATGTATTTAATAATGGAACAGTCCGCTTGATCACCATTGACAAGAACAAAGTACCATTATTTGCAAATGGTCATCGGCTGCGACTATATCATAGGCCGATCTCAAGGGAGGCTTTTATTTCACAAGTTGCAGTTGATCCAGAGTATCAGTTAACATTAGGGAAGGGATTTTTAAACCCTGTGAATTCTTAAAAGTTGTAGTTTCCACACATATTTTTGTACATAAATAATTGGTTTTTCTTTCATTCTGTATTTTATCTATTTTTAATTTTTCTTGCACTTGATCAAGTTGTTTTGGAGAACTATGTGCAAGAACTTATTGGAGGAGCAGCAGCCGTGACTGGTCCAAACGACTGCAAACACCCCATATTTTTTTATGATCTAATAAAGCTCTTTGAAAAAGATGGATAATTCATAGTCTTTCACGGATAAAATTTGCTTATACTACAGTCTGACACAGCTGCAACTCCACCACATTTTCCCATTCTGCCAATTTCGTAGCTCCAACTCTGCCACTTTTGCTCATTCGGCCAAATTCCGCAGCTGTGACTCCGCTATTTCTGTTTACTTTTCAAATTTCGTAACTGTGACTCCGCCACAATTTCCTGTTCTGCCAAATTCCGCAGCTGCAACTCTGCTATTTTTGTTTACCATTCAAATTTCATAGCTGCGACTCTACCACATTTGTCCTTTCTGCCAAATTCCGCAGCTGCAACTACGCTATTTCTGTTTACCTTTCAAATTTCCTAGCTACGACTCTGCCACTTTTCCTTTGCTTCAATTTTCCACAGCTGGGACTCCGCTATTTCTGCTTACCTTTCTAAGTTGGCAGCTGCTACTCCGCCATTTCCACTTCATTTTTACTCCTTTACAGTAGCTGAGACTCCACTACCTTTGTCCATTCCGCTAAACATGGCATCCGCGACTCCGCTATCCTTGATTGATTCTGCTAAATCTAGCAGCCACGAATCCGTTCTTTTCCACTTCATCCTCGCTCCTTCCGTACAGCTACGACTCCGCCATTTTCACTTATTCTGCTAAATTTCATAGCTAATACTCCTCTAGTTTTCCTACTCTCTGATCGATGCTGTCAATAATAGTTTGATCGGGCGTTAATCTTAGTCACCTGTTTCATCAATCCGATCGCAGTCCTCGATGAAGAAAATCATTTGGATGTCATGGTACTTGTCAGTTCGCATGGCGTGACCACATCACTTCAACACATGTGCATTTACGTTTGTTATAAAAATGGAGATGATGATGGAGGGCAATAATAGTTGGCGCACCATAATAATTACCCCATGGCTGAACACATAAATGAAAGGTACGGTTCAGAACTTTTACATGATTTGGCAAGGACTTAAATATGGTAATAATAATTATATGTTGTCTTAACCCTTGATTGAATGAACCTATAATGTTTAACTACCAGAGGGTATTGCAGAACCACGTCTGTATTTATTCCCTGACACCATACCTGAATAGTACCAAAACACTCCAAATATGCTAATTTTCCATAATCGTCTTAACTTACCAGAATTTTATGCCTACGCCGACTTTCCTAAAATACTCTATTTTCGAACTCCAACTATCACTTGCATGTTCGTATGCTGCACCTCCCACGTCGAGACTGGTGACTATTGTATTGGTTCTGAATTTTGAGAAGAGATTAGATGGGTAACCCGGTCCGACATGAACGAGTAGACACAGAACCTTTGCGTGCTAATGCAGAAGTCCTTAATATTTTTACAGTAGCAGGTTGGATGGAATATTTTGAACAATTGAATGGTTTCCATACAGAAACCGCATTGCAATTTGCCCTTAACCTGACTAATACTCATTCTGAGGTTAGAGGGTTGCATGTGGATGTTACAGAAGATATTATATCAGAGGTTACTGGTTTACCCCAGGTTGGGAAGAAATTATTTGGACGAAAGGTCCATAATGCAAATGCTGTTAAAGAATTCTTAGCAGTTGGGGAGCATGTTCGTCCGAAGCATCGTGGGCTGGAACTGGCATCTTTACCACCACCCTGGAATCAAGTGGCAATATTTGTGAAAAGATACATTTCCTGTGGAGGTAGGTACCAAACTATTTCTTTCTCTGAACTCCCCTTACTTTCTCATTTATGACATGGTAATTTGGTGAATATACCATTCTATTTGCTCAAAGCCCTACAAACCATGGCTGGTTATGCAAAAACCGCCCAACACCCAATTTCCTCCCTTACTAATCATGGCCTAATTAAATTACTGGTTTTAAGAGCCATTGTAAATTGTAATTTAACTTGGGAACAATTTTTGGCTGGAGATGCGCCAATTATACAACCTGTTTTGGAAATGGAGGGTGTTGGTGAAGGTAGTGAGGATCAGCATTCCTCAAACCCAGTTGAGGGGGAGGTTGGAAGAACAGGAAACCAGGCCAATAATGAAGAGGAAGTAAACAAGGGAGAGGCAGCAGTAACAGAAAACCCTGTAACTAAAGAAACTGTTATGGAAATTGTAACTGCAGAAGAAGTTACTCAAATAAGGGAAGTTGAAACTGGAGCAGCTATTGGAGTTGCGATAGTAGAAGCTGCAGTTGCAGAAGCAGGAATTCAGAAAGAAGGATATCGAATAGGAACAGTAGAAGAAGGCACTGTGGAAGTTTTGGAAGTTGAATCCTCTTCAGAGATAAGGGGTACCCTGATTGAAGAAGAAAAGACTAAAGCGGGGACCCCTGTGTCAAAGAAACGAGGAATAGGATCAAGGAACAAAATCTAGACACCTATTGCAACAAAGAAAAGGAAAATTAGAAATATTAAAGCACCAATAGCAGTAGGCATGGAGGAACACCTAGTGGGAATGGTGAGAAAAAGGACTCGATCAGTAGCAGCAAAAGAAGCAGCTGTGATAGCAAAAACAACAGAAGAAGTGGAGACAATGGATGCAATTGGGGGTAATATTGAATCACCCCTAGTAGAGACAGCAGAAGTAGCAGAGATAGCGGGAGTAGTAAGAGAGAACAGGGAACCATCTTGGGTGGAGGAAATACATGTGACGGGAATAGATTTAGAGATTCCCATTTTGAACCCTAAGTCATCTACTGTTATGCAGGAACCTCCTAGAGAAGAACCCCAAATTGAAAATCTCCTGCTTGAAAATGAACTATTAAAAGAAGAGGTGCGGATATTGCGAAATGAGTTGGAAAGATGGAAGGGATTAGTTGGAAAGCAGGCAGGAAAGAATTTGGATACATTAGCAAATGCTGCAAATTTATTTGAGAAGTCATCTTTTGCATTTGAAAATGAGAAGTATGGAGAGACTGTTTGTCCTGAGTGTGGAGACATATTTGTTGCAGCAGGACACAAGGTTGTTGTGTTGGGGGATGTATCAAAGAAGCATGTACATATAGATGAGACTGAAGAAGGAGTGCCAGAAATTGAATGGGTTGGGGAAAATGATCCAGGAATTGAAGAGATCCCTGCTTTGAGTTTAGGAGAAGAAACAGTGCAGTCCCAACCATCAGGGGGTACTGAGCTTCTTCAATCCCAGCCATCAGGGGATACTGAACTTCTTTTGTCCCAACTATCAGGGGATACTGAACTTCTTCAAAACTAGTCTCATCAGTCAGAAAAATAATATAAACCAAAAACAATCTCAGTAGCTCAAATAAATTGAGGAATAGGGGATTATTACACAAGAACCAGTACCCTTGAAAATGCTTAGTGAAGCTGCAATTCAGATAGCAACGTCTAATATCAAGGACCAGGAGAAAAACACTGTTACACAACAACCAGTGTTCCCAAAATCATTTGCTACAATGGCAAGACAAACTAAGATGGATGAGATTGAAATGGAAAAGGAGGATGCTGCTACACAAGAACCAGCAGTCTTAAGAATATTGACTGAGACTATAACACCGACTAAGGAAGCTGAGGAGAATATGGAAATAAAGAATGCTGTTACACAAGAACTAGCATCCCTAAAACCCATGGCTAAGACTACACTACATGCACAGACCACTGCAACCCCACTAGAGGATGAAAATGTCACAATACCAAAGCAAGATAAGGAAGTCATTCCCTTGATTTCTGATGATGAAGAGGAGGTAGCAGACAGAATAATTCAATGACTGGAGAAAAAGGTTTCCTGGTTAAATCTCGAATTGGATAAATGGCTCAAGTGGATCAAACAGTTCAAAACAAGTATGATCTCTCTTTAGGAGCATAGGAATGTCATTAAGGGATTAAGAGAAAAGTGGGCTGAGGATTTATTCTTCCAGAAACTTCGGTGGGAGAAACTTCAAGATAAATTGGAAGGATTGAAGAAACGTAAGTCCCTACAACAAGAAAAAGACAAGATGTACACTCTTTCCATAGAATTGTTAAGTTTCAGGGCTCCATCCCCTTCTTACCCCGTTTTTCTCCATGAGAAGACAACCTTATTCCAAATAAGAGCTCTCAAGGATGGGAGATCATTTGATTTGGAAACAGCTACTCAGTTTTTGGAGACTTTTCTGAAGAGTGACTTTGAGGACCAGCATTTGTTATGTGAATTATATTTACATGACAGAGCTTGCTACATTGACTTTCCATCTAATCCTTTACCTATTCTAGGGGATATTCAACTGAGAGCGTTTGCCTCCTTTGTCATTGACCATGTAAGATGGCGAGATGCTTTCCAAACCATCCTTAGGAATGAGGAGAATTCTACTCTTTGGATTAGGGGGGAACCTCAGAATCCATCAACATTCATGGAAAATCTTGCTAAAACTCTCAGGGTTCCCTCAATTGCTCGATATTTTGAGAGACTGCGAGATAGACTCCTTACCACATGTGTCCTAATGATTCTCAATATGCAACAGGATGCCCTGGAGGGTAGTGAATATAGATGGTTGTACTCTTCCTCATCTCTTAAGGAAATGGATCCATATGGTTTTGAAAATTTTAGGCAAGCTTTGACAAGGATTCCTAGGTATGTGCGGTGCATGGAAAGGTGTGGGTCTTGGTGGCTTGGTTTGAGATTCAAATTCCCTCTCATTTGGTTTTGTTGATGTATATGTAACTTCGGAATGTATTTCATCTGTGTATTATATATATATATTTATTGTACCCTTATAAGAGATGTGTTATTCCTCTATAAGGATGTGTCGTCATGTGGATTGACAAGTGTCGCAAGTGTGTGTACTTGCCGATGGGTTATTAGACCACCATATGGGGTCGGCCCTGATTAATATATAATATAATGTGGACGTATTCAAGTAGACAAGTCGGCCCCAATAAGTCACTGGAAAAAAAGGTGAGTATAAATAGAGATAGGAGATCTCTATTTTACTCACTCGAAAAAAGTAACTCACTATCTATCTGAAAGTGGCGAACTAGTGAGGAGGAGGAGGATCATCTGCTAGGAGACTATCTCAGTGTTATTTGGTTGTATTTTGGTTGAGCGATTGCTCTCTCTATCTCTAAGGAAGTTGTGGGGTTTTTCACCATAGGGTTTTCCCCACGGAAACTCTATGTCTCTTGTCTCTATGCTTTTGATTCTTGTGATGCTTGTGATGCTTGTCATATTATGATTTTCATGCATTGATATACTATAGATGTTATTCTCTCAGCAAAGATCCTATAGTATTGTGATTTAATACTCAAAATTTAACATGGTATCAAAGCTAACCTGAGAAGAAGACATTTTGCAGTGACAGAAGCTTGTGTTCCTTGTTTATTGGGTTTCTCTCCACCGATTTTTGAAATTTAGTATAGTAGATTGGATCTACTCATCAAGGCGCATCTATCTGTCCAATCAAAATTCCATTCAAAGCATTTTTCAGATTTGGCCCTAAAAATTAGGGTTTCCACAAAAATAGGAATTTCTGGAAACTGAAGGCACAGCTGGAAGCTCCTTGCAAAAATTGAAGGTTTGAGCTTTGGATCGAGATTTTTGGTTGAGTAGATCTCCGAGAAACTCAAACCCTAATTCAGGGCTCTCCCTAGTGAACCCGGGAGGAAAAAAAAGGCAATTTTGAAGGGCAAGACTTTGCTGATCTCAAATTCTGAATGTACCAGGCTGATCATCTCTCCAAGGCGCATCTTTCTATCCTTTCGGAATTTTGAAATTCACATTTTAAATTTTTAGGGTTTCTCTGACAAACCCTAATCCGGGACCAGATCCAGTTTTCAGCACTTCATGTGGTAAGTCCTAAATCTTTTCTATTTCCATTTGAAGTACTCTTAAAGATGTCTCTCCACACCAAGCTTGAGGATAAGCTTGAAGGAGCTGATAACTTCCGAGCTTGGAAGTATAGGATTGGGTTAATCCTGGAAGAGAATGAGTTGGACTCATATGTGAAAGAAGACATCCCTATCCCAGAGGATGAAGAGGCCAAGGCATTGCACAAGAAGAACTTGGTCAAGGCAAAGAGAATCATTGCTGATTCTATCAAAGACCATCTCATACCCCATGTGTCTTCTCTTAAGACACCCAAGGAGATGTTTGACTCTTTGACCAAGCTGTTTGAAGGAAAGAACATAAATCAGAAGATGACCTTGCGGAACCAATTGAAAGGAGTAAAGTTTCAGAATGGAGAAACCATTCAATCCTATTTTTCAAGGGTCTCCCAGATCAAGGAACAACTAGAAGCAGTGGATGAAATGGTGGAGAATGGTGAAGTGGTGATGACCACTCTAAATGGCCTACCCAGGTCATGGGATTCCTTTATCCAAGGAATTTGTGCAAGGAAGAAGTTGATCTCCTTCAGTAGACTTCGGGAAGAATGATCTCAAGAAGAAGCAAGGCTTGCGGCACGAGAAGAAAAGATGGGGAATGAAGATCAAGCTCTCACAGCTCACACCAGGAAAGGAAAGTCCAAGAGAGAGCCATCTCACTCCAAGAGATCTTCATATCACTACAAAGAAAGAAGAATATGCTTCACCTGTAATGAGAAAGGACATATTGCCATAAATTATCCCAAGAACAAGAAGGACAATAACATCCCCAATAAGAAGAAGAAGGGTAGCAAAAGAAGGTTTCATGCTCATGCTGTTGAAGATGATGAACCCCCAAAGAAGAAGGCTAGGGCAGAAAGTGATAGCAATGAGGACTCATCAAGTGAAGAAGAGTATGTTCTGATCTCTGCTCTCACAAGTACCATCTCCCATGGTTGTAATGATTGGTTGATTGATAGTGGGGCTTCCAAACACATGACTGGGTTCAAGGAATCCTTTGTGAACCTATCTGAACATGAATCACCTCATAAGGTGAAACTTGGGGATAATTATCAATATCCAATCAAAGGAAGTGGTGAAGCCTCCTACAACCTAGATTCTGGAAAATCATTGAAGATGAAAGAAGTACTTTATGTACCTGGACTCAAGAAGAACTTACTCTCCATCTCTGCATTGGATGCAAAAGGTATGAGGGTTGCATTTGTGGATGGACAAGTCCTAATGTGGCCAAAGGGAAAGACCATAGATGATGCAGTAGTGATTGGAGAGCAAGAGGGAGGATTGTATAAATTGAAGGGACAACCTGAACATGCCATGATGCATGAATCTATGGAGCCAAGTGAACTTTGGCATAGAAGACTTGCTCATATGCACTAGAGGGAACTTCCAATTGCAAGCAAGGCAGTAGAGGTTCTTCCTGAAATCAAGACCAAACATGAAGGTGTTTGCAAAGGATGTGCAAAAGGTAAGAACATTAAGAAGGCTTTCCCAAGCAGTGAAAGCAAGGCAAAAGACATCCTGGAAATCATCCACTCAGATGTATGTGGCCCTATGTCTTCCAGTTCCCTGAGTGGGTCTGTTTACTATGTATCATTTATTGATGACTTCTCCAAAAAGACTTGGGTATACTTCTTGAAGGGAAAAGATGAGGTGCTTGATAAATTCAAGGAATTCAAAACCTTGATGGAGAATCAAACTGACAAGAAAATCAAGACATTCAAATCTGACAATGGTGGAGAATTCACCTCAAGTGACTTCAAGAAGCTTTGCAGTGATTCAGGGATTAAGAGGGAGTTGACTGCTCCTTATAATCCTCAACAGAATGGAGTTGCAGAAAGGAAGAACAGAACTATCATGGAAGCAGGAAGGGAAATGTTGCATGACCAGGATCTTCCTATGCATTTATGGGCAGAAGCAGCTAGAACAACTGTATATGTGCAGAACAGAACACCCCACAAGATATTGGACAACAAGACACCAGAAGAAGTCTTTTCTAGTAAGAAACCTGAAGTCAGCCATCTCAGAATATTTGGTTGTCCAGTATACACTCATGTCCCAAAGGAAAAGAGGACTAAACTAGATCCTTCAGAAAAGAAGGGTATCTTTGTGGGTTACAGTGAAAGTTCAAAGGCTTACAAAATATACTTTCCAGGGTTCAAGAAGATTGATGTTTGCAGGGATGTAACATTTGATGAAAACTCAGCATTCATCAAATCAAGGAAGGCACCTACCGAAGTTTATGAAGAACCTATGGAAACAAGATTTCAGGACACTACCATGACTGAAGCAGTTCCAGAAGCTGTTCGTGAGTTTGAAGATCCACAAGAACCTGTAGATCCACCCCGTAAGGATAACTCTCACAAGAGGAAACCTGTATGGGCTAGAGAGCTCATTCAAGATGCAGAAAGATTTGGTATTCTAGAAGAAGAACACAGAGCAAAGAAGAGAACCAGATCACAGACCAGCTATGTTGCTTTACTTTGTGACATTATGAACAAAGAGCCTTCCAGCTATGAAGAGGCAGCGGAAAAGAAAGAATGGAAGGATGAAATGGTTGAGGAATACAAATAAATAATGAAGAATGATGTTTGGGATGTTGTCCCAAGACCTAAAGAGAAGTCTGTTGTGACTTCTAAATGGATCTTCAAAATCAAGCATGCTGCAGATGGCAGTGTGGAGAAATACAAAGCAAGATTCGAAGCCCGTGGATTCTCTCAGAAAGAGGGAATAGATTATGAAGAAACTTTTGCACTTGTAGCCAGGTATACTTCCATCAGAACAGTACTTGCCCTGGCTGCAGCTATGAAATGGAAAATACACCAGATGGATGTCAAGACTGCTTTCCTGAATGGTGTAGTAGAAGAGGAAGTATATGTGGAACAACCACTCGGTTTTGAAATACATGACAGGGAATCATATGTATGCAGATTGAAGAGAGCCTTTTATGGCTTGAAGCAAGCTCCCAGAACCTGGTATGGTAGGATGGACAGTTTCCTATCTAGTTTGGGCTTTACCAAGAGTAAAGCAGATTCCAACCTTTACTACAAGGTTGAGGAAGGGAATCCAGTGATTCTACTCCTGTATGTGGATGATCTATTTGTGACAGGAGATGATAGACTGATTGCAGATACTAAGAGGAAGCTTGCAGCTGAATTCGATATGAAAGATTTGGGAATGATGCACTATTTCCTAGGTATGGAGGTGTGGCAGAGTGCAGGTGGGATTTTCCTTGGTTAAGGGAAGTACACAGTAGATATCCTGAAGAGATTCGGGATGATGGATTGCAAGGCCATGGGCACACCGATGGCATCGAATCTGAAGCTTCTATGTGATGCTTCATCTGAGCCAGTTGATGTCTCCATGTATCGTCAGATGATTGGGTCCTGGATGTACCTGACGAACACGAGACCAGACATTTTCTTTGCTGTGAACACATTGAGCCAGTTCCTGACGGATCCAAGAAGTGTTCACCTGGTTGACGTAAAGCATGTTCTGAGGTACCTGAAGGGTACAGTGGATTATGGGCTCAAGTATGAAGCAAATCAAAAGTTTAACGTACAAGGTTATGTTGATTCAGATTGGGCTAGCAGTGCTGCATATAGGAAGAGCACATCTGGGTGCTGCTTTAGTATGGGATCAGGTGTGATCTCTTGGTTTAGCAGGAAGCAATCCTGCGTAGCACTGAGTATAGCTTAGGCAGAGTATGTTGCAACCTGTTCAGCTAGTTGTGAGGCAGTATGGCTATGGAAGCTACTGTCTGAGTTATTTGATCTCTCGTTGGAGGCTACTGGTATCTTCTATGATAACCAGAGTTGTATGAAGCTGTCTGAGAACCCAGTGTTTCATGATAGGTCGAAACACATAGAGATCAAATATCACTATATCAGGGATATGGTGCAGAGAGGAGCTATGCACAGGGGGTTCACTAGTGAGGCAATATCATATCACGTCCATTCATATTGGGGGGTTGAATACTCTTAAAAACCTCAAAAATATATTGCCCCGTATTAAGGGGTCAAGGGGTTTTTTTTATTTGACATAGTAATATAAATATTGGGGGTTATTTTATTTGGGAGTGTTGAGGAATAACCTCCAAATCGTGGGATGGATTCATACGTCCAAATCACGGGCTCAATTCATAGCCACCTAAGACTTAAGGACCTTCCATTTTTATTTGATATTGCTTATGATCCTAAGTTTTGAATAAATTTGATAATAGTGTACCAATGATAATATCGATGGAAGTCTCTTTGGATTATTGTCCTTGAGCAATGTAACATCCCGATAATTTCATAAAAATTTAAAAAAAAATTATACCAGCATTAAATGTTAAAATTATGATTGCGGAAGTAATAAATGCTTGTTAAGGCAGTATTAAATAATAAAGTCATTAATGTATATAACAATTTAACTACTATGTCCTTTTAACTAATGATGCTTTAAGACAGTGATGTGTGTTACCTCCATAAAAATGATTACAACACTAATTTGTTTGTAGTTGTAATAACTGAAATTTCAAAACAATATAAGACGGAGTTCTCCTTGACAAGGTACTAACAGTTTTAATTTTGGGATGGTGATGAAAGGGTTCCTGCGAGGTGCCCAAAGACTTACTTAGCTAATTAGCTAAAGCATTTGTACCTATCCTTCTTGCGAATATCGCAGGTAAGGATAACAATGACAAAACAATGTTTAAGAGTATTTATATTTTCCAATTAGTCGTCTTATTTGGTTAAAGAAATTATAAGTACCTCCTTGTTTCAGGTATGGAATTCTATCCAAGTTCTAAATGTATTATTTCAAAAAAAATACAAGTTGCAGAAGTTAATAATATTTAAACAGGGTTCAAAAGTACATTATCTTGGTAGAAATATCTATGCTTAAAAATCTTAAGATTAATTACTAGATTTGAAGAATGAATTGCTAATATGATTCTGCCAATATTTTCCAATTCATGAAACCTTTTACTACCAGGTGAAACGATTGATAGACAAATTCAATTTGAACTTTATTCCTTTATTATGACATCAAGTTTCACTTACTATTTCAATGCTTGGTATTTTATTTAAGATAACTATGGTAGCTTCTACTTTCTCCATTTATAATTTATATATATATGGATATAGTCTTGATATTTATAAAGTCAAAATCATATTTTATTTAAGAACATAATACAATCACTATTACATAAGGGGGGTTTTTAAGACAATTATTTAAGACGAAATTCCCATTTCGTCTCTAATATTTAGAATACCTTTTTATTGTCTCAACTAGTTTTTAATTTTTTAATTATCTTAAATTAAAAAGGTAAAAATGGGTTCTCCCGCATCCATATTTCAGCTTCCGGTGGGCGCCAAACATATCTTCCCTCCGCTCAGCCAAACATCTCTTCCCTCCACTCCAAACAAGATCTCTTCCAGAAACTCTTCCTGAACAAATAGCTTCTACCAGATAACCAACCCATATTGATATGCCAGGTTTCGGCTGCACAAGGAGCTTCTTGGGTTTTTTCTCAGAGGAGGGGTGGTTTCCCCTAATTCTATCCCAGCTTTCATTCACTCACTGTTTCTGGAGCTATTTGTTGCAGCCATCAGGCAGCGCTTCATCCACATACATGGTCGAAGAGGGAGTGTGTTTTTCATATTGTATATTTGGGTTAGGGTTTTTACTTATTACATCTTCTACCTCAAGATTTACAATCTTCCAGCCCCTTTTCAACTTGTATTACACTCTGCGGCGCCCCTGTTTTACTATTTTACTGGGTAAGCATGTTTTTATTTCTGGGTTGTCTTAATTAGCTCAAAGACTATATTATCGTCTGACTAAATCATTCTTGGTGCTTTCAGCTTGCAGATTGCACGTTTAGAAGATCATTGGAGCTGCTAAAACCCTTGAAGATGGCTTTGATGGAGATATGAAGGAAGATGCAAGTGGCCGCATCAAGGAAGGTGCCAGAAATTTTAGAGGTTTGTGGGCTTCTCTTTAGAAGGTAATTATTGATTATAATGTATAGATCATTGATGAAGCATGTATGCAAGCTTAGTATATGGAAATGGACAAGAAGAAAGGACAAGGTGGCCATGTTAGCTTGTTGGTTCAACTAGTCAATGTAAGCTTCTCCTTCGTAGCCCTGCTTAATGCCTTATTTACCTAGCTAGAAATGAGCCTTGGATACTTTCCTTGTTAGAGCGCTCCTCTTTTTTGGTGCATGCGAGCTGAGTTGCCAGTTGGTGGAACCTTTTTTTTCTTCACGCGGGGCTATTATTTTCACCCTAGGTTTTTACTAGAAGTGAGGGAAAACGCTAAGTCTCCAGCTTTCCATATGGTAGCATGTAACAGGTAAAGCAAGTCTCCTGCCTTCAAAATTCGTAAAGAAGGCAGGTGATAAAAAATCTTTTTTGGTTTTTAGCTTGGGATTAAAACTTCTATAAGGTAGGTCGCGATACGACCTGCGAGCCGGTCTCCTTCTGGCGCTCCTCATGCTACCTTCACTTAACTCATTTTTGCGGTTGAAAGGGAGTTAATCGCAGCACACATCCTTTCAGGCTCCACTCGCTCAATCTGTTCTATATTGAGGGCATACAGTTGTATTACTTTCACGCTTCCCCTGCCTACTCCTGTTTCGACTGCTGCTAAACCAGTACTCGGCCCCCTTTAGAGGAAGATAAGATGGGGTCCGGAATAGATATTTACTTTACTAGCTAAACAATACATGAATATGCTATGGATGCATTTGAGCCATGAATTAGTGTTTATCCATGTAGTAGCTTCTGTTATTAGGGATTTAACTTCTGAATGAGTAATGCCATGCGGCTTAGATGTCTTTACCTCAATAAAATAGGGATTTCAATCTGATAATATAAAGTAGCTGAGTGATTTCTTTCATATATATTTTTCCAATTACTCAAACAATAGAACAGATCAGGGTTGAATGATTAATCTATTGACCAAAAGGGAAGTTCCCACTAGCATCACAATTTATTTAATGGCTTCAATTAGTTTGCTTACTGGGCATTAAAATTTGTCATTCTTGCACTTGGCCATCACTTTCAGCCATTATCCTATATTGCTAAAATCCTTGACTTCCTATACCATAGCTGGAACCATGTTGTAACCCCTCAACTTTAGGGCATGCTCTAATAAAATAAATGGAAGGGATATATAAACGTTACAGGTAAATTTTCTATAACAGAAAGAATTAATTAGATTCACAATAATTAAAACATAATAATGATCAACAATTTTCTGCCTGATAGGGTCCTCTGATTCCATAGATATGTACAATTAAGCTTTAAAAATGAGTGCTCTATCATAAAGTATTTTTTTTTATATTTGCATATTATAGACCCTCAAATCGTTGTTTTGAACATACAATCCATCTCGTATAAATAGTAAATTAAGACTTATTATTTTTAGCTCTTTCTTGGCAGCACAGAATGTTGCTTTAATCCCCTGTCTAATACCTTAGTGACCATTGAATGTTTGTTTTAACCTGATCCTGTTGAGACCAATTTATCACCAAAATCCACCACATCTCTTATATTACCTTTCATTGTTGAGCTTAGAAAAAAACTATATTTATAGTGACACTTAACGCTCTTATGTTTCTTGTTTAACCTTCTTGCTGAGTAATAATCTTTTCATTTATCCCATCAAACCTTCTTGCTGAGTAATAATCTTTTCATTTATCCCATCATCTATCAATTGTAATGCCTTAGCAAATTTGACTCCTCCAAACATATTTAAATCCCTTATGACTTGGGATTCCAGCTATAGTCAGATTGATAAAAATATCTCAATGCTTTCTTCTTATCCCTGCATTTAAAAATAGATCTTCACTCATTTCCCATACTTACCCTCTGAGCATTATCGTCACCATCCTTTCAAAATAAGGCACAAATATATTCGGGATTATTATATTGGTTTTCAATTTTAATTCTATTTTATTGTGTCTTAGTCATTGCTTTGTAATTGCTTTAACTTCAATAGTTAATCGACTTTAAGAGGGAAATAGTCTGCGATTGAGTATTTCTAGAGCCGTATATTCAATTATGAAATTTTATTCTCGTGAATTGTGAATGGAATGTGAATTGGAATGATTGTGTGTGGGAAATTGAAATGGTTATAAATCAAAATTATTAAATACTTGATTGATGTTTGCTGGAACGTAACATGATATATATGAAGATAATTAATGCAATTTTAGTTGGATGGCTAGAATCCATTTTAGATATGCAAATTCTATTATGTGATGTGAGTTCTGAATTGGTATGACGTCCTCACTAGGAATTGATGAATGGAAATCTGCGCTGGAATTATTCTCAGTTGTTACCAGCATGCAAGGAAATTACATCCATGTTCCGAACATCATGAATACCTCTATTGTATGCCTTAAAAGTATACACCAATATATATGATGAATAAATGTATGGTTGAATGTGTAAGAAGAATGAGAACTAGGGAGTGCTTAAATACATGAGAGAGAATGAGTGGGAGGTACATATTACTTTATTACTAAAAAGGATTTGTGTAATGGAATGGGGTAATGCACCCAACCGTATGGTGAATCTAAGATGAGTAGTGTGTGCTAACTCCATTTTAAATTAATTATCATATTAATGGAAAATGACTTTTCGAGGATAAAGCATTGGTTGTAAGCAATTATTTTGTTCTTTTATGAGATCCGAACTTCAATTTATTGAAAGCATATGATGAATATAACCAACTTAAAGACATGTTGCAGATTTGAAGACAGTCAAAGGAATAGTCCATAACAAGAATATCGAATTGACATGAGAACATAAGGTTTGCAGTTACAGTAAGAAGTTCACTTTGGTAAACATAGCGTAAATTTCTAATGAAGGGAATTTAGCAGGAAAAGTGAAATTTTCTTGCATCACCATGTAATATGCAGAGCACTCTTCTATACATTGATGTATAGATCAAACCCTAAGCCAGATGTTATTTGTCTCAATGTCATGAGATGTAAAAGAGAAGCAAGTAGTCATGGAAGGTTTTCTTATTTTAGGCATTATGATTGCTTGTCACGGGAAGATTTTGCGAGGATTTTTCATCTACTATAAGTAGAATCACAATCACAATAAAATACAATTTTTCATTTGGGATCTGGTAGATATAAGAAATTTCGAGTTTTTAAGTAACTCAATAAAACCAAACCCATGAGTTTTTAAGTAACTTAATAAAACCAAATCCGCGACCTTCAGCGTGCTCCTAAAGCTTTACATAAGACCAACGCTCTAACCAATTGACTTACAGGACCAATCATCAATACAAACCGGAAAAACATAGTGAATCAAAATGCTATGTGCATTTTTCATACATGAAATTTGGGGTTTTATTCTTTACACACTACTACACGGAGGGCTATTTTGAGACAATATTTTAAGACAAAAATCTCATATTGTCTCTAACTTGCCACTTTCATCTTTTATTTATTTTTAGGTGTTTTTTTTAGTTTTTCATAGGCAAAAAGAAAAAATAGCGCAGGAAGGCAAGATAGAGTTGCAATAGAATAGATAGCAGGGGAAGGCAAGATAGGGTTATAAATTTTATGCTCTGCAACTTGGGGTTTCTCAGAGTAATTTTTGAGCCAATGTTTAGGGGGCTAGGGTTTCTACCCTAGCCCCCTCAATCTAAAGAAATGAACTTCTGTAGTTAGATTCTGGAAATAAATAAGAAGGGAGGTTTTGAAGATTTCGATTTGAACTGTCAGAAAAGTAATTTAATAAATAGGCCTTAAAGTTTTAGTGACAAAGTATTGTTTCCAAAGTCATAAACGAAATTACAATGTAAAAAAAAAAAAAGTATTTACAGGGTTGAAACCTTGTTCCTGTGTGAGCATAACTTGAATTAATTCTTGCTCGGTTTGATATGTAGAAGATCTGGGTTTTGAAGCTCAAGTACTGCCTATGTGTCTTCTATCAATAATGTTTAAAACAGTTGTAATGAAAAGTCGAGAGTCAACCTAGGGTTTTGAAGTGAAATTGTAAGAATAATGGGATTTGAACAAGGATTCAAACTTCACCTTTGGTTTAAAAAGTGATAGAAAACAAATACTAGAAAATTTTATGAAATAAAAATAAATACTAAGATTTATATAATACTGTTCTGCAATGTCTTTGCATGTAAATACTGTAACTCTGCTTTCAAAGCTTATAATGACTCTCGGAAAGGAATAGATTTATTTTTATAACTGTTGAAAAGAAAAATCAAAGATATCGAAGAAAGAAATATTATGAAATATTCAAGATGATAGACGGTCTAAAACAACTGTTACAATTCATAAATAATTAGTAAGGTAAGAATAATTGATAAGTATTTAAACTATAGTTTTCTGTGCGGGGATGAAGTATTTTACTTCTGTAATTTGATGAATTAATTGCTATGCTGGCATTTTAAGAGAAACTGTTATGTAATTTAAGATCAATCTTTTTTGGCTCACTGGAACCAAGAAAAGTTTGATCAATGTTTCTTGACTAATTATTTATTTCAACTTTTTGCATTCTTCTTTAATGTTTTCACATTTCCAGTTAGGAATAGTTGTTAGATTGAGTTATATTTGGCACATTCATAATTGAAATTTCAATTCTTATATGCAAGGCATTTGTTTTAATATTATATTGGAATTAACATGAACATAGGTGAAAATCTAAATCCTTATTTAGATACCCTATGTGTTATCGTTACCATGAAATGGTATCATATAAGTTTCACTATTTGTGTATCTTTATAACTATTGCATGCTTGAAACTTAACAATGGATATTTTCCCCTATCTAGATATAACCCAAGAAAAGGTAACTAAATGTTGTTAATTCCCGTGATTGTAAGAATAAATGTAGAGGAAGTGGAGGCAATTCATTGGATCTTGTGAATGACCCAAATCCAAGCTATGCACATGATCATATGGTGTTATTGAAAAGTAAAAGAAATTTTTCTATGTTCATTTGGGTTCAAACATCGACAATGATGTTTTTTTTTATAGGAAGGTAGGGGCATCCTTCCACAAAAGGGTTTCAATTTTGCATTTTTATGGAGATTAATTTATTAAGCGTATAGAAAACATGAGTTATCTATGGCTATATTTGTATTACATGATATAAAATTGGTAGATTGGTAGGTTGTAGTGTGAAACATTTGCAATTATCATATTTTCTAAGCATTGCACTAACAATTGGACTATCAGTCTTTTACATTCTTTGTTAATATGTTGATCCCTTGACTAGGTTTTGTTTTATGTATTTTGCCATCCCCGGTACTTTATTTCTTTGGGTGTTCCACTCTCCAATGCTACAAATTGATCGGTCACCACTGCGATCCTAGTGGGATCATTGTTAGAATTATACTATTATTTTATTTAGCGTCGTGTTTGCTTATACTAAGATGTGGCAGGGCTCCTGTTTGTTACAACTTGATAATATGATATAAATGAGGTGTTAAAAATGGGTTGATAAAAATGGATACCTACAATATCTAGTGAAACTAGGGGTTTTCTTAATTGGAAAGGCATATTGGGAGGGGGGTTCAACAATACAATTTTAGGATGCATTTTCCAATATTTAGTGAAATTAGGGGCATTCTTTAATATCACGTGAACGATCGTGCTATGCAACAAGTTCATTGAGTAAACCCCCCGTGGAGCTATGAAGCTCCTGTATGTTGTGACGGACGAGCAGACTGCAGATGTGCTGACGAAGCCACTAGCCAGGGTGAAGTTCGAGTACTTCAGAGAGAGGCTTGGCATTCTTCAGATCGAGGACGCTTCGAGGAAGAAGTGATGGACACATTTGCTGAAGCCATTCCAAGAATGTTGGAAGGGGGATCCTTCACATGGCTGTGGATGTAAGTGCTAGATGATGAACATCAGGAGGATGTTCTAGTTTCTGCTTGGATATGATCAGTTGGATCATTATATGTATTTTGTGTATGCATCATGTTGGATGCTGGATATGATCAGTTGGATCATTATATGTATTTTGTGTATGCATCATGTTGGATGCTAGATATGATCGGTTGGATCATGAGTATGTATTTTGTATATGCATCATGTTGGATGCTGGATATGATCGGATGGATCATGTGTATGTATTTTGTATGAACGCATCATGTTGGATGCTGATGGATACGTTGTGTGGATCATGTATCTTTATATGATCAGGCAGATCATGTATGTTGATGGATACATTGTGTGGATCATATATCTTTGTATGATCAGGTAGATCATGTATGCTGATGGATACATTGTGTGGATCATGTATCTTTGTATGATCAGGTAGATCATGTATGCTGATGGATACATTGTGTGGATCATGTATCTATGTATGTATCAGGTGGATACTTGGATGGTAGTGGATGACGAGCTTCTCCAGATGACATGCAGCAGGATGTTGCAGTGATGATGATCATGTGTACATCAGGATAATGTTTGATGAGTATGAGATGATACTTTATTGCCGTGGATCAGGTTGTTCGGGAAAGCATGTAATTTGTGCCTTGGGAGATTTGCAGATGGTCTTTCGAGGTTTTTCCTATGGCATGTAATTCGGTGCCCTGGGACATCTGGCAAATGCTCTTGCAAGGTTTTGCTTGGGAGGACATGTAATTTGTGCCTTGGGAGATCTGCAGATAGTCTTTCGAGGTTTTGTCGATGGCATGTAATTCGGTGCCCTGGGATATCTGGCAGATGCTCTTGTGAGGTTTTGTCCTATGGCATGTAATTTGCTCTGGGGAGATCTAGACAGGATGAAAAAGGCCTCAGATGCTTCAGCCAGGTTTTGCCATGACCACATGTAATTTGCTCCTGGGAGATCTGGACAGGATGAAAAAGGCCTCAGATGCTTTAGCTAGGTTTTGTGGTGACATCACATGTAATGTGTTCCTGGGAGATCCAACAGGTAGAGCTAAGTGCTCGTAATAGCCTGGGATGCTTCAGCCAGGTTTTGTGATGGGTCACATGTAATGTGCTCCTGGGAGATCCTACAGGTAGAGCTGTGTGCTCATAATAGCCTAGGATGCTGCAGCCAGGTTTTGTGATGCACGTAATGAGTCCTAAGGATTCCACAGTATGGCCAGTGGTGATGAAGACCTGTAGATGGTGGGCCTACATCCAGTATGAAAAAGGACTGGCTCTGTAGAACTTCCTATGACGAGTAGAGTCAGAGATCGGTTGAGATAGCAGCAGCAGTGACGATGATGATGATGACGATGATCCAGAGAAGAAGACTTGTCTAGCAGATCTGTGTTGAGAAATACCTTCCTAGTTAAGAGGGAGTGTTGATGTATATATAACTTCGGAATGTATTTCATCTGTATATTATATATATATTTATTGTACCCTTATAAGAGATGTGTTATTCCTCTATAAGGAAGTGTCGTCATATGGATTGACAAGTGTCGCAAGTGTGTGTACTTGCCGATGGGTTATTAGACCACCATATGGGGTCGGCCCTGATTAATATATAATATAATATGGATGTATTCAAGTAGACAAGTCGGCCCCAGTAAGTCACTGGGCAAAAAGGTGAGTATAAATAGAGATAGGAGATCTCTATTTTACTCACTCGAAAAAAATAACTCACTATCTATCTGAAAGTGGTGCACTAGTGAGGAGGAGAAGGATCATCTGCTAGGAGACTATCTCAGTGTTATTTGGTTGTATTTTGGTTGAGCCATTGCTCTCTCTATCTCTGAGGAAGTTGTGGGGTTTTTCACCTTAGGGTTTTCCCCACGGAAACTCTGTGTTTCTTGTCTCTATGCTTTTGATTCTTGTGATGCTTGTGATGCTTGTCATATTATGATTGTCATGCATTGATATACTGTAGATGTTATTCTCTCAGCAAAGATCCTATAGTATTGTGATTTAATACTCAAAATTTAACAGGTTTCCTATAAGCAATTCTTATAGAACCAGCTATGCTCTAACATTAGAAGAAGAACAGATGTGGTGGGGGAATTGGGTATCCTACTATGGATTTGTTCCTCGAGGGGAGGCACCAGAACTTGCTTACAGTCTTACAAATCTCCACAGATTCCACTCAGACTCAGATTCAGATTAAGGGAGGTTGTTGCATGAGGACATGCAATTGGATAGTTGGGGGGAGATGTTGGGTCCAGGAAATGCCCCTTTTTGGCCACCTTTATTACATCATTTTTCCCTGATTCCATCCTACTTTCATGAGCTATATCCATGTCTTTTCCAGATCAGTCAATGATATTGACAGGTATAATTTGTTATTGCCTTATTTATTTTTATGCCTAAGATTGTGAAGATTTGAATCCTGACCTTTGGTTTATGCTAACACTTGTGAGTTTATTTAGTTCAAATCTAAAGCACAGGTGTATCAACCAGGTAGCACCAGCTGTTACTCTTCCAAGCCTAATTCTTCATACTCCAAGGAATGATGCATCCTCCATGTGAGCTGTAAGAGATCCTTGTTATAACAAAATCTATTGAAATAGAACCTAGCTGCGACAGACAGGCCATGTCTCAGTTGTTGAGTCTGTTGATCTATTGATTGCTCGAGAAACAACATTATTCATGGTTAACAGCCTTGTGTAACACGTCTGTATTCATGGTTAACAGCATTGTATAAATTCCAGAAGGCTCTCGTAGCCTGGGGTTGGACAATCACCACTTTGTGTAAGCTGTAATAGAGTACTGAGACTCACGATCTTCCATCATTAATATGAGAGCAGAGCTCTTCACTTATGTGTTTTAATTTGCTGTGACTCTCGGTGTCTCTGTTAGAAGGCCAAGGCCCACCTTCTCACAGAGATAGCCAGTTTAAGTAGGTAGAGTAGTTTAGTTTTACTTTTGTTGTGTGGTGTGGAATGATTGCAGCCATTATTGGTAGTTGTAACAGAGATTAGTTTTTATTTCTGGCAGTTTATAATTGCATCTTGAATAGCTGTAATAAAGTGGTGTGACAGTTGACTGTGTAGGATAATTTACTTAACTGCATGTATGTTTTAATCAGCTGTGACAGCCAAGCTCAATTCCAATTATCTTCTAGTTGTTTATGCTTTCTAGGATTTCCAGTGATTATCAGTTAGAGTTCAAGCTTGTGTTTTAATTCTGGTTGCTGTTGTATCTTCAATTGCATTCACAGATTAGACAATTAATGGTGGAATTATAGTAGCTACTGGATAGATCATTTTGGTAAAGATTGAATGTTGTAGTTTGATAATTATAGGATTTAACTTCTTGCAAAAGTAATCTAGTTTCATTTCATTATTAGATCATTAACTTGTTGGGTTGATTTCTGTAGGGAAGTTGCTTTATTTGGATTCTTAGATGTATGAATTAGATTAGTGTTTTTAGGGAGTGAGTTAGCTGGACACATAGGTAGGATCATTATTTACATTCAGCAAATCAACTGCTTAATCTGTTTATGCATAGAATGTGCTTATTTCCTTTGATATAAAAGACCTTCCTGGGTTTGACAATTTATATTAACCATTCTGTGTGTTAGCTTTAATTAACTGACATATAGGGTGACCAACAACAGTGCTGCAATGAACCATTCTTTATGTTGGATAGCACTCATATCGAAACTAACCTTTTCCATCAGCATCTTGAATCGTTGATCGAAATCCCATACTGTCTCATTGGGATACTACTTAATTTCCTTCAATTCAGTAATATATTGAGCCTCCGAGTTAGGCCGTCTAAATTCAACAATCAGTCCCTCCCGAATCTCATCCAGGGACTTCTCTGGTGCTCCCATAGGGACCAAAATAAACTTCATGAGCCAATCTAATGCATGACCTCGCAAGGTCATGTCCAACTTCCCTTTCTTAGCATTATCATCGGTGATCTGTTTCATGGTCCAAATCGCTTCACAAAAAAACCAATACTGTTTTGGGTTGTCTGTCGCACTACTGTGGAACAATAGTAACTTAGCATCATCACCCTCCATCCTGGGCTTCCTTCCTCTTGTCGTTGTGCTACTACTAATTAACTTCTATGGTACTGACGAACTTGGTGGTGTCGAAGTAGTATTCCTTGCGGGTTGTGAGTCAGTGAGCGGAGGTGTGGGTACGCTTGTGCTGAGGTTTGGTCCTGCCTCTATCCTGGGCATAGCCTAGTTGTCCATGTCAGGACTGTGAGGTCACTTCATCCCCTGTGGCCTTCCTTCACAGTCTTGTAGTCCGATCGCAGCAGGACCTTCTCCTATCCTCTACCTCTTTTCCTGTCGGAACCTTGCTCCTCCCCTCGTAAGGCCACTTTCTTCCTCAGCTTCACTCACAGTCTCCTCATGGTCTTCACCCATCTACCCCTTTACCATTCCTTCTACCGATCCCCAGCAGTCACGATACCCATGGCCTCTACCCACCGGGCTACTTACTGATCAAGGTGCATGTTCAATATACCTTTCTCACAGATGAGCATCTTAATTGACGGTTGGAGTGACAACAGAAACCTTCCCCTTTGTCCGTCAAAGAAATATCTTTCAGCTTCACTATAGGATTTCTTCATGTCAACCGCGAATTCAGTGATGTATCCCTCCAAGATGTTATCAAGCCAAACTTTCACAGCCCGCGATGCCTTATTATCAACCTCCTGCAGCTCCTGGATCAACTCTGGGGTCCAAGCCGTCGACTCACCACCCTGAAAATTTCTCTTTTGTAAGGTCGACTTCGACAACCACTCATACAGAATAACCGAGAATTCAAAGAAGAACCACTCGTGCGGACTGTCGTGAATATATCTTCCCAACAAGTGATCTACCGTTAGTCGTGTGTTCCGACTTTCCTTTTCAGCAAATTCCCACAGTCTCTGATCAAACCATATCTGTATCTCCGGCTTCATTGGGTGCCACAACATGGCCTCCTCTTACTCTACACACGGTCCTAGCAATGGAACCATTTGTTGACCAAGACCAACTTGACCTCAGTCAATAAGGTTCGCCTCACCGTCGACTCATACCGGAGTCTCCTTGGGCACCGGCCCGGGCAGGTTTGAGCCCACCCACCAACACCCGTAGAGCGGATGAGGTCTCACCCGAGGCATCCAAGAAGAGCAGACAGAACCATGTTTCCACCGAGGGAGGAGGAGAGTTGTGGCTGTGCAGACTATCTCTATTGCAGTACTTAAACAGAATTATAACATTTCAAGTAACTGCAGCATTCGTATTCCATATGAAACAGATCATTTAATCGCATCATTTTTCATTTCAACAACAGTAAGTAGATATTACATTAAACAACAACTATATATCACACCATTGCACAAAGATTGCACCAAAACATCATTGTATTACTGTTGCCGTCAAAATACTAGAGGCAAAACATACATCTTCTCCACTTCTCGCTATCTTCTCATCTTTATCCTTGATATCTATCACTTACGACTCTCATCTATTTATAGGATTTTTCCATTACAAGATTTGTCCATTTACAACTAACTTCCTAACCGACACTATGGACAATTGACCCATTATCTAACTAACTTGGTCCAAATGACCCCAAAAACCCACATACCGTGGTACAACTGACTCACTATTACATAATATGTGGTCCAAGTGACCCAAAACCCACTAACTGAGGTATTCTTTATCGCAAAATACTCCTTTCGCGCCTTCCTCCAACGTGTCGCAATGTCAGTGGTACCGTGACACGGCCTCCTCAAACCGCCTGCCAACAACACTATCCCGATGTCCTGAATCCAATGGAGTCGATGGTTTTTCGATCCGAGCCACGATCGTCATTCTATGGCTAGTTCCATCTCGCATCCAAAAGGCTTTTAGGGACACCTGTTGGATACCTACCAAGGCCATAGAATTCCAACCGTGCAACAAAACCGGGTCTCAGGAAGTCCCACAAGTTTGTATAGGAAAGTTCCAGCTTGGAACACTATCCATAAGTCCCCAGTCAATGATTTTGAAAAGTTGACCCCCATGTGCAAGAATTTCACACTCCCTTACTCAGCAAAACCCTAGTGTCCAAAATGGAACTACAAGTGGACACCTGGGCCATCGGACCAGATGAGAGGAACACCCATAGCACTATCCCGATGTCTTGAATCCATTGGAGTCTACAGTTTGTCGATATGAGCCACATTCATCATTCTATGGCTCGTTCCATGTTGCATCCAAAAGGCCTTCAGGGACACCTATTGGATACCTATCGAGGCCATAGAATTCCAACCGTGCAACAAAAATAGGTTCTGCGGACTCCTACAAGTATGTCTAGGAAGTTTCCAGCTCGAAACACTATCCATAAGTCCCCAGTTGATGATTTTGCAAATTTGGCCACCATGTGCAAAAATTGCACACTCCCTTATTGAGCAAAACCCTAGTTTCCAAAATGGACCTACAGGATGACACCTAGTCCATGGGACCACAGGGGAGGAGCACCCCTATCACTATCCCGATGTCCTGAATCCAATAGATTCGATGGTTTGTCGATCCGAGCCACGATCGTCATTCTATGGCTCATTCCATCTCGCATCCAAAAGGCCTTCAGGGACAGCTGTTGGATACCTACCGGGGCCATAGAATTCCAACCGTGTAACAAAATCGGGTTTCGGGGATTCCTGTAAGTGTGTCTAGGAAGGTTCCATCTCAGAACGCTAGCCATAAGTCCTCGGTCGATGATTTTGCAAAGTTGACCCCCATGTGCAAAAATTGCACACTCCCTTACTGAGCAAAACCCTAGTTTCCAAAATGGACCTACAAGATGACACCTAGGTCATGGGACCGGATGAGGGGGGAACCCCTAGCACTATCCCGATGTCTTGAATCCAATGGAGTTGACGGTTTGTCAATCCGAGCAACAATTTTCATTCTATGGCTCGTTCCATCTCGCATCCAAAAGGCCTTCAGGGACACATGTTGGATACCTACCGGGGCCATAGAATTCCAACCGTGCAACAAAATTGAGTTCTCGGGAGTCCTGCAAGTGTGTCTAGGAAGGATCCATCTCGGAACGCTATCCATAAGTCCCCGATCAATGATTTTGCAAAGTTGACCCCCATGTGCAAAAATTGCACACTCCCTTACTGAGCAAATCCCTAGTTTTCGAAATGGACCTACAAGATGACACCTAAGGCATGGGACCGGAGGAGAGGGGCACCCCTAGCACTATCCCGATTTCTTGAATCCAATGGATTGGATGGTTTGTCGATCCGAGACACGATCGTCATTCTATGGATAGTTCCATTTCGCATCCAAAAGGCCTTCATAGACACTCGTTGGATACCTATCGAGGCCATAGAATTCCAACCGTGCAACAAAACCAGGTTCTCAGGAGTCCTATAAGTGTGTCTAGGAAGGTTCCATCTCGGAACGCTATGCATAATTCCACGGTCGATGATTTTGGAATGTTGACCCCCATGTACAAAAGTTGTACACTCCCTTACTCAGTAAAACCTTAGTTTCCAAAATGGACCTACAAGTGGACACTTGGGCCATGGGACCGGAGGAGAGGGGCAGCCCTAGCACTATCCCGATGTGATGAATCCAATGGATTCGACGGTTTTTTGATGCAAGCGATGATCATCATTCTATGGCTCGTTACATCTCGCATCCAAAAGGCCTTTAGGGACACCTGTTGGATACCTACCGGGGCCATAGAATTCCAACTGTGCAACAAAAACGGGTTCCAGGGAGTCCTGCAAGTGTGTCTAGGAAGGTTCCAGCTCGGAACTCTATCCATAAGTCCCTAGGCGATGATTTTGAAAAGTTGACCCCCATGTGCAAAAATTGCACACTCCCTTATTGAGCAAAACCCTATTTTCCAAAATGGACCTACAAGTGATGACGTGGCATGTATGATGATGTGGCATGTGTAATGAAGCTAGACAGACACATGATGGTGTTCTGGTGCAATCATTAAGTCAGTGTTGCAATCTGACATCAACTTCAATCCACTCAACTCAATCCACTCATGTCACTGTCATCAAATTCACTTTTTGCTCATGCCCAATGTCTGCTCATCATCCTGTAACTATATAAGTGTTTTCAAAGTTTAAATGAAGTTTTCAAAGTGTATTTATATAGGTCAAAAACTAACTTCAAACCGAGCCGACTTACAATAACTATTTTAAATTAATCTTTTATAATTTCACAAAAATGGGAGCCAACTTGCTTGGGGTTTTTGATATTTTTTTGAATTATGTTTGCAATAGGTTATCCACTTCACCATAATTATTTTAGCAAGGGATTCTTCGTGTGTTTCTGTAGCGCTCCGTTTTTCAACAGAGCCCTAAGTCATGTTCTATGTTACTTTTCTATGTATTAAACTTATTCAGGTATATGTGAATAAATTTCTAATAAAAATTCTATGCTTTTAAATGAAATTTAGTATACTGTTTCATCTTTAACAATCATACATTCGTATTTGAAAATAAACTAACATATCAACATTTTCCTTCAATTTGTTTTAGCATAAGAATATGTTTCAGAGTAATAAATCGGTAAATAACAAGGTATATGTATGTTTTAGAGTACGTTTCAGCATAATAATCAAATAAAATAAATAACAAGGAAATTACCTGATGCTGATGCTAGTAGACCAGTTGTAGTAGGTTGTAGCAGGTTATGTATATATTCTCTTAGTCAGTAGATCCCTTAGCCCGCCAAGAAGATGTGTCCACCATGCCGACCAGCTATTATCTTGCTGGCCCTTGGAAATCAAAGGATTTCCAAGCCCCCGAGCTCAAAAACAGATAATCCCGAGAGTAGTCTTCCAGTGATCTCCCTCCTTTCTTCACTTCGATCTCTTTTTTTTTTCTACCTTCAAATTTCCTCCCAATATCATCTCCCGAAAATCCAACCCCCTTTCTCCCTTCCATTCTTCTCTATATAGATTTCCTTCCTCGAGAAGACTTTGGGCTTACTTTACCATGCCAAACTCCCTCTCTCAAGCCCCTCAAACATTTAAACCCCTCACTTAGTTCATTCATACAAGTTATATTATAAAAATATATTTTCACACTCATTGTACCGAACAATCAATTATACCCACAGTAAATTTATTGGACTTTGATTATTGGTTCTAAGTATTTATTATGGTAGGAATCATTACCCAAAGGTTATCTATTCAAGACAAAGTTTATTAACTACTAGTCTATTCACCACCTTTGTATTTAGTGTTATTAGGATAAAATAATAAAATAATATATAAATAGTTGACCTTTTCAATTTGGACAAGGTGTGTCTTAATGGTTTACCTCATCCGTCAAGATAACTTATCTTGAAAGTTAAATTCTAAGATTCATATTGAATAAATAAATAGTATTAAACCATTTTCCATCACATCATATCCATTCAAGAATTGTTATCCTATTATGTCTAACTTAGCAATGGAAATAATCGCACACTAATCATTTATTAATCAATATTTTAAATTTTATCTATAGTGCAATTGTTACGACATGGATATTAATATTATTATAATAGCATTAATTAAGTAATAATATTAATTAAATCACCATGAGGTAATAATAAATGGTGAATTAATAACAATGTTTTTAAAATCCTTTGTTTATCACATGAGTACCCTAACATCAACATAGTATCCTCGTTCTTATAAACTAAGCACCCTTAAGGGCTTAAACAATTTTACTAATTAATTAGACAATACCATTACCTTATTCACAACATTTCTCATATGACAATGCTAACTGATGACACTTGTCTCAATTGTTTATTACAATGTTTACCTATAATTAATACATAGCTTAACTGACTTGTTTTATACATTAAATAACTTTATATTTGTTATCTGAATCTGGTTAATGCATAATTAACATATTTACTTATGACAACTTATACACTTATTCAGTATGTTAAGTGTTTGTATATCAATACTAGCATACATGTGCAAAGTGTGCATGCATGGCCAATGTATGCACAAATCAGAAATGTACTATAGACAAACCCCATCCTGCCTATGCATACCTGCTAACTAATAATAGTATTTACGCCCATGGAGAAGAACAAGTATAATATATATAGTACAATTACTTTAACATCCTCAGTTATTTAACAGTTAATTCTTTACGATTTCACATCATTATCTTTATGTTTACATTAGTTTAATCAATCATGTACAAGGAAGGGTACCTACTACCACTAACTCAAAATCAAGGAATACTCAACCCTCAACAGTACTAACTAACATATCCTCCCATCCTAACCTACGTCCTGCATCCTCCCTATCCTTCCTCTGCTAGTACAAAAGTGGATGTCGGACTCACCAACCTAACCACATAGAACCTGAGAGTGATAGCATCGGCTGAGCAATGGACCTATCCTCCCCTAGTAGGCATCCGACCATCATCATCAAAACAACATGGGGAGCGTTTCTCAGCACGACCCTCCCACGACCTCGGGTATCATGGAAACATAGGGTGGGAAACACATCCATCCCTCTCAACATACTGGGCCTATGCCCTTATCAACTCATACTTTGCTGCTATCGAGATTATCAGTTTGTGTCATCGTATCATCATTTTTTGCTTCTAAGGTTTACTGTACGAACAAGTTTTTATCCCATCTATCAAATCAAGTAACTAGCTATCCCATAGCCCTTGTGTCCTATAGGTTAGTATTTCACAAAATACAATTTTATAGAAAGCATTCTCATCGATCGCCAATTCATCCATATTATCACATCATTTTATTTCATGTAATATTTTTAGATCATCATAGATCCATATGACATATAACACTTCAATAAATCACATCATAAGGTGGTATCCACGTACCACATCATATATTTCATATCTTATTAATGAAAACATATAAATAGATACTGTAATCGTAAAATAAAGAAATCCTATGATAATCATGACATCATAATCACATAACATAGTAACATCATAATCATAGTGAAATCTTAAAACATAGTAACATCATATAATCGGGTCCATCATGTCATAATATAGTTTACTCAGTCGAGCGAAGTTCAACAGATAATAAGAAAATAAAGTATAGTGTGTCTAACTGATAAATATGCCTAATAAAAATATGAGGCGTTACAGTTTCATTACCAACCAAAAGCATTAAGTCACAATGCGAGAATCAAACTTCAAATCCAACCAAAAGGATTAAGTATGGGTTAATGTGTATGGGTCATATGTCCAAATCATTTACCAAGTGCACCATCAGTGATCTTCAAGAGATTATCGACACCATCATGTCCTTGGTTCTTGCCTATCATGTCCTGCTTGCCATGTCAATATTTTATTTGGTCAAGAGCTCCAAGTCAATATTGTGCATCCATGAAAAATTGAGGGCTCTTTCATTTCATCAAGGGTTCCATACATCATTGTCTTCATGCTCAACAAGGTGGACATGAAATTTCTCTAAAACCAATTTGTTTTTTTCTCAAAATCTCACTTGTTTTCAGTTCCTCATGTGTGTCATTTCTCATCCGAAGGCGCATGCATGGAAATCGTGGACATGTCCATAATGGCCATACGCACATGTGGTAGATGACGGAACCCAGGTCCGTGAGCTGATTTGGATTTCGTGACCCCGGAGGTAATCCTCAAAGTGTCCCTTAATGGCCCCAGGGTGCCGAACAAAAATGACTGCAGCACCCAAACCGTGGCTCTGATCGTTAATCCGGTAATTTTGATGGATCCGGGATGTCAATTTTCAGCTAGGGGACCCCCCACAGTGTGCCTCCAACCCCCATAAATAGTGCTATTGTGCCATCTACAGAGCTAGGTTTTTGCTCAGTGAAGGCCATTCCAAATTTGCTCAAGGGGGTCATTTACGATCTGAAGGCTCTAGAGCATGTGTGGCCACCATGGACACATCCAAAATGGCCATACACACGTGTGGGAGATGACGAAACCCAGATTCATGAACCGGTTTGAGTTCCCTGACCCTGGAGCAAATCCTCAATGTGTCCCTGAATGGCCCCAGGGTGCCAAACCAAAATTCTTGCAAAACCCAAACCGTAGCTCCAATCATGAATCCATCGATTCTGATGGATCCAGGACACTGTATTTCAGCTAGGGAACCCCCCACAGCATGCCTACAACCCCTGGAAATGGTGTTATTGTGCCATCTCCGGAGCTAGGGTTTTGCTCAGTAAAGGTCATTCCAAATTTGCTCAAGGGGGTCATTCAAGATCAGAAGGCTCACGGGCGTGCGTGGCCACTGTGGACATGTCCAAAATGGCCATACGCACGTGTGGGAGATGACAGAACATAGGTCTGTGAGCCGGTTTGGGTTCAGTGACCCCTGAGCAAATCCTCAAAGTGTCCCTGAATGGCCTCGAGGTGCTGGACCAAAATTCCTGCAGCACCCAAACTATGGCTCCAATCATGAATCCATCCATTTCAATGGATCTGGGACACTGGTTTTCAGTTAGGGCCCCCCCCATAGCGTGCCTCCAATCCCCGGTAATGGTGCTATTATGCCATCTCCAGAGCTAGGGTTTTGCTCAGTGAAGGCCATTCCAATAATGCTCAAGGGGGTCATTTACAATCCGAAGGTTCCCGAGAGTGCGTGGCCACCATGCACACATCCACAATGGACATACGCACATGTGGGAGATGATGGTACCCAGATCTATGAGCCGGTTTGGGTTCTGTGACCCCAGAGCAAATCCTCAAAGTATCCTTAAATGGCTCCGGAGTGCCGGATTAAAATGACCGTAGCACCCAAACCATGGCTCCGATCATGAATCCGTCCATTTTGATGAATTCGGGACATCGGTTTTCAGCTAGGGGACCCCCGTTAAAGTTCCTCCAACCCCCAGAAATGGTGCTATTGTTCCATCTGCGGAGCCAGGGTTTTGCTCAGTGAAGGCCATTCCAATATTGCTCAAAGGGGTCATTTCTCGTCCAAACACTCATGAGCATGCATGATCATCGTGGACACATCCACAATGGCCATATGCACATGTGGGATATGACGAAACCCATGTCCGCTAGCCTGTTTGGTTCCACACCCCCAGAGAAAATCCTCAAAGTGTCCCTGAATGGCCCCGGGGTGTTGGACCAAAATGCCTGCAGCACCCAAAACATCGCTCCGATCACAAATCCATCGATTCTGATGGATCCAGGACGCCGTGTTTCAGCTATCCCCCCCCCCCCCCCACAACGTTCCTCTAACCCCTAGAAATGGTGTTATTGTTCCATCTCCGGAGCTAGGATTTTGCAAAAACCTAGCTCCGAAGATGGCACAATAACACCATTTTCGGGGGTTGGAGGCACGCTATGGGGGGTCACCTAGTTGAAACCCGACATCCCAGATCCATCAGCAAAACCCTAGCTCCGGAGATGGAACAATAACACCGTTTTTGGGGGTTGGAGGCACGCTGTGGGGGGTCACCTAGTTGAAACCTGGTGTCCCGGATCCATCAGAATAGATAGATTCATGATCGAAGCCATGGTTTGGGTGTTGAGGGCATTTTGGTCCGACACCCCGAGGCCATTCAGGGACACTTTGAGGATTTTCTCTAGGGTCACGGAACCCAAACCGGCTCACGGACCTGCGTTCCATCATCTCCCACATGTGTGTATGGCCATTGTGGATGTGTCCACAGTGTCCACACACTCCAGTGAGCCTTCAGATCATAAATGACTCCCTTAAGCAAATTTGGAATGGCCTTCACTAAGAAAAACCCTAGCTCCAAATATGGCACAATAGCACCATTTATGGGGGTTGGAGGCATGCTATGGGGGGTCTCTTATCTGAAACCTAGTTTCTCAGATCCATCGGAATCGATGGATTCATGAACGGAGCCACGGTTTGGGTGCTGCGGGGATGTTTGTCTGACACCCCGGGGCCATTCAGGGAGACTTTGAGGATTTGCTCCGGGGTAACGGAACCCAAACCAGCTCACAGTCCTAGGTTCTGTCATCTTCCACATGTGTATATGGCCATTGTGGATGTGTCCATGGTGGTCACAGACACCCATGAGCCTTCAGATCATAAATGACCCCCTTGAGCAAATTTGGAATGGCCTTCACTGGGAAAAACACTAGCTCCGGAGATGGAACAATAGCACCGTTTCTGGGGGTTGGAGGCACACTATGGATGGTACCCTAGTTGAAACCTAGCATCCTAGATCCATTGGAATCAACGTATTCATGATTAGATCCACGGTATGGGTGCTATGGGAATTTTGGTCCGGCACCCCGGGGCCATCCACGGACACTTTGAGGATTTGCTCCGGGGTCATGGAACCCAAACCAGCTCACATACCTAGGTTCCGTCATCTACCACATGTGCGTATGGCCTGTTAGAATTATGATAATTTCATTCAAAATATTATCTAGGATCCTACTAAGAGAATAACATGCACATCATAACAATCATAGACACAAGAGACACATAGTTTCCTCGGTGAAAACCAAGAAGGTGAAAAACCCCGCAACTTCCTCAGAGATAGAATAAGCACCAATACAAAGATCACAAAGATCAAACCCAAAAAGATAGATGTCTTCAGCAGCTACTCCTCCTCCACTTGTGCGCACTCCTCTCTCTCAACTATGCAAGTTGGATGAGTGAGTGAATGAATAGAATGAGAGAGTCACACTCTCTATTTATACTTTAGCTTAACCTTCCTTTAACCCTAACTGTGTCGACTTCCTAAGGAAGCCTAATAACCCTTCCACATGACTCATACAGGGCCGAAACCACCAAGGTGGTCTAATAACCCATCAAATATAAGTTACGACACTTACAATGTAACTTGCGACACTTGCAAATACAAATGACGACACTTCCAATTGGAGGAATAATACATCTCTGTTGGGGATACAATAAAGTACAAATGTAATACATACAATATAAAAGTGAATATCTTCCGAATTTACAAATACATCAACACTCCCTCTTAACTAGGAAGGTATTCTCTTGACATAGGTCATCGATACATATAGGTAGAAGTCTTCAATACTGGAGCTAGATCATTGTCACTAGATCATGGAGCATCATCATCACTGCTGCTGTACTCGTCATCTCGATCATTGGTGCTATCTTTCAATTCATCTCATCATAGGAATTTCTATAGAGCCAACCCTTTTTCATGCTGGATGTAGGCCTAGCCTCCATGTAGGTCTTCATCATATTTGAGAACAGCCTGACAGAGGTGGAATCTCAGGACTGATTATGTGCATCTACAAAACCTCAAAAGAGCATCTCAGGACTGATTACGAGCTTACTACTCAACCTATAAGATCTCCCAGGGAGCTATTATATGCAGACTTCGCAAAAACTCAAAAGAGCATCCCAAGACTGATTACAAGCTTACTGCTCAACCTATAGGATCTCCCAGGACTAAATTACATGCGACCAAGAAAAACCTCAAAAGAGAATCCTAGGACTGATTACGAGCTTCCTACTCAACCTACAGGATCTCCCAAGACTAAATCACATGGTACCAAGCAAAACCTTGAAAGAGCGTCCTAGGACTGATTACGAGCTTCTTGCTCAACCTATAGGATCTCCCAGGACTGAATTACATGCTACCAAGAAAAACCTCGAAATAGCATCCCAGGACTAATTATGAGCTTCCTGCTCAACCTATAGGATCTCTCAGGACTAAATTACATGCCACTGCACAACCTGCCACATATCCATCACCTTGGAGTATCATCCTGATACTCATGATCATACTGATCATCCTCGCACAGAGAGTCATGCTGATTCTCATGATCATACTGATCATCATCCTCATGCTCATCACACATCACTTACATCCATAGCCATGGGGAGGACCCTCTTACCACCATGCTTGGAATGGCTCCAGCATCTGTGTCTTGTGACTTCCTCCTGGAAGTATATTCAATCTGAAGAACACCAAGCCTCTCTCTGAAGTAATCGAACTTCACCCTGGCTAGTGGTTTGGTCAACACATCTGCTATCTGCTCGTACGTCACAACATACAAGAGCTTTACTGCTCCTCTCTACACCATATCCCTGATATAGTGATACTTGATCTCAATGTGCTTCGACTTGTCATGGAACACCGAGTTCTCAGAAAACTTCACACAACTCTGGTTGTCATAGAAGATACAAGTAGCATCCAACTAGAGATCAAACAAATCGGACATTAGCTTCCTTATACATACTACCTCACAACTAGCCAAACAAGCTGTGACATACTCTTCTTCAGCTGTACTCAGTGCTATGCAAGATTACTTCCTACTAAACTAAGAGATCACACCTGATCCCATACTGAAGTAGCACCCCGAAGTGCTCTTCCTCTCTGTAGCATTGCTTGCCCAATCTCAATCAACATAACCCACTAGGTTAAACTTTTGATTCGCATCATACTTGAGCCCATAATCAACTGTACCCTTCAGGTACCTCAGAATATGCTTTATAGTAATAAAGTGAACATGTTTAGCATCCGTCAGGAACTAGCTCAAAGTGTTCACACCAAAGCAAACATTTGGTCTTGTGTTCGTCAGGTACATCAAGGACCCAATCATCTGACGATACATCGTGGCATCAACCGACTTTGATGAAGCATCACTCAATAGCTTTAGGTTCGATGCCATAGGTGTGGCCATGGCCTTGTAGTCCATCATCCCGAACCGCTTCAGGATCTCTACTGCATACTTCCCTTGTCCAAGGAAGATTCCATCTGCACTCCGCCACACCTCCATTCCTAGAAAATAGTGCATCATATCCAAGTCCTTCATATCGAACTTGGAAGCAAGCTTCCTCTTCATATCAACAATCAATCCATGCTCACCTGTCACAAACAGGTCATCTACATATAGTAGGAGTATCAGTAGATTTCCTTCCTCAACCTTGTCGTAAAGGTTGGAATCCGCTTTACTCTTCACAAAGCCCAAACTACTTAGGAAGCTATCAATCCTACTGTACCATGTCCTGGGTGCTTGTTTCAAACTGTACAAGGATTTATTTAATTTTCACACATGTGATTCCTTGTCATGTGTCTCAAATCCGAGTGGCTACTCCAAATACACTTCCTCTTCAACTACACCATTCAAGAAAGCTGTCTTGACATCCATCTGGTGTATCTTCCACTTCATCACTGCAGCCAGAGCAAGTACTATTCTGATGGAAGTGTATTTAGCTACAGGTGCAAAATTTTATTCATAGTCTATCCCTTCTTTCTGGGAAAAGCCACAAGCCACAAACCTTGCCTTGTATTTCTCTATGCTTCCATCTACAACATGCTTGATCTTGTAGATCCACTTGGAATTCACGATAGACTTCCCTTCTGGTCTTGGGACCACATCCCAATCATCATTCTTCATGATCAACTGGTATTCCTCGAGCATGGCCTCCTTCCATTCTTTCTTTTCTGACGCTTCTTCATAACTGGAAGGTTCTTTGTTCATTATTTCATATAGTAAGGCTACATAGTTGGTGTGTGACCTTGTTCTTTTTCTTTCTCTATGTTCCTCTTCTGGAACACCATACCTCTCTGCATCTTGGATGAGCTCTCTTGCCCATGTTGGTTTCCTCTTGTGAGAGTTCTTCTCGTGAGGTGGATCTACAGGCTCTTGTGGATCTTATATTTCACGATCCTCTTCTGGAATTGGTTCATGGTGGTGTCTTGTATTCTAGGTACTCTTGGTTCTTCATTGTCTTTAATAGGTGGTTTTTTGGATTTGATGTATGTTGAGTCTTCATCAAAAGTCACATCCCTACTAATGTCAATCTTCTTGAACCCTGGAAAGTAGATTCTATATGCTTTCGAATTTTCACTGTAACCCTCGAATATACCCTTCTTTCTTGAAGGATCTAGCTTTGTCCTCTTTTCTCTTGGAACATGTGTATGTACTGGACAACCGAATATCTTGAGATGGCTCACTTCTGGTTTCTTACTGGAGAAAGCTTCTTCCGGTGTCTTGTTGTCAAGTATCCTGTGTGGTGTTTTTTTCTATACATATATAGCTGTCCTTGCTGTTTCTACCCATAGATGCATAGGTAGATCTTGGTCATGAAGCATTTCCCATGCTGCTTCAATGATAGTTCTCTTCTTCCTTTCTGCAACTCCATTCTATTGTGGATTGTATGGAGTGGTCAACTCCCTCTTAATCCCTGAAGCACTGCATAGTTTCTTGAAGTCTGCTAAAGTGAATTCTCCACCATTGTTAGATATAAAGGTCTTGATCTTCTTTTCAGTGTGGTTTTCTATCAAGGCTTTGAATTCCTTAAATTTGTTGAATACTTCATCTTTGTTCTTCAAGAAATAAATCCAAGTCTTCTTAGAGAAATCATCAATGAAAGAAACATAATATACATACCCACCCAGAGACATGGATGACATTAGACGGCATACATCGGAGTGGATAATTTCCAAGATTCCTTTTTCCTTGCTTTCACTGCTTGGAAATGCCTTCTTTGTATTCTTTCCTTTCACACATCCTTTTTAAACACCTTCATGCTTTGACTAGATTTCAGGAAGTCCTTCTACTGCTTTGCTTGCAATTGGTAGTGCTCTATAGTGCACATGCGCAAGCCTTCTGTGCCAAAGTTCACTTGTCTCCATGGATTCATGTGTGACGGCTTGTTCAGGTTGTCCTTTCAATTTGTACAATCCTCTCTTTTTCTCTCCAATCACTACTTCATCATCTATGGTCTTACATTTTGGCCACATAAGTACTTGGCCATCCACAAATGCAACTCTCATCCCTTTTGCATCCAAAGATGATATGGAGAGAAGATTATTCTTGAGTCCAGGTACATATAGAATATCTTGCATCTTTAAAGACTTCCCAGAGTCTAACTTGTAGGAGGCTTCACCACTTCTTTTTATTGGGTATTGATAGTCATCCCGAAGTTTCACCTTATGAGGTGACTCATATTCAAATAGTTCCATAAGATATTCTTTAAATCCCGTCATATGTTTGGAAGCCCCACTATCAATAAGCCAATCATTACACCCATGTGTAATAGTACCTGTGAGAGCAGAGATTAGAACATATTCTTCATCACTTGAAGAGTCGTTACTTTCTTCCTTAGTCTTCTTTCTGGGAGGGTCATCATCCTCAGTAGCATGAGCATGATATCTCTTCTTGTTGTTCTTCTTCTTGTTGTTGTTGAAGCCTTTTCTATTCCTGGGACATTCTGAGGCATAGTGTCCCTTCTCATCACATGAGTAGCATCTAATGTGAGAGAGATATTTATTCTTTTGATGATGGTGAGAAGGTTTCTTGTGATGAGGTTTCTCCCTCTTGAAATTACTTCTCCTGGTGTGAGCTGTGAGAGCTTGGTCTTGAATTCCCATCTTTTCTTCTCGGGCCACAAGCCTAGCTTCTTCTTGTGAGCATTCTTTCCACAATCTACTGAAAGAAATCAATTTCCTTCTTGCACAGATTCCTTGGATGAAGGAGTCCCATGACCTAGGTAGGCCATTCAAAGTGGTCATCATAATTTCTCCATTCTCCACCACTTCACCCACAGCTTCAAGTTGTTCTTTGATTTGAGAGACCTTAGTAAAGTAGGATTGGATGGTCTCTCCATTTGGATCTTTACACTCTTCAATTGGTTCCGCAATGTCATCTTCCGTTTTATATCTTTCCTTCAAACAGCTTGGTCAAGGAATCAAACATATCCTTGGGTGTATTTAAGGAAGACACATGTGGTATGAGATGGTCTTTGATGGAATCTGCAATGATTCTCTTTTCCTTGACCAAGTTCTTCTTGTGTAAGGTCTTAGCCTCATCTCCCTCTAGAACTGGAACCTCTTCACTTATGTAGGTGTCCAATTCATTCTCTTCTAGGATTAACCCAATCCTATACTTCCATGCTCGAAAGTTATCATCCCCTTCAAGATTATCGTCAAGCTTGGTGTGGTGAGACATCTTAATGAGAAACTCAAATGGAAATACAAGATTTAGGTCTTATCACTTAATTTGTTGAATCTGGATTTGGAGTTGGCTAGGGTTTGTCAGAGAAACCCTAAAAATCCAAACTTGGAATTTCAAACTTCTGTCTGGACAGGGAGATGCAATTTACTAAGGTGAGCAAGCTGGTGTGCTCAGATTTTGAAAACTCCAAAAACTGACCCCTCAAAATTGACCTGCAAATTTCAGATTTGCAATTTTTGTCAAAATCTGGTTTTTTGGTCAAAATCCCAAACTAGGGTTTGATAGAGCCTGGGGTTCTTCCCAACCAAAAAGTTCGATCTTGATTTCTAAACTTCGATTTTGCTAAGGAGATCAATCCTATGGTGAGAGAACTCCAAAATTCCACTTCTGTCAAAAGCCCTAATTTCCCGCAGGAGTGACAGGCCAAAAACTGAAAATGCTCAGAATCAAATTTTGTCTCGATAGAAAGGTGCGCATTCCTTAGGAGAGTCTACCTATCCTACTTCCTTTGATGATATGTGGAGAGAAACGCAAAAATTAAGAAGCCCTAGTTTCCACAGCTGCACAATATCTTCTTCTTAGTCCTGTTCTGATACCATGTTAGAATTCTGATAATCTCATTCAAAATATTTTATAGGATCCTACTAAGAGAATAACATGCACAACATAACAATCATAGACACAAGAAACACAGAGTTTCCTAGGGGAAAACTAGGAAGGTGAAAATCTCCACAACTTCCTCAGAGATAGAATAAGCACCAATACAAAGATCACAAAGATCAAACCCCAAAAGATAGATGTCCTCAACAGCTACTCCTCCTCCACTTGTGCGCACTCTTATCTCTCAACTATGCAAATTGAATGAGTGAGTGAATGAATAGAATGAGAGAGTCATGCTCTCTATTTATACTTTAAATTAACCTGCCTTTAACCCTCACTGGGACGACTTCCTAAGGAAGCCTAATAACCCTTCCACATAACTCATACAGGGCCTACCCCACCAAGGTGGTCTAATAACCCATCAAATATAAGTTACGACACTTACAATGTAACCTGTGACACTTGCAAATACAAATGACAACACTTCCAATCGGAGGAATAATACAACTCCGTTGGGGATACAATAAAGTACACATATAATACATACAATATACAAGTGAGTATCTTTTGAAGTTACAAATACATCAACATGGCCATTGCGGATGTGTCCGCAGTGGCCACGCACGCCAAGGAGCCTTCAGATCGTAAATGACCCCCTTGAGCAAATTTGGAATGGCCTTCACTGAGCAAAACCCTAGATCTAGAGATGGCACAATAGCACCATTTCTGGGGGTTGGAGGCACGGTGTGTGGGTCCCCTAGATAAAACTCGGCATCCCAGATCCATTGGAAGCGACGGTTTCACTATCAGAGCCATGGTTTGGGTGTTGCAGGTATTTTGTTCTGGCACCTCGGGGCCATTCAGGGACACTTTGAGGATTTGCTCCGGCGTCATGGAACCCAAACCGGATCACGGAATTTGGTTCCATCATCTCCCACACATGTGTATGGCCATTGTGGACATGTCCACAGTGGCCAAGCATGCCCGTGAGCCTTCGGATCGTAAATGACCCGCTTGAACAAATTTGGAATGGCCTTCATTGAGCAAAACCCTAGCTTCGGAGATGCCACAATAGCACTGTTTCCAGGGGTTGGAGGAACGTTGTGGAGATTCCCGTAGCTGAAACTTGGTGTCTTGGATCCATCGGAATCGACGGATTCACAATTGGAGCCACGGTTTGGGTTCTCCAGGAATTTTTGTCGGACACCCCGGGGCCATTCAGAGACACTTTGAAGATTTGCTCCGGGGTCATAGAACCCAAACCAACTCACACCCCTGGGTTCCGTCATCTCCCACACATGCGTAAAGGAGCTTTCAAACTACCATATAAGACATTTTTAGGGTTGTTTGGATCTCAAGTGTTGATACATATGAAAAATGGCTAGGTAAATGTTGCTAATGAGATTAAATGAGGGTTGTGCTTGCTCAAATCCCTAGGGGCACACCTCACACAAGAGGTCATACACTTATAACCACATCGTGATGTTCGCTAAGATATTGAGACAATATTGAGAATATGTGAGCCATTATAGAGAAACACCTTTGACCTCCTAATATTATGTAAACACATAAGAAAGTGTTTTACCATAAGTCAATTCGAGAGGATATGCCATAACACTGGTACCAACTAGATGTCTCAATTTTTATATGGCATATGGAAATGTAGGCTAAGTAGATTGAAGGTAGACTAGGGGTATCTTTAGGACCAAGAATGATGTGTCAAATCACAACACATCTAGGATCGAGGGATATTTGGCCTCTATATGAGCATATTAAAATATGATTAGGAGGTTATGAACACCAAGTGTTGGTGTTGAATGCCTAGATATGACTATGAATATTTATCTTATTGGTGAGGATATGGACACTATTCAGAGGTTTTGAACAAGAGAAAGAAAGGAGCTTTCAAAAAATCAAATAGGACCCAATGATCAATTTGATGGGTCATTCGTAATGCTTCAAGGCATCATTCATGAACCTTGGTCCCTAGAAGGTGCCCTTAGAGCCTAATGCATAATTCAAAATTCAAAATAGTTGAAAGTGATATTTAGGTGTGTAATTGTGTTTGGAAATATGATGTCATGTGTTATTTTATGCTAATATTTGTATGGTTTTCTTTGTGCAAGTGTGTATGTAAATATTTGCTTATGTGAAGTTTTCCTAAACAGATGGAAACTTGAATTGGAGTGGTTGGTGTAAAACATCAATGTATTGTAATAGTAACTTAATCATAACTCAAACATCAAATAAATGATATAAGATAACAATATCAAATAAACTATCTAACATGAATAACATTACTCATGCATGAATAAACAATCACATGGCTATACTATGTACCTCAATCAAGTAGGCCTTCTAGATCCTCTCGGTTTTTTATTGTCTCGAACAACCTCTCCCGCTCTGCATGAGGTAGTAAGTAGCATACCTTGTTTGATGTCTTCGTTGAAATTGTTTGTAGTTGGATGTTTGTACCAACAATCAAGTGCGTAAAGTGATACACCAGTGAACCTAGTCTATAATCTGTGTATGTGTAGCCATTGCTCTTTGGTCCCTTTCCATCTATTGTAATATATTCCCCTTGAACAACCATCGACGCTGGAAAGGTAATGCCTTCACTATCGGTTAAGGATGTGAGGAGGGTTTGCTTCCACTGGATGCATTGTGCCAACCAATAATTCATCCCAATTGCACTTATGTCGAGGTGACAACTGCGTAGATGTGTCCTACAAAAATGCATTTTACTGTCATAGTCCAACAAGTAATGGTTTGATAACTTGGATAATTAAAAAAACAAGGAGGGAACCAGGATATGCATGCAAAAATGTTTACCTAGTTGTATAATATCAGATATATGATCATATTCATTCGAAATAGAGTACTGGTCTTCCTCTAACTGGATTGTTTCAACAACTGCATGTGGGTCCACTGCAAGTGATACATGATCCCATTCATCAACCCAATCCATTGATTCACACTCATCCCACTCACAACTACTATAAGGCCCACCAAAGCAAGCAAGTTTCCATGTCTATATTTCAAATAAGGGATTGTTTGAGCTTCAAACCAAATGAAATCCACAAGTGACTTGCACAGTACTACAACTATAAGAACGGGATCGATTGATATCAACCACATGCTAGAAATTTCTGACAACATGTCATCTACCTATTGGTCTGTGTTGCTCTGTGGTTCGATTTGACATTTTTTTAGAGCACCATCAAACTATTGATTCTGCATCTCGAATATGAGGTTTTGTCATGCACCTCATCTCCTCCATTCGTAGGGAAGTCTTGAGACATGCTCCAGCCCCATCATGCTCTCCCTTTCCATGCCCAGTCTCAAAATAGTTCCATATATGAAGCACATCATAAGTCTTGTGCAAAATACTCAACAATTGGAATACATGTGCATTTTTGAACTGGCCTGCGCAACCATCTGACCATATCCAATGCCGATCCATTTGTATACCTCTCTCCTTTAGCTGATCATAGAAAATTCCAAACCAATGCTGCACATAATGCAGGTTGTGGCACCTGTCGTCATTGATGTAGGAGTTGGTCTCTTTCAATATTATCCTCATGTCATTGCTGCTCTTTGGCGCATGCCTATATGTAATATGGACCATTATGCTAACTTGGTCTGAATGGTAGTATTGAATTTGAATCTCATTCTGTGGCTGCAGGGTGTATTTTTTAGCAAAGTCCACAACCAACAATATTGTGCCATTGGGAAAGGTGTCCCTGCACTGTCTGTACTATTAATCCTACCATCGTGCTACATGGACATGTTGTACATACTGCTCGGTCTTTTGGTAGAATTGCTTCATGAAATTGCAAATTTGTACCTGGTGCCACAAAACCAAGGGCATTAATACAATGTGACATTTTCAATATGAATATATATGTACAAATTCAATATGTACAGTATGAAAGTATGAAAACTTAGATTACCTGTGACTTCACCAATGCAATTTTTTTTCTTTCCTTCGCACTATCTACTTGATATGTTATGTACTTGAATTTATGCATTTCTACTGACATCCTCCCAAATTTGTGCTTGTCACCTACCCAAATTTTGAGAATAATTATTTTATTTTGCAAAATATTTTATGCTAAATTATATTTACAAAGTTTTGTAATTATGACCAAATCTGATCAAAGATTACTGTAATTGTTGCGTCACGGATTTGTCCATATTTTCATCACCTTTCGACATATATTTCATCCTGCGTCTTCCTGTTATCACCCATTTATCATTCCATTTTCCATCCATTTGTCGTAATTGCTCGAGAAATGCCATATTAATCTTATTGATGCTTTAGTGGTTAATCATGATTATTTTCCTTTACTTTTGATGAATTGAAGACTCTTATGCATAATTTTACTGATGATGGTTTATGGAGTGATTGTTCATATTAGTAGTTGTATCAACCATGGTTCAAGCCTCCAAAGTTGGTATGCTAGCACACATACACAGAGATTCAAAACATGTTTTCATTCCTAGGATTGATTATGTGCATTTGTGACTTCAATTCGTGCTCAAGTCCAACTTGGCAGCCTCTAGCTCATACTCAAACAGTTCCAACCAGAAACGCGTCAGATAAGAAAACAGTGATTTGCGTCTTGATTTGCGGGCAGCTGGAGATGAATCTCAAAAATCCGGGACATGGGTTTTGTGTGAAACAACCTCATTTACCTGACTCACAGGGAAATCTCCAAACAAAGCTATGGTTTGAGCTATACAACTGGTTCTTTGAACGTGAAATTCTCAGATTTATTGTTGTGGTCGGTTTCAAAGTTATTAGCAGTTATGGCCGTGTTCCAGCTGTTACAGATCACAAGTTGGGTTTTGGTTTCTCATTCTCCTGAGAGCATTTTATGTATAAATATGTAATCATTCTAATGTATTGAGAAGGAAGAGAGAAAGCAATGTTATGCTGTAGGATTTGATCCAGAACTTTGATGTAATAGTTTCATTCTGATAATAGATGCTGGCAGTTTCTTAATTCTGGAGTTGTAAACTTTCATTGTGGAGATCCAGCTCTGCTTAGTGGAGGAAGGGCCCTCTTCCCTGAGCAGATGTTGTAGTGTTGATTGTTATTTTGTAGGTTTGTTTATTATTCAGTTAATGCTTTGATTCATCATATTTATCATAGTTGCATGATTTCATTCATTAGATTTATCATAGTTGCTTTCTTGTTAATTCATTTTGATAGATCGTTGGCCAACATACCACTTCTTTTAGATTCATGCAATTATATTTTGATTCATAAGAATTGATTTTGTTCTAAGTTAGATTTACAGTTTGGTTTTATGAATTAGATTAGGGTTTGATTTACTTTCAAAAAGGTGTGATCTAGTTTACATAGAGTTTCGATTTCATACGAATAGATCAACAGTGTCAGGTAGAAATTGTGCTTACATAGATCTTGCATGATAGCTTTGAAAGAAAAGACTTCCTCGGGTTGATAATTTATGTTTGGGAGTTTCAGCTGTTTAATTAATTAGACAATTAAACCAACCAACAGTAATGACTCATTATTATTATTTAATAAATTAAAATAGGAGACAAACACTCAAGAAATTTGTTACAAAAGTGTTCATTGACCCACTAGGAGGAATGGAAGCTGCTAGAAGGCATGGGACATATGGCAGCATTTGCACTCCACCACTAGTTGTTGGTTATGGGACAACTACCTTTAAAATTGTGGCATTATTCCCAAGTGGGGAAGTGAGCAGGCAGCTCATTAATGACCAGTTAAATCATAAAAAGGCCTAGGCATCCTATATAAGGCAATTCGAATTGAGCAGGCAGCTCTTACAATATTTTCTGTAGAAATATTCCTCATGTGCATTAGGTGATGACTAAGAGATTCGAATTAGGGAGGCTATGTGAGAGTGTAATCTAAAAAGGCTCGGGGGTCCTAAGGTAGGCATCTTGGCTGGTTTAGGAGCAAGTTGGGTGGAACAGGCTCCTTGGGTGATTTGTTCCTCCTACAATTGTCAGGTTCTACAGTTTCTTTATTTTGTTTGTATTTTTTAGAGGTATGAATCTCCGTAGCAACTGTTTTATAAAATTTACTAATGATTAGTAGAAATAACTATTTTTATTTTTTGATCTAATTTGACTATTTGACTGATAAAATGACTCGTCTACATTTTCCCCATGCTTGAGTCTGCATCGTACTCCAGTATAGAGAGGTAGTATTAAATCAGCCAAATTTAGTAAGCAAAAGGCTAAGAGGATTATTTTAGACTGTTATAGTAATGTTCTTGTCAGAATTCTGTCCTATATTTAAAACATAGTAAACATTCCAGTATAGCATCAACTGTAGCATAGACTTCATTTAATCAATACATGAAAGAAAAGCACAGTTTGTATCTGCACAGTTCTATATATTTTTTTTAACTAATTTTTTTTTCAGCGAGTAAGCAAATGCACATCGATCTTATACATTTCATGTTTTTCAAGCAATTGTATTTTCAAGAATAATAGCAGCTACAAGAATTAATTTCTGCACAAGATTTATATGTTCCCATTTCAAATACATCATCTCAGATAAGAAATATCATGCAATTCGACATTTATTTCCTTAGTATTTTCAAGTAAAGAATAGTCTAGAAAGTTGGCATCTGCAAAATCTATTCTCTGCACTGAACGAATATAATCACACATATTAATTTCTTCACTAACTTTTCTGATTTCTTTCATTAAATCTTTGCATAGTAATATAAAAACCCTAAATTACCATGAGACTGAGAACCCATGTAATAATTTGATTCATAGTTTATAAAATTCCTTCTCAAGCCATTCATGGCAACCTTCAGATAATCGTTTTTATACAGACCTATTGTCTAACCCTAAACAACATTCTTTTCTTTTATTTTCTCATTTGAGAATACAAACAAAAAGCATCAAGCAACTTTGCTAAGTCGAAAGTATCTTTTATTTCCAAACCCTAGCATGCCTTCTGAGACCTCTACAAGTCAGTAAGCATTACTTCTCAAAAAGCTCGATTTAGTATCCGGTCGGATGATAGCCCCAAACCTAGCATGCCACACAAACACTGCATCGAAACCATTCGAGTCCTAGTTTAAGGCTCGAGTGCGAAAGCACTATACAGGAAGGAAAGGAAACAAAAGTTATAGATAGGTTTTTGATGTGTAAAAACAAATTAGAATACCGTGGCATCACCTTCCCAAAACACTGGATAGTCAACCTTGAATTCATCACTATGCCAAACATAAATATCAATCAAGATGAAGAAGTACAACGGCTATCTACAGACAACGGAAGTTGCTCGGCTCAAATCATTTAAACAAGTTTATAAAAGCATACTTTAAACCAGAATGATCACATTTCATTCAATACGAGCCATAGTGAAAAAGGAGCAAATGAAGCCTCAACTCTCAGGCATTGCTTTCACCATTAAAAATGTATAACAGAGTTTACTTTTTAGTCCTATTACAGTCCCACAGTACACAGGGTTGTTCCCTTACCAACCCAAAACATTAAAACGAGAAGGTGGGACAATAAACTGCTTAGGGATGTACCCTGAACAAACAACAGAACATTATCGGCTTTGAATTTCTTAGCAAACATCATAACTAGGCATCTAAGAGCCGAATAACAACTTAAACAAACATAGACTATCCTCTACATAGTACCTTCCAAATTAAAATTTCAAAATCTTAACACTTAGCCACCACAGGGAACAGGTCGAATTGTCCCAACCCTCGGCACCTTGTAGTCACCATCAAAGTCATGCAAAAAGGGCACCTACGAGATTTCAGGAACCACCAGAGCTTACCAGAGAGTAGATGCATCGACCCCATCCCAAAACCTCGCTAACGACCTCCAACAAAGTGGGTACTTGCCATGTATATAGTTCAAAAGGGTTACGAACTAAGAAACGCTAATACCAAGCTTTTAATACAGTAAAACTTCTTTTTTCTTACCTTTAGGTTTCAAAACTTTGAATGTTGGCACATCATACCAGCAAGAACGACGAACCTTGATGACTCCCGATAGACGACGACGGGCTAAACAAGGAGAATTCCTTTTACAATTCGAGAAGCGAACTACGAACTTTAGTATCAGACAGGAGAAAAACCACATACAACCACCAGGGCCGAATTGGAGTGCTATGGCACGTGAAGTCAAAACCTGCAACTCCTTAACACTATCCCTCATAGGTCCTAGGTTCGAAACCCTGGAAGGATTCCTCCCCTCAACATACTAAAAAAAAACTACATTGCAACAGTCGGTCGGCTTTACGACCTCCCACCAAAACGCAATAATGAATGCCCGAAAACCAACTTTCCCGACTTACCAACGTGAGAATCAGGTATCATCCTTAGCCTCAGATCTCATAGAGATCGACGGTAGATAGTTTCCAATTAAGGCACATCGATTTTTGAACCACAATGCAATCAATATAGCATTGATTGTTGCTTCTACCAAGCTGCCCAGTCAATAGTACGAGGGCTAGGGTATGGCACAGCTCAGCTCAGTATGATACTATATACAATTTCGATCACATGGATACCATCCAACTCAGCCCTCCACTCCACTTCATAGTCGTACAATGTAATGCTGAGCCTTAATTTCGACAGTTGGAAGCATTAACATCCATTACCCTGTCACGATCAACACCTTGCAAATGTTAGTTTCATAGTTACACTTCATATACATAGGGGTGTGAAGGTTTGATATTAGACAACGTAACAACATGTATCTTATGCCTATATGTGTATGCGAATGCCTCGTCATTTCTTCAATACTTTTGTCATACCTTAGTTAATGAAACGCTATGTAAATAGTATGCATTCCAATAGTATTGTGACTTTAGATAAGTCTTCAATTCTTAAGAACGAGTATTATATAGTTACTTTTTATTGCTCATAATTCTCCCCTATAGTCAGACATAAAGGGAAAAACTTTATACTTCATGCATTGCTAGAACAATTGATATGAGTGAGACTTAGGAAAGGCATAAGTCAAATTGATACATAACTATAATGATAATTCATAGTTCCAGAATTATAATTACAAGTACTTCAGTAATGAAAACGTTTGGTTAATGGCATTACTACTTGGTGTCATCAATATTATCCCTTTTGGTTGATTTTTCATAGATGATAAGTATAGTCATGCAAAAGCGAATGAAGACATGATTTTGATAACATTGGAGAAAGGGGAAGTCAACATGTAGACGAGCTTGAGAACCAAGATAATCATACCTTCAGTGAACCTGTTTTGCAAGGAAGTATTTAACATTCTAATTTTACATTGATGATAAATCGAAAGACACCCATACTTTTATCATATGTCATTGTAGAATTTCTTACCTGTGGTCTGCACACAGTAACAGGGTTCAAAATCCTTAGCTAAATGTAGCTAAGTAAACTCTAGGGTACCTCGTAGGACCACCCTTTCATCATCATCAAAAGAAACTGTCAGAACTTAGTCAATAAAACTCTATCGCTAATATCATAAGTTACAGTGAACACAAATAAAACAATGTCGTCAGCATCTTAACAGAAGTATGACATGTCACAATCATTAAATCATCCTTAGTTAAGAAGTCTCAATAATTATTATCTTCTACATAAACGACTTTGTTAATTAATGCTGTCTTTATAAGCATTTATTATTTCCACATTAACCATTATTAACATTTAATGCTGATTTAAATTTTTTTAAATTTTATGAAATTATCGGTATGTTACATGTGGTATCAGAGCTCATGTTCGAACTCTAGGCCTAAAAAGGTCCAAGAAACATGCAACATAAATTTTCTGACTGCGAAATTTTTTACTAATTCAAGTTAAATTATTGTTATCTACAGAAAATTGCTTTTAAGTTATAGGTATGGAAGGATCAGCTGAACATATGGAGGACATATTTCCACCAAACAGCCATAGTACGGGACAACAATTTGAAAGAGAAGTCCATGGAAATATGAATTACAATTCATCAGAGCTATTATGTGCCTTTCAAGAATTGAAAGCAGAGATAAGATCAGTAAAGCAAGACAATGAGAGAATTATGAGAACACAAGGGGAATTAAAGCAAGTACTGTTCGATCAATACCCAACAGATGAACAGGATAGGGAAGTGGAACATACTTCCAAAACTGAAGACTTACCTTATGTGGGCAAGAGCAAGCAAGTAGAAACTGATGATGAAAATAGTAGCTCAACATCATCAGGGACTGCCAAACACCCATGTAAAAAGAAACGTGACTATTCTAGTGATAGCAGTGAAGGAGGTTACAAGCCAAAGAGGAAAAGCCATAAACAGTAAGAACAGATATATGGGGAGTTCAAGAAAATCAAACCCCCAACTTTCAATGGCGAGACAGAGAAAGGAGAGACAGCTGAGGCATGGCTGTTTGGCATGAAAAAGAACTTTCAGATCTATGATTACTCAAAATCCTTAAAGGAAAAAATGGCAATTTATAACCTAACTGGGAAGGCAGATATTTGGTGGCAAAACCTCAAAAGAGTAAAAGGAATAAAGGATAGAGAGGTGAGTTGGAGTACTTTTAAAAGATAATTCAAAAATAAATTCTTATCTGAGCCGTATTATGAAGAAAAATCCAAAGAATTCTATGATCTAAAGCTGGGAACGATGAACATGAAAGAACTGAACAACAAGTTTCTAAATTTGCTAAGGTATGTGCCATACTTAGCGGAAGAAAAACCCAAGGTTCAGAGATACCTGAGTTGCCTACCCTTCAACATCAAGGACAGAATAGAGTACGATAACCCAAAAACGTTAGAAGAAGCCATGAGGGAATCAATATTTTGCTTTGATCAGAACAGGAAAAGAGAAGGAGTATCTAACTGGAAAAATCATAAACCCGGTAAATTTGAGCAAAAAAAGAAAAATTTCAGGTTTAGTGGCAATTCTGGGTTCCAAAAGAAAAAATTTCAAAATTGAAATTTTCAAGAGAATAGTTCTAGAAATAATCAGCAGTAGAAATTTACAGCTCCCAGAAATGTTCCCAATGTTGCCAGAACCAATGATCAGAAGCCACCTATAAAATTTTTTGAGTGCCAAGGTCCTCATTATGCTTTAGATTGTCCCCTTAGGAAGTGGACATCCAACCATATTCATTCCATATATTCTGAAGCTACAGTAGGAGATTTGGCAAGAGAAGTACCCAGAATTAACATAGCACTAGACAATCGGCAAGCAGAACACCAAGTCTCAATGGTAGAGGTTGAAGGTATGCTACAAAACCATCCAGTTTTTATTTTGATTGATCCTGGTGCTAGTCTGAGTTATATATCACCAGCTATTGTAGAAGGCTTTAAGTTGAGAACAAAAAAATTCAATAAATCCTGGTTAGTTAGACTAGCAACAGGAACAAAAAGAAAAGTTTCTGATTTCATGGAAAGTTGTGTTTTATCTATGAATCAGCTAACAACACCGATCAAGTTAAATATTTTACCTTTAGGGTCATATGGCATCTTAATAGGAATGGACTGGTTAGAAGCCCATCATGTCATTCTGAATTGCTACGAGAAAAGTTTCACATGCTTAGACGATGAAGGAAAGACAGTAGAAGTGAAGGGTATTCCTAGAAAGACGTCCCTTAGACATATTTCAGCTATGCAAGTAAAGAAAGCAATTAGAAAGGGGTGTCAAATGTTTGCAGTAAATGTGGTAAATGAGGAGTTAAGTACTACAGAAGACAAACTAAAAATAGAAGACATACCTGTCTTAAATGATTTCAAAGATGTGTTTCCTGAAGAGATTCCTGGGTTACCTTCTCAAAGAGATCTAGATTTTACTATTAAGTTAATACCAGGTGCAGTCCCAAATTCCAAAGCTCCATACAGAATGAATATACTCTAGTTGAATGAGTTAAAATCTCAGTTGAAAGAACTGATTGATAAAAAGTATATAAGACCCAACGTGTCTCCTTGGGGAGCACCGATCATTTTTGTTAAGAAGAAAGATGGCACCTTAAGGGTTTGCATAGATTATCGTGAACTGAACAAAATGACAATCAAGAATAGATACCTATTGCCCCACATTGACGATCTATTTGATCAGCTACGCGGAGCAACGATATTCTCAAAGATTGATTTACGGTCAGGATATCATTAGGTTTGCATGAAGGATGAAGACATTTTCAAAACAACCTTTAGAACTTGATATGGACATTATGAGTTTGTGGTCATGCCGTTTGGATTTACTAATGCCCCGGCAATATTCATGTGCCTAATGAATAAAATTCTGCACAAATAATTGGATAAATTCGTCATTGTGTTTATCGATGATATTTTAGTATATTCTAAGAGCAAGGAAGAGCATGATGAACATCTACGTATCATTCTGCAAGTTCTGAGAGATCACCATTTATATGCTAAGTTCAGTAAGTGTGATTTTTACAAAGACAAGATTCAGTACTTAGGACACATAATCTCTAAGGAAGGAATTTCAGTTGCCCCCGCTAAGATAAAATCCATTAATGAATGGCCAGTCCCTAAAGATGTGTCGGATGTATGATCATTTATGGGTATTACTGGATACTACAGAAAATTCAGTGAAGAGTTTTCAATGATTGCAAACCCCATAACATCCTTGTAGAAGAAAGGGAAGAAGTTTGTATGGGATCAAAAATGTGCGTACAGTTTTAAAAAGTTGAAAGAATTACTGACTACAATGCCTATTTTGAGGATTGTAGATCCTACCAAGGATTTTGTAGTAAGTACAGATGCATGTAATGACATAATTGGACGAGTCCTAACACAGGAGGGACATGTTGTAGCCTATGAATCTAGAAAGCTTAAAATACATTAGAGAAATTACTCTACTTATGATCTAGAATTATTAGTAGTAATTCACGCTTTGAAAATGTGGCATCACCACCTTATTGGCAGAAAATTTACCTTAATGACAGATAACATGGGGTTGGAGTATTTACTAGATTAGACGAATCTGAATGCTAGACAAGCTAGATGGCTAACTTTTCTGAGTGAGTATGATTTTGAAATTCAGCACATTAAAGGGAAAGAGAACAAGGTTGCTGATGCGTTAACTCGTAATGCAAGGATAAATTTTATTTCATCCATCAGCACGTACACAACGGATTTGGACAAACAGATTTTTGAAGGGATTAAGACTGATGAAGAGCACAGAAAATTACATGAAAGGACAGTAGAAAACAGTTCTGAAAACTCTATGGCAGATTTCAGTTTGAAGGAAAACGGGTTGCTATTATACAAAAACAGATTGTATGTAGCCAATGTACTAGCAGTAAAAATTCTGATTTTAGATGAGATGCACAAAATCCATTATTCTTACCACCCAGGTTATCAAAAGACCATCACTATGTTACGAAAAGAATACTATTGGCCCAGGATGAAGGATGAAGTAGCGGAATATATAGCTAAGTGGTTTGACTGTCAAAAGGTGAAAGTGGAACATCAACATCCTGTTGGGTTGCTACAGCCATTTCCTATACCTAGCTGGAAATGGGAAATCATAAGTATATATTTTATCACTGGGTTACCAAAGAATAAAAAACAGAATGATTCCATCATGGTGGTAGTGGATAAACTTAAAAGCAACACATTTTATTCCTGTAAAGATTACTCATAAGGCTCTAGACATTGCAGAAATTTTTGTGAAGCAAATTTTTCGACTGCATGGGATACCAAAGGTAATAGTTTTGGACCGTGATTCAAAGTTTACAAGAAATTTTTGGAGGTCTTTGTTTAAAGGGTTGAATACAACCTTAAATTTCAGCACCGCATTTCATCCTCAAATGGATGGACAGACAGAGAAGGTGAATCATATTTTGGAAGGCATGCTAAGAATGTATGTTAAGGATCAACCTGGTAAGTGGGAGGACTATCTGCATTTAGAAGAATTTGCATATAACAATCATTACCATGCATCATCCAAGCTTAGCCCATTTGAAATTCTTTATGGTAGGAAATTTAATACACCAGTTTCTTGGGGTGATCCAGTTAACAGGATCATATTAGGACCTGAATTGTTGTAGAACTTAGAACTAATTGTGAGACAGGTACAAAGAAATCTTAAAGCTGCCCAAGATAGGCAGAAAAGCCAAGCAGACCTCAAAAGAACTCATAAAGAGTTCCAGGTTGGTGAGCATGTTTTTCGTAAGGTAAGGCCGAGAAAGAGTTCATTGAAGTTGGGAAGCTGTGCCAAACTGGCATCCAAGTATTGTGGCCCTTTCGAAATTTAGTCAAGGGTTGGACCCGTGGCATACCAATTGGCCTTGCCCTCAAATGTCTAAATACATAATGTTTTTCATGTTTCATTGTTAAAAACATATGTGCACGATGCTACTCATGTTGTAAAATGGAATGATGTTTAGGTGGAACAAGATGGCGATTTTCCAGTGGAACCGGACTGTATCCTCTGAAGGAAGGAAACTTTACTTTGGAATCGCACCATTGGGAAGGTAAAGGTGCAATGGAAGCACCTTATCCCAGCAGAGGCAACCTGGGAATTGGAAAGTAGTATGCGGAAAGCATACCCAACTTTGTTTCAGGAACACTCAGAGAGTGAATAAACAACATTGAGGACGATGTTGAGGCTTAAAGGGGGGTGTATGTCACCTACCCAAATTTTGAAAATAATTATTTTATTTTGCAAAATATTTTATGCTAAATTATAATTACAAAGTTTTGTAATTATGACCAAATATGGTAAAAGATCACTGTAATGACTCCTTATTATTATTTAATAAATTAAAATAGGAGAGCAACACTCAAGAAAGTTGTTACAAGAGTGTTCACTGACCCACTAGGAGGAATGGAAGCTGCTAGAAGGCATGGGATAGATGGCAACATTTGCACTCCACCACTAGTTGTTGCTTATGGGACAACTACCCCTAAAATTGCGGCATTATTCCTAGGTGGGGAAGTGAGTAGGCAACTCATTAATGACTAGTTAAATCATAAAAATGTCTAGGCAACCTATATAAGGTGATTCAAATTGAGTAGGTAGCTCTTACAATATTTTCTACATAAATATTCCTCATGTGCATCAGGTGATGACTGAGAGATTCAAATTAGGGAGGCTATGTGAGAGTGCAATTTGAACAGGCTCGGGGATCCTAAAACAGGCATCTTGGCTGGTTTCAGAGTAGGTTGGGTGGAACAGGCTCCTTGGGTGATTTGTTCCTCCTACAATTATTAGGTTCTACAGTTTCTTTATTTTGTTTGTATTTTTCAGAAGTATGAATCTCTACAACAACTATTTTAGAAAATTTACTAATGATTAGTAGAAATATCTATTTTTATTTTCTGATCTAATTCAACTATTTGACTAATAAAATGACTCCTCTGCATTTTCCCCCATGCTTGAGTCTGCATCGTACTCCAGTATAGAGAGGTAGCATTAAATCGGCCAAATTTAGTAAGCAAAAGGCTAAGAGGATTATTTTAGACTCTTATAGTAATGTTCTTGTTAGAATTTTGTCCTATATTTAAAACACAACAAACATTCCAGTATAGCATCAACCATAGCATATAATTCATTTAATTAATACATGAAAGAAAAACACAGTTTGTATCTGCACAGATCTATATATTTCTTTTAGCTCATTTTTTTTTCAGCCAGTAAGCAAATGCACATTGATCTTATACATTTCATGTTTTTCAAGCAATTGTATTTTCAAGAATAATAGCAGCTGCAAGAATTAATTTCTGCACAAGATTTATATGTTCCCATTTCAAATACATCATCTCAGATAAGAAATATCATGCAATTCGATATTTATTTGCTTAATATTTTCAAGTAAAGAATAGTCTAGAAAGTTAGCATCTACAAAATCTATTCTCTGCACTGAACGAATATAATCACACACATATTAATTTCTTCACTAACTTTTCTAATTTCTTTCATTAAATCTTTGCATAGTAATATAAAAACCCTAAATTACCATGAGACTGAGAACCCAAGTAATTATTTGATTCATAGTTTATAAAATTCCTTCTCAAGCCATTCATGGCAACCTTCAAATAATCGTTTTTATACAGAGCTATTGTCTAACCCTAAACAACATTCTTTTATTTTCTTTTCTCGTTCAAGAATACAAACAAAAAGCATCAAGCAACTTTGCTAAGCCGAAAGTATCTTTTATTTCCAAACCCTAGCATTCCTTCCGAGACCTCTACAAGTCAGTAAGCATTACTTCTCAAAAAGCTCGATTTAGAATCCGGTCGGATGATATCCCCAAACCTAGCATGCAACACAAACACTGCATCGAAACCATTCGAGTCCCAGTTCAGGGCTCAAGTGCGAAAGCACTGTACAGGAAGGAAAGGAAACAAAAGTTGCAGATAGGGTTTTCATGTGTAAAAAAAAATTAGAATACCATGGAATCACCTTCCCAAAACACTCGATAGTCAACCTTGAATTCATCACTATGCCAAACATAAATATCAATCACGATGATGAAGTACAGAGAACCACTATCTACAGACAACCGGAGTTGCTCTGCTCAAATCATTTAAACAAGTTTATAAAACCATACTTTAAACCAGAACAATCATATTTCATTCAATACAAGCCATAGTGCAAAAGGAGCAAACGAAGCCTTAACTCTCAGGCATCGCTTTCACCATTAAAAATGTATAACAGAGTTTACTTTTTAGTCCTATTATGGTCCCACAGTACACAGGGTTATTCCCTTACTGACCCAAATCATTAAAACGAGAACGTGGGACAATAAAATGCTTAGGGATGTACCCTGAACAAACAATAGAACATTATCGGCTTTGAAGTTCTTCACAAATAGCATAACCAGACATATATGAGCCGAATAGCAACTTAAACAAATGTAGACTATCCTCTACATAGTACCTTCCAAGTTAAAATTTCAAAATATTAACACTTAGCCACCATAGGGAACGGGTCGAACTGTCCCAACCCTTGGCACCTTGTAGTCACCAACAAATTCATGCAAAAGGGGCACCTACGAGGTTTCAGGAACCACCAGAGCTTACCAGAGAGTAGATGCATTAAACCCATCCCCAAAACCTCTCTAACGACCTCCAGCGAAGTGGGTACCTTCCATGTATACAGTTCAAAAGGGTTACGAACTAAGAAACACTAATATCAAGCTTTTAATATAGTAAAACTTCTTTTTGATTTCCTTTAGGTTTGAAAACTCTAAACATTGGCATATCACACCAATAAGAACAACAAAGCTTGATGACTCGCGACAAACGATGATGGGCTAAACACAGAGAATCCCTTTTACAATTTGAGGAGCAAACTATGAACTTCAGTATCAGACAAGAGAAAAACCACATACAACCACCAGGGTTGAATCGGAGTGCTATGGCACGTGAATTCAAAACCTGCAACTCCTTAACACTATCCCTCATAGGTCCCAGGTTCGAAACCCTTGAAGGATTTCTCCCCTCAACATACTAAAAAAAAACTACATTGCAACAGCCGGTCGGCTCTATGACCTCCCACCCAAACGCAACAATGAATGCCTGAAAACCAACTTTCCCTACTTACCAATGCGAGAATCGGGTATCATCCTCATCCTCAGATCTCATAGATATCAACAGTAGATAGTTGTCGATTAAGGCATGTCGATTTTCAAACTATGATGCAATCATATAGCATTGATTCTTGCTTCTTCCAAGTTTCCCAGTCAATAGTATGAGGGCTAGGGTATGGCACAACTCAGCTCATTATGATACTATATACAATTTCAATCACGTGGATACCATCCAACTTATCCCTCCACTTCACTTCACAGTCGTACAACGTAATGCTGAGCCTTAATTTTGATAGTTGTGTTAGGAACCCATGTCTTTACTTTGTTAGTATGTTGTTATTGGACGCATATGCTTTGTAAGTCGTCCCGTAGTATTTGTTGATCAATAGTTTGTGTTATTGTTGTTGGCGCATATGCTTTGTAAGTCGCCCGTAGTATTGTTGATCCATAGTTTGTAACGGCCCATGGTTTCGACCCATAGTATTGGCGCCTAGAATTAGTATATAAGTGTGTGTTGAGACCTATGAAGGCACCGTGAAGTTATTTGTATTGAGCTTGCTCAAAGGAGGTTGCCCCCTCGAAGTGGCCCGTGATCAATACAAAAGTGATTCTGAGTTCTGTCATTTCTGCTATTTCGCGCATTCTTGTTAATTAATTGTTGCAGGTGCCTCACATCTGGTATCAGAGCACTTTCTTGGGCTCGCTGGGTGAAATTTCTGCCAAAAATTTTTTTCGCATCTGTTGCAGGTTCGGATTTGGGAATAATCCCTATCCGCTTAACTGTGGGAAGTACTTGGGCATAAGCCCTAAAACTCATTGTGAGGAGTACCACAGGAACCCCGAAGTAGCTGGCCCATTGAGAGGACCTGCCGGCGAAAAGGGCAACGACCCCTACCTGATTGACTAGTTCCCACCCGTGAGGTAAACCAAGAGCTGTCGTTTGTGGCAAAGCGGTTATCAGTTTTACCTGAGCCGTGGAGTGAGGGGTACTGCCCCAATACGCAAGCCGTCAGACAGCATTGGTGGCCGAGTGAAAACCCTGAACTGTTAGGAAGCCGCACATACCTGGGGTCCATATCTACTTTCAGTTGAACTATTGTCAATCACTGCTGCGCCGTTTCAGACTCATTTTGCAAGCCGTTCCAGATCCAGCAGGTCGGCGTTGTTCCAGATTCCTTCTGAGCCGTAGCCGCTCCAGTCTGTAAAAAAAAAAAAAAAAAAAAAAAAAAAAAAAAAAAAAAAAAAACAGAGCCGTAGTCGCTTCAGTCTGAAAAAAAAAAAAAAAAAAGACATGATTTTTCCAGTTTTTTCTCCATATCTCCCTTGTTTTACCTCTGTTTCCCTTGAAATTTTCAGGGAACCCCTGTCATTCCATTCTGCATAATTCATCCCTGAGGACCCTATCCTCAGTTCCCCTTCCTACAGCCGGAAATCCCACATTTGTCTATTTTTAGGGTTTGCCATAACTTCCTCAGATTTCACCCAATCACCTTCAATTTTTACCACAGAGTTCCTTTCTGAATTCTGCTTCTTTGTTCCCTTCTGCCAATTTTTCCCATCCTTTCACCCCGCTGCTGAAATCCTCATTTTCACTTCCCTGTCTATCCAACAGTGTCCAAAAAACGAGTCAAACCCCAATTACCCTTCTGAATTTTTCCCAAATCCAAAATTTTCCTTTACTGAAGTAGTTCCTATTTTTGTTTTCCTACCCAATCAAAAATAAAAAAATAAAAAATAAAAAAAAAATCCCTGGTTATGGTTGTCACCCGTGCAGGAGCAAAAACCATGGAGGAAGCCCTTGCAGCCATCCAAGCCAAACTCCAGGATCTGGATGAAAAATTTCTTGGTCTCCATCTTGAGCATTCAGCTATGAACAACAAACGGCAGTCCGAGTCTTCAGTAGACAATGGGTTCTCTTCTTCCAGCAATTTCCGTGGTCCAAAGCTTGATTTTCCTCACTTCAATGGTACCGATCCAACTGGGTGGATCTATCGTGCAGAACAATATTTCAGTCTGCATAATACGTTTGATGTCAACAAAGTTCCGTTGGCATCCTTTCATTTGGAACAGGAAGCTCTTCAGTGGTACCGTTGGTACATCAAGGCTCATCCAGAGCCCAACTGGCCAAACTTTTGCCAGCTCCTTCTGCAACGATTTGGTCCTAGTGCTTTTGATGACTTCACAGGAGCCCTCACTAAACTTCGCCAGACCGGCACTGTGAGAGAGTATCAAACCGAATTTGAGAATCTAGCCAACCACACCGAAGGATTGTCTGATGAATTTTACCGGAGTTGTTTTATCAGTGGTCTAAAGGATGCCATCCGCTCCGAGGTCAAAATGTTCTGCCCCAACACAATGATGGAAGCACTCGGGTTGGCTAAATTGGCAGAAGACAAGATTGCAGCCCAACAACGCTCCAAGCCCACTTTTGTTCCCTTCAGAAATATGGGGTCTCAGCGACCTCCTATACCGCAGGCTCCTCGACCGACTCCTATCAAGCGTTTGTCAGAAACAGAGATGCAAGCACGCAGAGAAAAGGGTCTTTGCTATAATTGTGATGAGAAATTCACACGGGGACATCGATGTGTTCAGCAAAAACTATATCTCCTGGATGTGGAGTCTCCGCCTGCCTCTGAAATGGGTGACGAAGATCCAGAAACACTGGATGCTCCGGTCGACATTCAGGAACCGCCTATTGACCCTCCGTCTCAGGATGACCAGCCAGAGATATCTCTCCATGCTTTAGCTGGAATCACCACCCCCCAAACAATGCGGGTCAGGGGTTACTTCAAGAAGCTTCCTCTTACAATCCTCATTGATTCTGGTAGCACTCATAATTTCATCGACCCTCGGATCGCCAAACAAGCTGATTGTTTTATCCATCCTTGCTCCAACTTTGAAGTCATGATTGCCAATGGGGGCACCTTACCTTGCAAAGGGAAGTGTCGAAATGTGCGTATCTCTATGGGAGATTATATCCTGCGGTCTGACATGTTTGCCTTGCCCTTAGGCGGATGTGATGTGGTTTTGGGCGCTCAATGGCTACGCACACTCGGCCCTATCTTATGGGATTTTGCCAAACTTTGGATGCAGTTTTCCCTCAATGGACACAAACACACATTGACAGGATTACAACCAGGTTCTCTCAGCATCATCAGTTCACATCGCATGGAGAAACTCCTCAAGAAGAGTTCACATGGTGTCATCGCTCAGATCAGTTCCATCCAGATGCAACCATCCGCGGTCTCCACTACTCCTTTGGATCTACAACAAATTCTGAATCGATATACAGGTGTCTTTGCTGAACCAGTGGGATTACCACCTTCCAGGCCAGAAGACCATCGTATTCAGCTCCTTCCTGGCAGCGTTCCTCCCAACATCAGGCCCTATCGCTACCCATTTCACCAAAAAACAGAGATTGAAATGCTCGTGCGGGACTTATTGAAGCAAGGTATTATTCGCCCAAGCACTAGTTCCTTTTCTTCTCCAGTTATTCTTGTCCGCAAAAAAGATGGGTCATGGCGCCTCTGCATTGACTTTCGAGCACTTAATCACCTCACCATCAAGGATAAGTTTCCAATTCCTGTTGTTGATGAGCTTCTTGATGAGCTTCATGGGGCTCACTTTTTCTCCAAGTTGGATCTTCGTTCTGGGTATCATCAAATTCGAGTTCATGAGGAGGATATTCCTAAAACAGCTTTCCGCACACATGATGGCCATTATGAGTTTTTGGTCATGCCCTTTGGCCTCACTAATGCTCCTTCCACATTCCAGGCCTTAATGAATAAAATATTTCGACCCTACTTGCGGAAATTCATTCTGGTATTCTTTGATGATATCCTCATCTACAGTAAAACATGGGATGAACATCTCCAGCATCTGGATCTTGTCATGCAACTTTTCTCTGACCATCATCTCCATGCCAAGAAGTCTAAATGTGTTTTTGGACAAAAGGAAGTTGAGTATCTCGGGCACATTATATCAGCACAAGGGGTTCGCGTGGATCCTGCCAAAATCGATGCCATGAACAATTGGCCACATCCTCAGACACTCAAGAGCCTTCGTGGTTTTTTGGGGTTGACTGGCTACTACCGCAAGTTTGTCAAGGATTATGGGAAGATTGCAGCTCCATTAACTGCCCTATTGAAAAAAGATGCTTTTACATGGACACCTGCTGCTCAGTGTGCATTTGACAAACTAAAACAAGCTATGTGTACTACACCTGTGCTAGCTATGCCCGATTTTTCCAAGCCCTTCACGATTGAGAGTGATGCTTGCGGCAATGGACTTGGTGCTGTTCTCCTTCAAGATGAACACCCCATTGCATTCACCAGCAAAGCCCTTTCCGGTAAGAATTTAGCTGCCTCTACCTATGAGAAGGAAATGATGGCTATTTTGCATGCAGTACAGAAGTGGCGTCCATACCTATTAGGGAATCATTTCTGCATCAAGACTGATCACCAGAGTTTGAAATATTTCTTGGACCAGCGTGTCTCCTCCCCGGCACAACAGAAATGGGTTAGCAAACTCATGGGTTATGACTATGAGATCACTTACAAGAAGGGTAAAGACAATATTGTGGCAGATGCTCTTTCTCGTACATTTGATACCCAAGGTTCTCTTTCAGCTATCTCTATGCCTGTTCCAAATTGGTTGCAATCTGTTCAACAGGGTTATGTCAATGACTCTTCCTTATCTCAGATCATCCAGCGCTTGACCAACAATCCTTCTGCGGTCCCACATTACTCTTGGGATGGTGCTTCTCTGCGATACAAGGGTCGTCTGGTGCTTCCCCAGAGCACAGATCTTCAACAGGCTGTCTTCTATGAACTCCATGCTTCTCCATCAGCCGGGCACTCCGGGTTCCTCAAAACATATGAACGAGCACGGCGTAACTTCTTTTGGCAAGGCATGAAAAGAACAATTCAACAGATGGTGGCCGAATGTGATACCTGCCAGCGCAATAAGGGTGAAACAACACTCCTTCCAGGATTGCTTGAACCCTTGCCCATACCTACACGGATTTGGACAGATATTTCTATGGATTTCATCGAAGGGCTCCCTAAATCTGGCGGAAAGACAGTGATTCTCGTTGTGGTTGATCGTCTCTCCAAATATAGTCATTTTTGTGCTCTCAGCCATCCCTATACAGCCTCCTCCGTCGCTCAAATTTTTATGGACCAGATCTTTCGTCTTCATGGCATCCCTTCTTCCATTGTCTCGGATCGTGATGCGACTTTCACTAGTCATTTTTGGACAGAACTATTTCGTCACACTGGCACCAAACTGAAGATGAGTTCAGGGTATCACCCACAAACAGATGGTCAGACTGAAATTGTTAATAAATGCTTGGAAACTTATCTTCGTTGCTTCACTTCGGAACAACAACATCAGTGGGCAAAGTGGCTTCCTCTCGCTGAATGGTGGTACAATACCTCTTACAACACTGCCTCCAAAATGACCCCATATGAAGCAGTCTATGGTCAGGCACCTCCAGCTCTTCTTCCATACACCCCCACCAGTTCACCAGTTCAGGAAGTTGACAGGGTCCTTCGCAACCGAGATCAGATTCTTCACATTTTGCGGGACAATCTTCACATGGCAAGGAATCGCATGAAGCAACAAGCTGATCAGCACCGTTCAGAGCGCACCTTTCAAGTCGGCGATATGGTTTTTCTTCGTCTCCAGCCGTACAAACAATCCTCCTTGAAACTCAAAGGACGTCATAAGCTCGCTCCAAAGTTCTATGGGCCATATCGGATTCTTCAGAAGATTGGGTCCGTCGCTTATAAATTGGAACTTCCTCCTTCTTCCCGCATTCATCCAGTCTTTCATGTCTCTTGTCTGAAGAAAGTTCTTGGCACCAACATCAGCAGCCAAACGATTTTACCCGAATTGGATAACGAAGGATCCATCCTTTTGGAGCCAGAGGCCATCCTCAATCGGCGCACGCGTCAGCTTCGCTCTCGCTCTATCACAGAAGTCTTAATTCAGTGGCACGGCATGCAACCAGAGGATGCTACATGGGAACCACTCCTTCAGATTCAACAACAATTTCCACATCTAAAGCTTTGAGGACAAAGCTTTTTTTCAAGGGGGAGGGGATGTTAGGAACCCATGTCTTTACTTTGTTAGTATGTTGTTATTGGACGCATATGCTTTGTAAGTCGTCCCGTAGTATTTGTTGATCAATAGTTTGTGTTATTGTTGTTGGCGCATATGCTTTGTAAGTCGCCCGTAGTATTGTTGATCCATAGTTTGTAACGGCCCATGGTTTCGACCCATAGTATTGGCGCCTAGAATTAGTATATAAGTGTGTGTTGAGACCTATGAAGGCACCGTGAAGTTATTTGTATTGAGCTTGCTCAAAGGAGGTTGCCCCCTCGAAGTGGCCCGTGATCAATACAAAAGTGATTCTGAGTTCTGTCATTTCTGCTATTTCGCGCATTCTTGTTAATTAATTGTTGCAGGTGCCTCACAAGTTGGAAGCATTAACATCCATTACCCTGTCACTATCAACACCTTGCAAATGTTAGTTTCATAGTTACACTTCATATACATAGGGGTGCGAAGGTTTGATATTGAACAACGTAACAACATGTATCATATTCCTATGTGTGTATGCGAATGCCTCGTCATTTCTTGAATACTTTTGTCATACCTTAGCCTTTAATGAAACGTTATGTAAATAGTATGCATTCCAATAATATTGTGACTTTAGATAAGTCTTCAATTTTTAAGAATGAGTATTATATAGTGACTTTTCATTGCTCGTAATTCTCCCCTATAGTTAGACATATAGGGAAAAGCTTTATACTTCATGCATTGCTAGAACAATTGATATAAGTGAGACTTAGGCAAGGACTAAGTCAAATTGATACATAACTATAATGATAATTCCTAGTTCCAGAATTATAATTACAAGTACTTTAGTAATGAAAACATTTGGTTAATGGCATTACTACATGGTGTCATCAATATTAGCCCTTCTGGTTGATTTTTCGTAGATGATAAGTATAGTCATGCAAAAGCGAATGAAGACATGATTTTGATAACATTGGAGAAAGGGGAATTCAACATGTAGACGAGGTTGAGAACCAAGATAATCATACATTTAGTGAACCTGTTTCGCAAGGAAGTATTTAACATTCTAATTTTACATTGACGATAAAGCAAAAGACACCTATACTTTTATCATATGTCGTCGTAGAATTTCTTACCTATGGTCTACACACAGTAACAGGGTTCAAAAGCCATAGCTAAACGTAGCTAAGTAAACTCCAGGGTACCTCGTAGTCCTTTCATCATCATCAAAAGCAACTGTCAGAACTTAGTCAATAAAACTCTATCGCTAATATCATAAGTTACAGTGAACACAAATAAAACAATGTTGTCAGCATCTTAACAGAAGTATGACGTGTTGCAATCATTAAATCATCCTTAGTTAAGAAGTCTCAATAATTATTATCTTCTACATAAATGACTTTGTTAATTAATGCTATCTTTATAAGCATTTATTATTTCCACATTTACCATTATTAACATTTAATGTTGATTTAATTTTTTTTTAATTTCATAAAATTATCGGGATGTTACAGTGCTCCTCGTTTTCATGGATGCATCGGCTCAATAATTCAAAGACACTACAACTAGAACATGTCCCATATAAACATGATATTTTATAATATTTTTGTCCTTCAGGTCTTGGACACATTATGCTATGTATAAATTCTCTGGATGCATTCGGTGGTTGTAACGATGGGAAGTCCTGCACAATGTTAGTATGCAAATCACAAAATATGTCTTTATGTATCATAATAGTATTCAAATTCTACATGGTATCTACAGCAACATGTGTTGCGATTGATGCAAATTCTAACATACTAGGGTTTGCATTTTTCAAAGGACCTTTGGCCCAAGTTCAATTGTGTGTGCTCATTCTTGAACCTCTCATAGAGTTTCATTTATGTGGTGTCAAGGAAGTTATTGACATGGGGTTCACACCCCTTAACACCTTTTCTCAACTTTAACACATCTCTTTGATTTGATGATGGTCTAGTGTTATCATTCCAAAAATTTTGTACTAGTTCTTTAACAGCATCAATAAGCTTCATGTCTAAACAAGGTAACCTACAAACACATGCCCAACAATATTTTTGGCCTGGGGTCACAAGTTTTTCTCTAATAGCATAATACTTTTGAAGAGTCTTTCTATCTACTTTAAATATTTTACATGTGTGTGATAGCAGGCGATGTTGCCTTGTGGATTTGTCTACAATCAATTCAGACAGTACACGACGGGCCGCATTAAAATCTTTTGTATGAGAAGTTTTTCCAATCAAATTAAATGCAGACTATAGATTTCTAAGAACATGATTGTTGGCCTCTGAACTTCTAACTACCGTTATGCCCAAAATTCTCCTAACATGAGCTAGACAATGCGATTTTAAGAAATCCAGAAACAATTGACATTTTGTTGCATCGGTTTTGGATTTAAAAAATTCTTTGATTATCCTGCTACAATGGAAATAAGTAGTGCATTTGGGAAACTTACCTTCAAGTCCTGAAAATGAACTTTCATCCACATGAATACGTCTGGGAGTTCTTCATCATCCGCTTGATAGTCGAGGCAAGAGAGTCGGAAAGGAAGTGCAAGTCTCGTCACCAGTTTGTTGTGGTCCTTGGTTCACAATTTCGTCCTGCAAGGGAGTGTGTTCGACATGTGTGTGCTCTTCTTGGGGAGGTTGCCAATTAACAACTTGTTCAACATCCATCCCTTCATACTCTACATCAAGAAATATTTGATTGACTTCAACCACTTCGTTGTTGCTTGTTGATGGATCTAAGGAACTAACATCTTGATGTCTACTGTTTTCCATGTACAACTTGGCCTTTTCTCTTATCTCATGGACCTTTTCAAGGGGCGGCTCCTTCCTTCTAGACTTTCATTTATTATTACGTCTGTTTCCCATATTCAATACGTTTTTTAACAAAACAAAAATATAACCCCTGCAAGAACGAACAACAAATAAGATATTAAAACTCGATGTGCATGATTATTAAAACTCGATGTAGCAATTGATTATGTACAACAACATCTAGTGAGAATGTTTTCATATAATATTAAAAGGTATTGAGAATGCCCTAGATATAACATCAATGTCACCTCTAGGAACTCAATTGGATGGTATTGTATGGTGGTATGGATGTTAGTAGGAGCACATTTCCTACAAAAGGAGAAGCTCCTACTCACTTCATTTTCATGTTTTGGATGAGGGAAAATAGCCCCAAAAGATTAAGAGTTTGATTCTTTAGGTGTTTGTGTGAGTTGTTGTACTGAAATCATGAGGAATTCAACAAATGTTTGTGTACTAGATGGAGTTATGGGATTATGAAGGGTTATTGGTGGTGATGCAAGCAAGTTTTTTTTATTATCTTCATGAAAGGTTAAAAGCATTGCTTGGTGCATGTTGTATTTTTTTTGTGGTAAGATTTTTTTATTGTCTATGTTGATGATTAAGAAGACTAAAATACATCTATCATACAATTCATGAAGAAAAACTAAACTAGATACAATTCAAACAAAGTAAATGAAGACTAAAATACATTTAACAAGAGGAAGAGATCACCATACCTCAAGGATTATGATTGCTCTTTGCTTCAAATGTAAAATGCTCTTTTGATGTATCCACTATATGTAATAAGAGTTCAAGTGTGTCCAAGCAACATGAGAATTCAATCCAAGGAGCCAAATAGAGTCCAACTGTTGTGTATTCAATCAAAGTAGTCAAATAGAGCCCAACTGGTGTGTATTCAATCCAAAGAGCCAACTAGAGGCCCAACTCTTCTGAATTCTATCCAAATTGTCAAAGAAACACCAAATGGTGTCTGAATTCAATCCAAGATGCAAATGGTTTTTGGACTGCGCATGAAAAAAGCGAAAAACAAGCGTGGAATGAGAGAAAAAATGTGGGAGAAGAGTGTGGGTTATTTTTTGAATTTCATGCTCAACAGAGATGCGCAAGATGTGCTTACGCGTTGCTAGCATGTTTGCACCCCTGTTGAACATTGCATAGTTCGGTGTGTAACATTTACATAATTTATTGCCCAATAAATCGAAATGTGTCGGTTTATTCCTAGGTCCCCTCCCCCATAAAGGCCTTTAGGCCCTCTTCTAAACGTTAATCCCTAGGTGCATAAGTGCACAAGATGATGATGAGGAAGAGGGTGATGACGATGAAGATGATCATGATGCAGATGAAGATGATGGTGATGAAGATGATAATGATGTTGATGATGATGATGGTGATGAATATGATGATGATGATGGTGAATAAGATGATGATGATGGATATGTTGATGAGGAAGGGGGAGATGACAATGATGATGAAGAGGAGGACAATGATGATGATGAGGATGATGATGGTGTTGATGAAGATGATGATGATGAAGATGATGAAGATGATGAAGATGATGATGGTGATGATGATGATCATCATCATCATGATTATGATGATGATGACAAATATGATGATGATGGTCATCATCATCATCTAAATCGTCTCCATCATCATAAGGAGCTTCTCTAATTTTGGATATAAGGAGGATATAAGACAATGATGATGATGATGGGGATGATGATGAAGATGTTGATGATGATGATGATGGTGATGATGATGATGGTGATGATGGTGATGATGATGATGATGAAGATGATTTTTCAAAGTTGATGATGATGATGATGATGAAGATGATTTTTCAAAGTTGATGATGATGATGATGATGATTAAGATGGGGATGATCATGATCATGATGCAGATAAAGATGATGGTGATGATGATGATGGTGATGATGATGAAGATGAAGATGAAGATGATGTAGATGATGATGATGATGATGATGATGAAGATGAAGACGATGATGTTGTTGATGATGATGATGATGAAGATGAAGATGCTGCTGATGATGATGAAGAAGATGATGATGATGGAGATGTTGATGAGGAAGGGGAAGATAGAAATGATGATGAAGAGGAGGACGATGATGATGATGAGGATAATGATGAGGATGATGAGGATGATGATGATGAGGATGAGGATGAAGATGATGATGATGTTGAAGATGATGATGACCATCATAATCATCTTCATCATCATCATCTAGATCATCTTCATCATCATACAATCATTCTCTAATTTTGGATATAAGGAGGATATAAGATGATGATGATGATGATGATGATGATGATTATGGTGATGATGATGGTGATGATGATGAAGATGTTGTTGATGATGATGATGATGGTGATGAAGATGATGAAGAAAATGATGATGATGGATATGTTGACGAGGAAGGGGGAGATGACAATGATGGTGAAGAGGAGGATAATGATGATGATGAAGATGAAGATGAAGATGAAGATGATGATGATGATTATGATGATGATAATCATCATCATCATCATCATCATCATCATCTTCATCGTCATCATCTATATCGATGATGATGATGGAGATGATGATGAGGAAGGGGGAGATGTTAGTGATGGTGAATAGGAGGACGATCATGATGAGGATGATGATGATGATGATGATGATGATGATGATGATGATGTAGATGATGATTATGATGATGATGATGGTCATCATCATCATCATCTTCATCGTCATCATCTAAATCGTCTTCATCATCATAAGAAGCTTCTCTAATTTTGGATATAAGGTGGATATAAGATGATGATGATGATGATGGTGATGATGATGAAGATGTTGATGATGATGATGATGGTGATGAAGATGATGATGATGATGAAGAAGAAGATGATGATGATGGAGATGTTTATGAGTAAGGGGGAGATGGCAATGATGGTGATGAGGAGGACGATGATGATGATCTTCATCATCATCATCTAAATCGTCTTCATCATCATAAGAAGCTTCTTTAATTTTGGATATAAGGAGGATATAAGATGATGATGATGATGATGATGGTGATGATGATGAATATGTTGATGATGAAGATGATGATGATGATGATGAAGAAGATGATGATTATGGATATATTGATGAGGAAGGGGGGGATGATGATGATGATGAAGAGGAGGATGATGATGAGGATGAGGATGACGATGATGATGATGATGATGATGAAGATGATGATGGTGATGATGGTGGTGATGATGATGATGATGATGATGATGATGATGATGAAAAATATGATGATGATGGTCATCATCATCATATTCATCTTCAACATCTAAATCATCTTCATCATCATAAGGAGCTTCTCTAATTTTGGATATAAGGAGGATATAAGATGATGATGATGATGATGATGGGGATGGTGATGAAGATGTTGATGATGATGATGATGGTTATGATGATGATGATGAAGATGTTGATGATGACCATGATGGTGATGATGATGATGATGATGATGAGGATGAGGATTAATATGAGGATGATGATGATGATATAAGGAGATTCTCTAATTTTGTTGAATCATTACTAGTGTGAGGTGATGATGGGGATGTTGATGAAGATGTTAATGATAGTGATGATGGTGATGATGGGGAAGATGTTGATGATGAGGATTATGGTGATGGTGATGGTGATGATGATGATTATTAAGATGAGGATGATGATGATGATGATGATGATTGTTAGTACCAGAGACGTTCTAAAGCTGTTTGTTAGAACTGTTCCTTGGCATCAATAATCACTTGTGAAAACTTTACTGAATCATAATATAGCTGACAGAAACAATGTAGAATTTCGATATTGAAATGTTAATGGGTAGTATTTCAATGTGCCAAGAAATCAGACTTTTCAGTGGCAAATGGAAATGAAATAGTGCAAGATAAAGGTACTGTGAAAGTAAATATTTATTTTACATTTATAGGATGACATGTTGAGCCTGAGAGAGGAATTCAACAGTCCTAACAAAATGAAACACATAACACTACTGAATAATGCGAGGATATAACTTCAAGATAAATCAACATGAATAATTCAATTACTAATCACCATAGAAGAAATACATTTAAGCATAAGCACTCATATAAACTCAGAATAGCTCTGCAGATCATACATAAATGGAAGAGATGAAAAAACAATAGAAGGTACTAACTGTCCACATCAAAACTTTGAATCCATCAAGCTCCAAGATAGGGAAAAAATATGTTTCTCTTTGTATTTGATCAATCATCTAACATAGAAGTAATACTTCTTACATAAGAGAGCCAACCCTTTGGATACTGCATACCTGGCTATATATAGCCTTCCTACTATCTAAACAGAATTTGTTATAATCAGTTACAGCTCAATAGCTTAAAATTTTCAGTTTATACTCCTTAACAGAGTTTGTTACAATATCAGCCATAGGGGAATTACTGGTTATCCTTATGACCATGACCCGGGACCACCTTGTTAAAAAAGTAGTATGTATGGCTAGACAAAGTTCACATCACTTTAAAATATAAGGTATCAATGACATAACATCTTTCAGAGATGCGAAGAACCTTTTACACACTAGCTGGACACCCTACGGCCTGATGAAGACATAGTTGCAACCATACCACTGAAAAATACTGCTTTGAAAACCTTTACTGCTTCATTCTTCCATCCGATCCAAGCCCTTTTCTCTCGGATCTTGCTTTTGATGGGACATAAGCTTAACTCTAATGCCGAGTTGTGGAACAGGACCTGATGTAGATACTGTTTCATTAGAAATACTTAGGTTCTACTACTCCACCATCTGATCATCCTTCGATGGGACCGTCATGTACCCTTCTTCCGTGTTCCTACATACGGAAGGACCATCTTCATTTTAAATGATGAAATAGCTGAACCTTCCTTAAACATCTCTGGTGATACCTCAAGCTTTTCCTCTCTGTCTCTAGGAGGGTGAACATCTGTGGGTTGTTCATGGACGTTGGTCATCCAAACCCTTAGTGCTCCTGGTGAACCTCCTCTCGATATGAAATGAACCATTGAAAAGACCTTGTCATCCAGCTATTCGAATTAAATGAACTTAAAACAGTCTACACGTCTTCGTCTTTGTGTTTCGAACCGATAAAGTGCAGGAGTCTCAATATAAAAAATGGGCCAACTCGGAGGTATTTATAGAGTTGCCTGAACTGTCCTTGGAAAGCGAGCCTATACTGCTACAATAATTGCTTGACCACCCTTTTTGTCCTCCCACACTGAGAGTAAACTATAACTTGTATGATGCCAGAGACATCAATGATTACTGGAGAGAGTCACTTCAAAGTGACAGGAGAAGATGACAAGACAGAAACCCATTAACGGTTTTCAGATCCCTCGAAAAGTGGTTTGGAAACCCACTCCAGGACCCCTGAATGATCCTAGGACTGCCACGTGGAGGTGGTGGTTTTGATTCAGGGGTGAACTAAGCATGGTAAACTTCTCACAATTTTAACCCCCTGACGCCTTTCTGACCATTGATTTGCTGTCAGGAAAACTCAAGATCCGAGCCGAGAAGACACAAGTCCTCTAAGATGGGTCCTGAAGGGCGCAAGGCCTCCCTACCAGCAATATCTATAATTCTTTAAAATGCCACAATGGCTAGGTGGTTTCAGGGCCTTCGAAAAGTGGTCTACTAATACTGCCCTGGGGTCGCTGAATATCTATGAAGCAGACACGCGTCAACAAAGGTTTTCTGTCAGGGGACCATCTGGGCTAAAAACAACTAAGCGCATTGAGAGTCCCGACCGCACCTACTTTAAGATGGCTCATGCCAAAGCTTTCTGATCCTTGACCACATACCCCCGACCGCTATGGCGTGAAGTATTTAACTTTATGCATGCCTCTTGCTACTCTATCTTCTTTCTCTAACATCCTTCCTTGATCTGGCGATGGACCTCCTTTCGGCTGATAATATCACTAACATGGGCTTCAGTGGGGATATCCTCTTTCCTCTGGGAGAGGTTGAGAACATGCAATGTCCCTTGTTAGGAATTTTATTAAAATGGCAATTTTTCACTTTTTTCCCTAGTTAGACCTTTGACTAGTTTTGAGCTCTAGGTCCCCAAATTGCTCCAATTCCTCCCAAATATTTTGAGAAGGTATATGGATGATGTTAAAACATAAATATGTGTTTCAGGGATGCTTTTGGACCTTTAAAATACTTTTGCAAGTCCTCTTTCAATTCTGGCCAATGTAGGGAATTTTACTAGTAATTTCCCTTTGACTAGTATTGGTCTCTAGGTCTCAAATTGACTCTGAATGCCTTCAAATATTGAAGGAAGTTGTATGAATGATATTAGGACTTGAATATGATTTTTAGGGATGATATATGGCCACCAAAAGACCAAGTCAAACTCTCTTAATATTCTGGACCAAGTATGCAATTTTACTAGTAATTTGGGGTTCAAATCCCCCTGGCATAAGTACTGAAAATGGATTCCCAAATGCCTCCAAACCCAATAAAATTTATGAAAAGAGGTAGGGAATATATTAAGGATGTTATTAAGGTCTCATTTGAACCATTAATTTATTATAATATCTATTCCAACCCTCTCCCATTCAGCTGCAAAAATCACCCATTTGACCCTTGGCGAAATGACACTATTTCTTCTCCTAATGCAATTAAACTGAGTAAAAATACTTCAAATGCTCAAGTACACTACATCAAACTTGTAAAATACATCCATGGTAGTATATTAATCACAAATTTATTAAAGAATCATCCATTCATGCGAAATCATCATCATTACATTGGTTCACAACAAGGTAGTGGGGAAATGGCACTGTTCTTTCATTAAAAATGACATTTACACATTTCTACTTGGAATTTAGACCTGAAAATTTTTGGAGATGAAGAAAAGAGTATTTAATTCATATTACAAAATAAATGGGGCATTAGAGGATCCCCCAAAGAGTACAATAGCTCACCAAAAATTCCCTCCCTCAGGGATCAAGAATATGCCTTCAAAACTGGAAATGGTTGAAGGAGTGAGCTGCAATAGAAGAAACCATGAGCTGCCTTGTAGCTTACATCTACAAATAAAGACTCCACTAAAGCTCCAAATGAAATTTCTGAATGGCCTTTCCAATTACCAACTTGGATGGGAATATTTCACCCTCGAAATTGGCTAAGGCAAGAAACTAGTCATCCACTAGCTCTCCCTCTTCACAAATGCAATTGCAAAGTCTACAGATGATCAAAAACTGGTTTCATTCTTTGTTATTGACATTTATAAACTTCTAATGTCCTCCATTGGTCGAATTCATTCCAAGAGACTCATGCCAACTCAAGTTGGGAAGAGATTCCAAAGAATGCCACTTGTACAACAATTCATAGTTTCCCACTTCCACCAAATCACATGTGGAAGCATCTTAGCTTCCCTAAATCCCTTGAGTTCCCTCTTGGAAGCTATTCTTATCCCTAACATGCCATATATGTCATATGTCAGCCTTCAGTTCTGATTTGTGTCATAGGTGTCATAGCATCTTCATCATTGTTGTCATACAGCTAGGGAATCTAGACCAAGTGTCCCACTAGCTCCAAATTGCCTCTTCCTCTTCCATGGGAGTTAATATTCCTCTATATTTCGACCTTGGATGAGTCATGCCATGAATAATACCTTTTAAAATCCCCCGAATATGTTACCATTCACCTTGAATTTGAATTGGTGAGAGAATGATGCCAAGTGTAGTGGGGAAATCTAACCATATGTGGGTCCCACTTCCTCCATGTGTCTTCATGATCAAATGCCACTTTGATTTTCACTTGTATATATTTATTTAGCTCTTTTATTAAATATTTATGCCATTCTAATGTTCAAACATCATTTATTATCCCTCTTATTCCAAATCAAAGCTTCCACCCCAAACCTAGGAAACTAGTAATTTTCCTCCTTGGCAATTATTTGACCCTTAACATCAATTTGACAAACTCTAATGAATATGGCCAATGTGATTAGGCCATTGTGACCCAATGCCAAATTTGGGACATGACAGAACAGTAGACCAGTGCCTTTTATACCATTGGGTTATGGAGTCATGACTGTTCAACATAGAAACATAACTACAGAAAGATAGTCAGAGAATAGGCTACAAAACTTCTCATAAAGAACAAAAGAAATAAAAATATGTTACAATCATGATACAACGGTCTCGTTCACGGGGTAAGATATGGAACTTAGTAATGAAAGATCTGTTATAGGAATATCCCATTCATAGGGTTCCCAAACATTTCACCACTTAGTTGAGAAAGCTCATATGTGTTATTGTCCTGAACTGTGACGATTTTGAAAGGACCCAGCCATAGGTTATCGAACTTCCCATGTTTAGACTGTCTCTCTTTTGGAATCCCAGTTCAGAACAAGATCTTCAAGCTGAAAATCTAGGGAAACCTCCCTTTGGTCAAAAGTTGCTTTCATCTTGTCCTGGTATATTTTAGTGGAGTCATCCAGTTGCTCCCTGAATTACTGAATTTCTATCAACTGTTGAATTCTTCTTTCCATATCACCGGGCTCCTCGTTTTCTGGTTGTAGCAGCTTCATCATTGGGAGTCTCAACTGGATTGGGAGAATAGCCTCCTTTCCATATACCAAATGAAACGGAGAAATGCCTATAGCCCTTTGGACGCTGATTCTATTTGCCCCTAATGAAAACTTCAAATGGGAGTCCCAGGACTTTTTGTTTGTGCTGAGCATTTTGTTAATAATATTGACCAAACTCTTATTGGAAGATTCAGCCAAGCCATTTCCCTGTGGGTGATATGGAGTTGAATGGATTAATTCAATATTATAATTTTGGAAAAAGTCCATCATTTTATATGACTTGAAAGTTGGAGCATTGTCTGTAAGTATTTTCCTTGGGAAGCCAAATCTTGCCAATATGTTTTCTTCTAGGAAGCTTAAAATAATTGAGTCAGTTGCATTCCTAGTGGGAATAGCTTCTACCCACTTTGTGAAGTAATTAGTGGTCATAATAATCCATCGATGTTGTCCACTGGAATGAGGATTTATCTCTCCAATAAAATCAAGGCCACACTATTGGAAAGGAGCTTCCACCTTAATTGGTTTTAGAGGTAACGGTTGTAATTTTAGATTTCCGGCAAACACTTGACACTCGTTGCATGCCCTGATGATCTTATCGGTATCAAAAAATAGAGTGGGCCAAAAATAACCTGCTCGCAATATCTTATGACTAGTCGCTCTCCACGCATGATGTCCTCCACACATACCCTTATGGAATTCATTAATTATGCCCTCAGTCTCCTCTTCTACAATACAATTGAGCAGGATACCCAGTGGGTCATTCCAGAACAAGTAACCATCCCAAACACAATATTTGACAGGTTTGAGTTTAAGGGACCTTATCTTAGACTTCTCCATTTCAGGGGTATAATTAAGATGCTCCAAATAATAAACTATGCCCCTGTACCATTCTGAGTCCCTAAACTTCTTGGTTATCTGATCGAGGAGGTTCTGTTGATCTTTCCCGCCTACCTGCTAGAGGAGTTGATCGATCAAATTTATTTCCAATGCTTGATAATTCGATTCCGCCAGCAGTTTATCTAACCCCTTCCCTTTCACCAGCTTGGTAGTTTTAATCTCCATACCATACTCCTGGATATTGGAGATCCACTTTCCCCTTCTCCCTTCACTATCAGGTTGACATAAGATATCCTTAATGGTACTCCCCGGGACATGAGCAATGATTTTGGAATGCAAAACGTAGCTCCTGAAATACTTGAGTTCTTTAACTAGTGCATAGGCCAGCTTCTCCATTTTGCTATCTTTTAATTTTGCATCTCTCAGGGCTCGTCTGAAGAAAGCAATAGTTTGTTCATGCCCTTCCTAATTTTTTTGCAAAAGGATTGCTGCAATAGTGACCTCAGAGGCAAAAGAAAAAATTAAGAAATCCTTGCTGTAGTCTGGGCTTGTCAACACCGGTGCATCTCCCAGGGAGTTCTTTATCTATTCAAAAGAATTTCTCACGGCTATGGTCCATTTTATCTCAACATCCTTTCTTAACATGTCAGTAATATCTTTCATTATTTCAGCAAAGTTGGGGATAAATATTCGTAAAAAAATTATTTTACCAATGAAAGATTGTACCTCCTTTTTATTTCGTGGAAGATCGATCAGCTTAATAGAGGCCACTCTCTTTGGGTCTATCCTCACGTCGTCTCTGGAAACAATGTGACCAAGCAACTTTCCTTCCGTCATGGAAAAAAAGGACTTCTTTGGATTGAGAGACAGGCCATATTTTTTGCACTTCTCGAAAGTCTGCATTAGGTGTTGAAGATGCTCCTAGTCAGATTTAGAAAAAAACTGTCATATCATCCAGGAATATAACAATGAATATGTCCTTTTCTCCTATAAATGCTATATCCATGGCCCTTTGGAATGTTGCCCCAACATTCATAAGGTCGAAAGGCATTTTGTCATACATGAACGTTCCCCATGCTGTAGTGAAGGCTGTATTTTCCTGATCATCAAGGTGCATTGCTACCTGGTTATAGCCTAAGAACCCATCCATCATAGATACTCGGGCTGACCCTATCACCTTTTGCAGAATATGATCCATTTTGGGCAAGGGGTATTTGTCCTTTAACGAGCATCTATTCAAATTTTTGAAATCGACCCATAGTTGGATCTCTCCATTCTTTTTTTTGACCGGTACCAGGTTAGCCACCCATTCAGAATATCTTAGGGGGATAATGATTTTTCCTCAAGGATATTTCTTACTTCCCCTTCAATCACAGGCAACATAATAGGATTTACCTGACTCAACTTTTATTTTACTGGCTTAGTATCAGGCTTCAAGGGGATCCTGTGTTGTATTATGGTAGTATCATAGGTTTTGAGGTCCTCATATTTCCATGCGAATACATTAGCATAATCTTTAAACAATTCCTCATACCTTTACCTCTGCTCGTTTGTGAGGGACTGAGAGAGTTTGATGAATTTTGGGTCCTCCACGGTACAAATATTTACCTCTTGTATGGCCTCCGTGGTTGGTTGTATTGCTGGTTTGACCGGGACGTCATTTTTATCGAACAAATGCTCTAATGGGACAAGTCCTTTTAGAATGTAATTATTTTTTAACTATAGGACCTTGTGCCCCGCGACCTGCTGCGTGAATGTAGAGCCTTATGTATCCTTTGACTATGAATTACTCTCTTCTTCTTTTTTCGGAATTGACATCTACCTCAGTACCTAAGAATTCCCCACCTAGTTACAAGAAGCGCTTAATTTGTTGGTCGTCCTCGAAAAATTGCCAGCTTTTGACGTTGTCAAGAATGGAGGAACGGTATCTCATCTCAAATTGATAGTTTAGATTTGGCTTTTTGGGAGGATTGAAAGAACTTCCCATCATGGCTAAAGCATCAGCTTGTTGATTTTTTTCCCGAGGGACGAAAGTAATGTTAAATGCATCAAAAGAGTTCTCAATAAGATCCCATGCTATATTTCGGTATGCTCTAATTCTGGGATGCTTCGTCTGATAAAAATTTCTAATCCGATTTACAACTAGCTCAGAGTCTCCGAAAACCGCTAGATTAGCAACTCTCAAGTATTTTGCCGCTCAGAGACCCAGGATGAGTGCTTCATACTCCACGACATTGTTGGTGGTGTCAAAATATAGCTTGTAAGACAAACTAATTTCATCCCCAATGGTGATGTCAATACCGCGCCGGCTCCGAATTCATCTTTGGCAGATGCCCCATCGAAAAGAGTTTCTAGACTTGGTTCTGACTACTTTCAGCAGCTGGTTCTGTTGCTTGAACATGTGCAATCTCTTCACCAACTGGGTCTCCATTGATAGTCTATAACAGCCCATGTTCTCATCAGCAGCATAAATCGGATAATTCATGGGACTGTCCTGATCACTTATAACATAGGCGAACATGGCCTCCCTGTATAACCGCCTGGTTTCTCCAGCAAAAACAAGAATTGTAGCATATTTCATGTCCATCTGCATGGTTCCTTCTAGCTTTTTAGCCCAGCTTCTTGATAAGAGCATACCATATTTAGTTGGGACATCCGGTACCACCACATCCATTGCTACGCTCTTAGCTGGTATCTGCGCAAGAGTGACCACTATCTCTTTTATCATCCCTATGCATTTTACCTTTCTGGAATCAAAAATGTAATGGTCATGGTAGGGCTTGGTGATTTCCAGCCCCAACTGTTCCATGATAACTTTGGGCATTAAATTGTGAGATGCCTCGAAATCCAGCATGCAGTTGTGTAGAAGATTCTCATGTACGTTTAAGGTGACGTAAAATGGGGCATTGGGCTCTTCCTTACTATCAATGCGTGGAGCACACTGAAAAGAGGGAGCCTTGTCGTTAAGGTTTATGGAATCTTGCTGATCAATGTTTTCAGCTCGGTGCAGCATCTTGTCAATCTTGCCCTGGTACATAGGATTTATTATTAATTCACTCAAAGGAACTGCTATATTTAATTTGTTCAACTCTTGTTCCAAACTGAAAGAGGTGTGTCCTTCTCTGGGGGATGGTTCTATTCTTTTATGGGGAATTATACCTGGTTGATTCTGGATATTTGGGATCATGGTTTTGACCTCTTTATCTCTAGGGAGGTCTTTTTATTTGAGTAAGGAGACTACTTGAGGAGGCTTTGTTTGGGATGACTTTTGTGGGGCTTTTTTAGGAATAGGTCCACTCGGCTTGTGCATCGCTCCTAGCCTTGGTCTTAGATTGTACTTCTTTTTCATTTTTTCAGGTTGAGAGCTATAAGAAACAAGAGGATCCTCAGGGAACTTGTCACTTTCTTGGGAATACAGAAGATCTGAGCTGTCCTCCTCATATAATAGTGAACTCTCATAGTCCTCTCTGGTAAGGTGCATGAGATGGGAATCTTCTTCCATCCAATTTAGTTGTTCTTCAAAATATTCATAACCTTGCTCTGTAGCAATCTCGACCAGATTGTTCTCTTTTTCATGAACAGGAGGCCTGAGTGGCTACTCATCATTTTTTTTTCTCTATATGCCATCTGTGGATTGAAGGGTCTTCTGAATTGATTTGGAGGATAGGGAGGAGACTGTCCATTAGGACTGCTACCTTCCAATTCCATTCTAGTGACCTTGTTTGATAGGTTCTTGATGATATGAGCACTCTCATCGATCACTGTGTCCTAGGAGTCTCTAATTTCTGAAGATACCCCTTCCTCCTTGGCCTTCCCTTTGTCTTTAGGTTGAGTATCACTAGTCATTTTAATCTTGCCTCCGGACCTCAAATTCCCTTCAACATCGATGGCATCATCCTACATATCGTTGAGTGAGACTGGTCTTCTTTTCCTCAACGTTATGGTGAAATCTGAAGGGAAGGAGGCTGCGTAAGTGACCCAAGCTGTGGCTTCAGTAGGACAAATGTCCTCGAGGATTCTAAAATACTGTTCATTAAATCTTGCTGTGAAATTGACCACGTTTTCAGAGCCTCTTTTCTTCAGGGTAGAGAACTTTGTCAGATAATATAAACTATCTCATTTAAATCCCCATTTCTTAAAAAAGGTAGATTACAAGATTTACATAGTACTAATGGAGGCATTAGGTAAATATCTAAACCATTTTTTAGCCTCTCCTTCCAATGACTGAGCAGAAATTCTCATGAATACATCGTCGTGCTCGATCAGGATGTTATCCGTGAAATTTTGAAATTGATCCGCATGGTCCTCATAAAATGTCCCTTTGCTGCATCATACTTTGGTAGTAGCTTCAGGTAATGGGTAGGCATGCCATTCAGGGGTGTAGGTAACTGTAGGGGTCTGTGACAGCTTTCCACCCAACTTGGCATTTTGGGTGGTGCTGGAGGTGGTCCTCCGCCTCCTCCTCCTGACATGAGGTGGCTGGTGTTTGGGATTACTGCTTGTGTAGTAATGAGGGGATTGGGCAAATTGGTATGAGCCGAGTTTTCTTCGTTTACAGCAGGGCACTTTCAAAAACTAGGAAAATCACAAGGAGTACAAGGATCTAGGGAGCTTGCTGGGGTTCAGACAATAAATTCAGATTGAGGAAATTGGGGGATGAACAAAGGGGAAGAGAAGCTTCGCTGATAACCTGGTGAAGTAGACTGGTATCTTCCATGTCTATGTCTCTAGGAAACTGAGTCTTCCAGGGCCACAAATTCTTCGCAGCTGGGGTTCTAGCGAGTGTGTATTCGTCCAGATGCCAGGTTTGCTAGTGTGGAGTCGGCAAGTGGAGTATAGCCTGCACCACAATTTCATCGACTGGGAAATTGAGATTGTATAATCTTGTCGTTATACCCAGGGAAGATCTATCTTCTTGATTGCGTCCCCGGTAATGGCGCCAAAAAAGATGTTAGTCCTAGAGACGTTCTAAAGTTGTTTTTTAGAACTGTGCCTGGGCATCAATAATCACTTCTGAAAACTTTACTGAATCACGACATAGCTAACAAAAGTAATGTAGAATTTCGATCTTGAAATGTTAATGGGCAGTATTTCAATGTGCCAAGAAATCATACTTTTGAGTAGAAAATTGAAATAGAATGGTGCAAGATAGCGGTACTATGAAAGTAAATCTTTATTTTACATTTATAGAATGATGTGTTGAGCCTGAGAGAGGAATTCAACAGTCCTAACAAAATGAAACACAGAACACTACTGAAGAATATGAGGATATAACTTCAAGATAAATCAACATGAATACTTCAATTACTAATTACCATAGAAGAAATACATTTAAGCATAAGCACTCATATAAACTCACAATAGCTCTGCAGATCATACATAAACAGAAGAGATAAAAAAACAACAGAAGGTACTAACTGTGCACATCAAAACTTTGAATCCATCAAGCTCCAAGATATGGAAAAAATATGTTTCTCTTTCTATTTGATCAACCATCTAACATAGAAGTAATACTTCTTACATAAGAGAGTCAACCCTTTGGTTACTTCCTACCTAGCTATATATAGCCTTCCTACTATCTAAACAGAATTTGTTACAATCAGTTACAACTCAACAACTTAAAATTTTCAGCTTATACTCCTTAATAGAGTTTGTTACAATATCAGTCATAGGGGAATTACTAGTTATCCTTATGATGATGACCCGGGACCACCTTGTTAACAAAGTAGTACGTATGGCTAGATGAATTTTGCATCACCTTAAAATATAAGGTATCAATGACATAACGTCTTTCAAAGTTGCGAAGAACCTTTTACACACCAGTTGGACCACCTACGGCCTGATGAAGATGTAGTTGCGACCATACCACTGAAAAATACTGCTTTGTAGACCTCTGCTGCTTCATTCTTCCATCCCATCCAAGCACTTTTCTCTTGGATCTTTCTTTCGACGGGACAAAAGCTTAACTTTGATGCTTAGTTGTTGAACAGGACCTGATGCAGATACTTCTTCATTAGAAATAATTAGATGCTACTACTCCACCATCTTATCATCCTTCGATGGGACTGGCATGTCCCCTTCTTCCATGTTCCTGCATACAGAAGGCCCATCTTCATTTCAACTGAAAAAATAGTTGAACAGTCCTTAGACATCTCGGGTGTGACCTCAAGCTTTTCCTGTCTAGTTGCAGGTGGGTGAACATCTACGGGCTTCTCATGGACGCTGGTCATCCGATCCCTCAATGCTCCTGGTGAACCTTCTCTCCAGATGAAATGAAGCATTGAAAAGACCTTGTCACCCGGCTATTCGAATTAAATGAACCTGAAACAGACTGCACGTCTTTGGCTT
>BSBM01001642.1:8627500-8630000 GCA_027924585.1 Larix kaempferi
TGATGATGATGATGATGATGATGATGATCATAATGAAGATGTTGTTGTTGATTATGATGATGATGATGGTGAGGAAGAGGGTGATGACGATGACAATGATAATGATGGTGATGATGAAGATGACGACGATGATGATAATGATGATGATGAATATGAGGACGATGATGATGATGATGATGATGATGATGATGACAATGATGATGAATATGATGATGATGATGATGACAATGATGATGAATATGATGATGATGATGAAGATGGAGATCAAGATGATGATGATGATAATGGAGATAAATATGATGATGATGAAGACCATGAAGATGATGGTGATGACGAAGACAACGATGATGATGAAGATGACGAAGATGATGATGATGAAGATGATGATGATGATGATGATGGTGGTGGTGGTGGTGGTGGTGATGACGACGAAAATAATGATGATGATGATGATGATGATGATGATGGTGATGACGATTATGAAGACGATGATGATTATGATGATGATGATGATGATGATGATGATAACCACATGATTGGCCTTGGTTGAGAAAACATTCTTAGTCTTTGATGGTTGGAATACTTCTTCCCTGGAAAACCATTTCCAAGGCCCTAAGACATGTAGATACTATGTTCAAAACCATATAATGACACTTCCATCTTCAATCATAGGACAATGATACCTCAAGAGGCCATGTGTAGTTGGTGGAGGTAACCCTCTTAGCCCTAGATGGATATAAGATTCCTTTAAGGCTCGAGTCTTATGTATCCTCCCTTGACCATGTCGAATGCCGTAAGTCCCCAAGACTTGGATACATATAGCACAATGGATACCCTTGTAAAGTCTTGTTTGGTGCTTTTAGACATTGTTCATGGCCTTGGATGTCTAAATGGTTTCTTTATGGCCAAAAGCATGACATTATTCCATAAAACATCATTCCAAAAGCCTTGATTAGGCATGGTGCATACATATTCCTCAAAACCACTTCATGATATTGACATCCTTAATGATAGGCTAATGATACCATTAAGAGGTCATGTGTGGTTAGTGGAGGAAATTATCATAGCTATTTTTGGATAGAATTTTTTTTAGGGCCCAAGGTTTAGGTCTCTCTCGCTCTGACTATCTCTCTAAACTACCTATGGGTTATAGGTTTGAAGGGTTGGGTGTTTGATGATAGAGTTTAGAGTTAATGAGAATTAGAGCTTATAAGGGTTAGGGGTTAATTTTTCTTTTACTAAACACTTTAGATGTTAGGATTATGTGGTTAGGGTTATAGGGGTTAAGGGATATATATCATTATGTGTTAGTATTTAGGAGTTTTAGGGGCTATACTAGTTTAGGATTATAGTGGGCCAAGATTTATGATGGTTAGTTGTACTAGGGACTAGGGATCACAGTGGCTAGGGCGTAACGGTCAAGGGTTTGGGGATTGAGATATGGGGGTCATGGATTTATGGTTACAAGGATGAAGATTTATATGTACATGAGGATAATGTGAGTTAGTGATTTTGTGTAATAATATATCTCCTAACCTTTGTGGTGAAGGAGAGAAGAGAGGGGTGAGAGAGGGAGGAGGGATTGGGTAGAGTGGAATGGGGGCGGGGGGATTGGGTGGATAGGAAGGGAAGAGGGGTGGGTTTATAGAGAGGCAGGGGGTGGGGGTTAGGGAGAGATAGATAAAAAATTAAGGTGTAAAACAACAACGCATGCGCGTTTCTGTGCGCGCACCCGTGGCTAAATTCAAATTGTTATTGGTGCCCTTGCAGGCTTGGAATTAACTTTGGATTGCACCTTGAGGCTTAGTCTGATTTATGGAAAAACACATCAAATGCTGTAACTTCATGTTTTTCACAACTAGTTCTGCATATGCTCCACAAGTGCTCTGCAAATAAAATTGCACACACTTGTCAAGCTGTGTGTGTAGATTTTAAATATATAATTTTTGAATAGATCTGTTGTTGTTTTCTATTTTTAATTCATTTTTAACTGCACTCATGTCAAATTTGTAAAAAACATAGGTCATTTATTTGGCCTATAACTTTTGATTGGCTTACCTATTTCGAAAACGGAAAAGAACCCACACAAGAGTACGAAAATACCTACAACCTAAAAAAACAAAAAGTATTTTGATTATTTTTAGACGATGATATGGTGGCTCAACACTTGACCATGTCGTTTTAGGGATTCATTGACTTCGGTAATTTAAAAAAATATATAAAATTAACTTTTAAAATTTTGGAAAAATAGCCCCACACAAGTTTTGTTCGTTTCCTACGCCTCTACATATTTTTTTTCTCGTAAATTGAAAATTTACATAAAAAATAGGTGGACCAACAAAAACATGTGCATTATGTTTTAGAAAACAAATAACATGTACCAATATTCAAATAATGACATTTTGGGGCGCTTATACCACTTTTCCATAAATAAAAGTTATATATTCTGGAAGGTCATCCGTTTTTCTACATTTCATCTTTTTACACCTAATCCGAAAAT